>JAODKE010000068.1:5040454-5052014 GCA_026779605.1 Mormyrus hasselquistii
GGGGGTCCAGGTTTGTGCCCGTTTCCCCACCTGGGGGGGGGGGGGGGGGGGGGGGGGGTTCCACGTTGGAGGCGGTGGGAGAACATGGAGTATCAACTGGATTTGTTTACCTTGGGATGAAAGGATGGGGCCCACACAGCAACGGGGTCAGGGCCATCCCAGCCCGCGGCACCGCCGAGTCTGTAACGACAGGCCGCTTTCCTTACCGCCGTTGCCGTGGCAGTGCCATGTTTACCCAAGGGGAGGTTTACAGTGGCATATGGTCCCAGGATGTGAACGGAACAGCGACTTCAGTTACAAACCGCCCTGCTGCTCCTACTTCAGAGTGACCCAGTAAGACCTTCAGCAGACGCTGGCAGATGCTTTTATGCTAAACAACTTGTGTTCTTGATTTAAGCTATTAAGAGCTAATTCAGGCACATTCCGCCCAAAGGTACGACGGTCGGCCCATTCTTATAATGAGAATTTGGAATTGTCTGCTGCCCCGCATTTCGGCGACCTGGAAAAGGTCTTTTTCCAAAACTATTGTTCCGTTTACTTTGAATGATGAGTCGTCCAGTAAGAGTGACGTACTCTGGCCTTTAAGAGGTACTGTCATCTTTATTTCATTCTTTCTTTGTTTCTTTTGTTCTTTCATTCTTTCACTTTCTTTCATTCTTTCTGTCTCCTTCCTCCTTGTGATTGCATCAGCAGATTTGGCTTTTATTTCACCCCCCTCCCCGTCGAGTGGATCTAAGGCTTTAGTAACATTCGTCATTCCCAGGACAAGAATGGTAGAATAAAATCCGACCGGATGACTTCCTGAAATCTCATCTAATTGCCAGAGAGTGACAACTCTCCCCCTCCCCCCCGACACATTTCCTGCCCACAGTGGGGACGGGAATAATTGAGGACAGGCGATAATGAATTAAGGTGCCACTTGTTGGCTAAGCTAACTATGGTGTTAGCTACAGAGCCCCGGGGCAGACCAGAGCCTGGGGGGGTAACTGACACGCTCATAATAACCAATCTCAAAGGGCCCACATGGAGGAGTCTGACATAGCTCGGGTTTAGAGAATCGAAAAGCGCCGCCTTTGTAAAATGGTGGTGGGTAGGTAGGGGCAGGGTGTGGTGGTGGGCAGGTGGCACAGAAGTGGGCCCCTCTTCTGAGGGGATTATTCAGGATTTAAATCCTTGCACATGGATGTTTGTGCAGACGGGAGGTGGGTGAGTCTGTAGTGGATGATTTACAAGGTGAGCGATTTCGCCTCCCCAGGTCTGCACGTGTACGCTGGTAGTGGATTGTCAGAACTGGGATCTGAGCCAGACCATCCATGTGATTGTCCTGATGGGACTAGTTAATCCCTCCCCCCCATCTCGCTGTGCACAGCAGCACCTATCCTGCACCCCCCCCCCCCAGCCCAAGAGTGTTGCGGTGCCATCCCCACTCAGCCATCCACATTTTCTGCGATCCTCACTCTCCATATAAGGCCATCCTGCTCTGCACAGTGCTGCTGTGTTTTTTTTTTCTGGCCCAGGGGGCAAATGTGGCGTTCCGACTCTGCTGCCAGTCAGGCTGCATGGGTTCCCACCCTGGGGCCCCCATTCTAGGGGGACCCCTGCTGCACATGAGACACAGCCTGCAGAAGTCAGGATACACGACACCGTCCGTACCGGCCCCTACAGTCAGGGACCTGACTCCTCCCTGTGTTAATTTTTCATCCGGTGACCCGTCGCCACCGGCAACTGGCGGAAGTCCATTTCCAAGCGTAACTTAAGACCTATTTAATTCGGATCGCATTATATAAACATTTATGCAAAAAATTCCTTTGTGCGTTTACCAGGGAGGGGCCTGTTTTTTTTATTCTTCAGCTGGGAATGACGGTGTTCGGGGGCTATCTTTGTAAGCAGTGGGTTTTTTCTTTCCTGTATCCCCCCCCCCCTTTTTTTACCATTTTTCATCTGCTGTTACAATACTTTCTTTAGCTCTTGGGACTGAGAATTGTATGGCTAGAGGTCTTCATCCATTATCAGGGCAGAGTCACGTCAAATGAGCCCATTCTGCTCTTTGGACGTCCTTAGAATTCTGGGAAGGCGGGGAAGGGCAGACGGGAGGGGATTGTGGGCGAAGGGGGGGGGGAGACATCAGCACCTGTGGACATAATTAGCCCGCTGGACTTAGGAGCCCCTTACCGGAATGTATGGTGGAGTGGGCCGGCTCCTGCGACGGCAGTGCATACCGATCGCGGGCTGGGACCGGAGCGAGCAAAGTGGGGTGGGGGCGGGGGGGCTAGATGTGCAGAGACAGCAGCTGCACTGAACGTGGCCACCAGGAACTTCAAAGGAGCAGCTGTTTCATCTTTAAGCCAGCCCAACGTCCCATCCCTGGCTGCCCATGATGAGAAAGCTCGTCCTGGGGAGGGACATCCCGCACCTGGGGCCGTCAAAACGGGCCCTGGCGAAGGGGCCCGCTTCATGCCTCTGGGTCCCCATCCTGCCGGGGTGGAGCCTGCCGCTCGCCTCCGTGACCCCCACAGATTCCATGTCCGAGCGGCGTCCCTTGATTGCGGTCCCATTTTGCAACTGGTTCAGCGGCGAGATCTGTAGGAATCCTAGAAGCCCATGTAGGAATGTATTCTGACACCATGGGTGGAACTCTAGGAGATCATGTGGTCCTTCATTGTCTAACTTTCCTCTCATGGTTAACAGCTTAAGTTCCTCCACTGTGTTCCAGGGCTTGGTTTATGGTGCGAGAATTTGCGGCCTAATCTGGAGACCCCAGCCCTGCTCCTCGCTTCCCCCCGATATCTGCTCACCCACAAGAGGTTGGTCTGTTTTTAGCAGAATTCCTGGACACATGGGCGCTCTGTGCACTGCAAATTAAAGCGTTTGTCAGGCAGGAGTCGGTGCCACAAACACAGCCCTCAACTATTTTTAACAAAAATCTAAAGAATTATATATTTTTTCCTCTGCTAATATTCATGTGTATAACATGTAACTGTAGCTTTTCCTCTCTTCTTGTAGATGAGAGAAAATACCAGACAGAAAGGTCTTGCAGAGCTTCACAAGGGGAAAAGCCATGTGACAGATGTCATGTGATGCCGTCATGTGACACTGTCATGGTTTTGTTGAACCTTTTTTGAAAAATGCTTTCACAATAGAATCAGACAATGACGTGTACAGAACTGTGGCAGCCCTTTATCATTTCGATGCTGATCGTTGATCATTTTTATTCCAAAGCAATTTTAATACGACTGTCAAATTGTGCAAAGTTGACAATGAGTTGTATGAGATGAAGGTTTGGTTTTATCGGTGCTCTTGGCGTTTCTGGTGCTCCGGATCTCCGCGTGTTTCTGGTGCTCCGGATCTCCGCGTGTTTCTGGTGCTCCGGATCTCCGCGTGTTTCTGGTGCTCCGGATCTCCGCGTGTTTCTGATGCTCCGGATCTCCGCGTGTTTCTGGTGCTCCGGATCTCCGCGTGTTTCTGGTGCTCTGGCTGTCTTTGCATTTCTCACCCTCTCCCCATCGTTCAGGACCCCCAGCGTGTGTGTTTATTATTACTATTATTTTTGAATGGCCAAGGGAAAAGCCACAACTGGGGTGATTTCATGACACTGTCAAATAATGAGCTCCATGGGGTCTTTGGGGTGGACCCCTGCTGTGACCTGTGCCGTGGGGGGGTTGTTGTCAGCATCAGAGAGGGTTTTGTGGGAGGGAGGATACGGTGAGCTCTGTCTGCCCCTGGACATGATTAAACTCCATTACAGGGTCGCAGAGTAATTTCCCAGCATTCGATGAAAAGGACAAAGGGTGAATTATTGTATTAATGTGGCTGCGTGCTGATGTGCTGTTCACTTTGGCTGGCCATTAGTGGCCCCCGGCCTTCCAGTGTTTGTTCAGACCTCCTCCGGTTGTTTTTTTGCTCGTTCGCAGAAGTGCTCCTCTCCTTTGCTTTCCCACTTGTCCTTTTCCACCTTTATGTTCCCGGGTTCTCCGGCACAACCCACCCCTGTGATTTACTGTTTCTGCTGGGTTTAACTCGAGGAGTTCTTTGTGGGGACGAAGAGTTAATCCACCGGTGACTGCATGGGGCTTTTTTTATTACGGGAAAATATTGTCTGACTAACACAGCTCTTGAGTCACTGCTGATTTGTTTCTCGAGCTGGATTTTTGTGGAGTTCGCAGGCAGTAGATCAGCCCAGTTCTTGCCTGACCATTCTGTCCTATGTTGTGTCAGTACCCTGACATCTGTATTTTTCCCCTGATTAATGGATAATGTGATTGGCCTGAAGGAATGGAGTTCTTTATAATCATGTATACATTACAGTTAAGTGATGTACATGAGACCAGGCTGTATCTCCAGCTTGTGACTGTGCTGCATCCAGGGCACAGAAACCCAGCAATCAACCAACAAGAAGAAAAAGCAAAACAAACTTCAGATTTTTAACAGGTTTGTCTCCATGGTGATAAGCAAGCCCAGAGGCACCTGGATTTGCAGTAGCAACCGGACCAGCTCTGCAGCATCAATATCCCTCCCTGGTTCATGAATGGCTCCATTCCATTTGCCAGACGTCTGCCAAAGCTGATGTGTTAATGACCGTCAGGAGGTCCTTTCCATGGAAGGTTTTGTCATCGGTGTAATTGTGCGTCGACGACGTGGAGGTGGCGCGGCAGGGGAGATTGGCTGCTGTTGGCATTCTGCAGCCTGCTTGAGAGCTTCTCAAGTTCCAGAGGAACATTGCCATGTAGAAGGGTGCACTCTGCAGATGCACCAGGCCTCTGCTTATAGACCCCAAAGATATATACCTCAGTACATTCTTCAGTCAGACTGATGCTGTCCATCGACAATGCTAGCCCATAAACCTAACCCTAACCCCTACCCCAAACCTAACCCTAACCCAAATGGCATAGGAAAGAGTTTGAAATTAGAGGCACACAACATTAAAATACGAACATCTATTTATTTTGGTTGGGGGGGGTGAATAAATCTAAATTAAATATTGGGGGTTACATGCCCCCCCCCATCAGTTACTACGTCCCTGCCCTAACCGTTGCAGATTCACAGATGGGGGGACAGCCCTAAGGCTGTAGTTGTTGAACGTACTGACTTTCTGTATTTGTTTTTCTCTTCATTTCTTAACACGTGTATAAATTTATACAGCTGGGCTAAATCTAGCTAAGCACTTCCTTCAGGAGTGCTACAGCAGCAGGATCCCGCCCAGCTGCCTGGCCGTCACACGTGACGCTCCCACCGCGACCATAAATGTAGCTGCTGCTGTTATTTGCGTCTATGTGACGGCTGCAACCCAAAGATGTGAAAATTGCCACCTAGCCGTTTTTGTATAAATAGTGCAATATGCTGGGAAACAATGAAAATGACAGTTGAAATTTAGTCTTCTGTCCAATACGTGTGGTGACACATTATATTTACACATTTTGGTGTCAGTATGAATATTTTTTTGCATCATTTTACTTGGTTTCATATTCTGGGGCTTCTGGGGACGTGTATCCATGCTTGTTTTTTTTTAGTGCTGCATTTAATGCAGCAGTGTCGGCGTTGTTATATGTTTTGATCATGTTTGATTTGTTTACGGTTAGTGGAGAGCTGCAAAATGTTCAAGAATACAAGCTGTGACTATGGACGACCCTTGGCGAGGTCACTGACAGGCCGGTGCCTTTTTGGTCGGCAGAGAAGTTCTTTATAGGTTTCCACTGTGGGGTGCGATCCCGGAGAAATCAGGCTCCCATGTAAGTTCAGGGTTGTGGCTCTGATTTTTGTCCTGAGAAAGTCTGAATGTTATTGTCAGGCTGTATTAAAAAATACTTGTGTGTAGGATGTCTAAACATTCATTTAAGAAGCCTGACATTGTGTTTGTGTTTGACTAACGTGAGATTAAACTTCTGTGTTGCATCCAGGAGTACAAAGAGTTCATGGGTCAAATGTTGTAACATCCTTTGTGGGGAAGTAAGACCGGAACTCTCTATTTTAAAGCCTTTTTAAGATAGGATTTGCACCCGATTATGTGATGTGAAAAGTTAAGAGTCCTAAATTATGAGTGTAAGATTTTTTCATATTCATTTTTTAAAAGGGTCTGGTCGTCCGGGAAGCCATAGGTCCAATGGTGAAGCTGAAGGGACCTGTGTTATTCACTGCAGAGTGCACATTCCTCCGTCAGGCATCAGCCTTCTTGCCAGTCCCTCCCCCCAGATAATTTGATTTATAGCACCCACCCTTGGCCTTTGAATGCAGGTCAGTGAGTGGGGGTGCTAGTAGGTAGTATCCCCCCCAAACAAAGGGGGAGGCACCCTCTGAAAATGGAATTCCCATCACATGAAGCCTGATGCTCCCCTGAACCATGACTAAAATGGTTAGTGAGTTACAAACATTTGTTTACAGGGATATGTTACCCCAGTGCTGCCTGCCTCTTGCAGTACACTTTTTGCTAATGAAATATACCGACTCTGCATCTGGTGTTAAGGGGAATTATTGAAAAGTTAGGGCTTTTGTTTAGTCAAAGACTCTGGGAGTGTCACAGAAAATGGAGCCCTACCAAGATCCAAGCATCAATATCCCTCCCAAGTGTGTTGGAACTTTTTGTGGGGTGGGGCCATTAACCTGGACAACTGGTTGGGGGCACCGGTAGGTAATGATGCTAACTTAGTAGTTACTGTTGTGTCTGTTAGCTTACTACCAGGGACAGAATGAGTTTTCTCTGGAAATCTTGTGGAGAACTGAGGGGCAACCAGGTCTGCTTCTCTCATGTTAGTCTCCCCCCCATAGCTAGTGGAGGAGATCTCAGTGGCAGGGAGGGAGTTCGAAGGGATGCCAAGCCTGCTACCAAGCACTAGTGAGAATTCCTTTTTTGCTGCTGTTGGACAGTTATGGCTTGCTTCAGGTCCATGTGGACTATCAATGACCCCTGAGTCACATGACTTGGGCCAGCACACCATTTGTGCATTTGTTTGTTTTGATTCATTTTTTTAGGAATATATCCCCAGGTCCTAGTGAAGGTTGAGGTGGGTATTGGTGGGAGCCCAGAAGATGACTCATTATCATAACCAGTTGATGTGCTGGGAGCATTAATGCAGTGCTATAGCTTTGTTTTTGAATGAAGGTGAGATATTTAGAGACCACTCTTAATGTGTCCCCCCCCCCCCCCCCAGGATTCGGTCACACTCCGAAGGCCTCCCCCATTAAAGGTAGAAAAATAGCCATCAAGCTAAAGCACATTAGCTGAGGTCAAAAAGATTTGGCCTACCTGGTCATCTCGGTGTCGGGCAAGGTTTGAGGCTGTCTGCTGCATTTTGGCAAAAGTCTGCTGACTGTGCGGTGTGGTTGGGCCATGGGGTAGGACATCGCTGAAAGCTGGGTTACTGTTAATTTTAAAAATGGTGGGGAGGGCTCTGGTTTCGACCTTTAACTGTCTGTAGCTAAAGGATACAATGGTAAGCCTGTGATCATGTGTCCCAAGTTCAATCAGTTAAACCCCCACAAGAATTCACTAGACAATGTTCTCTTTACACTTTAAGCACAGTGACAATGTGGTATAAAACGTTTTTGTTATTTTTCAATTCGAGAGGGATCTGTCCTATCTTGAATGGTTTGGAAGCAAAAGCAAAAGTTTATCACAATGAGTAGCAACCGTGAAAGTTCTGCGAGGATGGTAGGCGTCTTCGTCTACTTCTAATAAAGAATCGGCCCTTTGTTTTCGGTGAGGCTGTCCGTACTTGTTTAGCTTTCACGTCTTATTGCAAAACCCACACGACCTCTGGCAATCCTGAGCAATTTCATTCCCCCATTTGGAACCCCAAGAGTGCTTCTATTCGGTTCATTTTCCACACCGTGCTGGAGGCTCGTGGTTCTGTGGGTCCACCCTGCTTATGATGCCAAAATGAATCTTAGGTCTCTTTCTTTAATGATATGCAGCTCTGAGCCATCACTGTTTCCATCTTGACATTTAGACCCAAATTGAATGATGGTCAAGTGCCTGCTTAGCTTCATCTAGTTGTGCACCAGCAAATGAGTTGGAGGCTTTCTGCCCGTATTTGGTGAACCTGATGGAAAAATATTCATGCGACCATCCACCTATTCTCCACTGCTTTTACACCCAGCAGTCTGAACAGAGATGCTCGGACCTCTCTCTCTCGAGCCACCTCTGACACCTCTTTTGGAATACTGAGGGTTTCCCTGGCAGCCTAAGAGATATAATCTTTCCCCGGGGTTTCCCCCCAGCTAAACATCCCTAAAGCACCTCCCCCCGCACGTGCCCAGAAGGCATCCTAGACATCCTCAGTTCGCAAAACATATTGGTACATGTCGCTTCAAATTGGGACACAAACCCATCGTGGTGCAGTGAAGCAAAGTTTCTTCCATGGAAAGACACAAGGTAACGGCAATCAATGGAACTGGGGAGAGACACCCTCTAGTTCTTGTGTGTCTTCCCTCAGCAGTTTGTCCCCTTCTCCATACTTCTATCTTGCAATAATGTAGACAGTTTTTGTTGCAAATTTGCCTTCACAATGTAAAATCCCAAGGTGTGAGCCTAGCGGCTGTGCAGAAGTGTCATTTTCCCGCACCCAGATTTGAAAGAGCAGTAAAAAGTGTAAAGGCAGCCGGGCCAGCGCAGTAAGCCAGCTGCCTGGGTCACGTCCTCTCTCTCCTGGGCACTTTTGCTGCTATGTTCTCTGGGCTGAGAGGCAAGACCTGTGAGCCAGTAAACCCGTGACCCACCCCTCCCAGGTACGAGGCTTTTCTAGGCCACTGAGGGCTGTATTATATTTGTGCGTGAACCTGCCAGGCCTCTGCTTATAAAAATGAACCTTCCCTAGTGGCCTGTGGAGGTTAATTCCCATTCTGGAAGGAGAAAGATGGAAGTGTAATGGCTCAGCGGCTCTTGGCAATATTTAGGCTGTTTTTCTTTACCGCAGTTTTAGATTTCTCTCTCGTCTGGTGCCCAGTGCGCACTGTCTGGTGTTCCTGGAAGTGAATGTCAGTTTGCATCAAGAGATTAAAGAGTGTTGACATCAAGAACGACTGCGTATTAATAACCGATTACAGCAAAAGCTTGGACCTTCTGTATAAGGGGGCATAAACATATCCCCTATCTTGTCGTCATTCTCCTCCAAATAAGGTATCGCAGAGAATATGTTACTTTGAAAGCTCTCTCCACGCTGTCAGCCTCTCAGAAGTGATGATGACCATAAGTGGTTACGTCATGCCATGAATAGATGGAGCTGGACCGTGTTGGCAGGTGCTGAACCCCATCTTTCGTTTGGCCCTGGCGTGGTCGTGTGTCGGCAGGTCCCGGGCCCCCGTCTTTCGTTCTGCCCCGGTATGGTTGAGCCACTGCTTACGGTTTACGGGGGGGGGGATTCTTAGCATTTGGAGAATGGCCATAGCCCCCCCTCTCCGCATCGTTTATGGCTTGAAACTGTGTATGACCGTGCCTCCATGTACCCCCAGTCCTGGATGTAAGCTTTTCACGCCCCCATTCTGCCAGCCCAGCCCTCCCCACATTCACAAATCCCACAGCAAATGCATTTGCTCTCAACCCTCTGCTGGCTGTTTTAAAACCACTTTATAAGTGTAACCGAGACAATGAGCTGAAGTGGAGGTGAGTTATGGGGAAAAACAATCACATTAACAGCTGGTAGTAGATTGTTACCCCAAAGAGATTTGCAGTGTGGTTTCCTGGGACTCCGTGACTTTGTGCTCATCGCAGCGTCACGTATAGCTGGGTTACGCATCCTCCTTGCCGGAAAATGTTGTCCCCGTGGACTGGGTTCATTCATCCTTGCCCTGCTTGATTCGGAACCTCATTTTGTCAGGTTACTGTTGCTCCAGTGGTGTGTTTTGACTTTTCTCCATTGCTTGCGAGCAGCTGCCCTAAGGGTCTGCATGCTGGCTACTTGGCAGTGACTGGCACACCTGACCACCACCACTATGTGTAGGTACCAGCGGATGCTGCCGGACGGGATGTGCAGGAAAGCAGTGAGGTGCCACGATAAAGGGCTGCAAGCCAGGCCCAGAGCTGGGGGTAGAGCCAGTGCCTATGACCTTTGACCCCATGCTATCATCTGGTTTTCTTCAAGATCGTGAAGGCCAAATAGACTTCAAAACAAGTTTAACATGGTTAATTTAGGGAATTGTTGCAATTTTAGTAATTGCAATAATTGTAATGATAATAAAAAGATACTGTTTGCTCCCAGATGTTTTATGCAGTTTTATTTATACAGCTTACTTTTTAATGTAAAAAGAAAAAAAAACAATTCAGTCATGTTCACAAAGCAGCCAGGCTTTGTGAGAACCAAGTTAAATTCGTTTATTGAATGGGACGGGTGAATGTGCACCGTGGACGCTTCTCTCCTTCCGGATCATGTGACCTGTGTCAATGTGGCTGCTCAATGAGCCTCACACGCCAGCTAGCCGACACGCTAACAGAAGGATGCTAACGTGTATTCCGGATCATTTGCTGTCGCACCATGCATGCCGCCTTGTCACTTGTCATGGCCTGATTGTTGGAGGGGAGGGAAGGTGTTGAATCGAACAGATTGCACCCCCACACAACACACAACCCCCTGACCGTAGCCAAAGCATGTGGGAGATCCAGCCATCAAAGTCGTTCACTTAAGTGTAACTTTCCCAGGATCCAGTAACTAACACAATAGAGATAAAGATCACCAAATTAATAGACCCCTGCAATTTTAATTGCAAGGATTCCTTGAAGGGAGGTTTGGCAAGTCTCCCAATGCCCCCCCCACCCCACCCACTCACATACCCTGCCTCCGTCCTCCCATCCAATCCCATTTTCACCTTTCTTTCCCCTTCACAGTAACCCAGTTAATGTCAAAGACTCACTTCAGTGGACCAGAAATAGGAGAGCTTATGAAGTGGGGGAGCCGTGGCGTTTGGTCACGGTCTGTGTGATGGCCTTTGTGACCGCAATTTCGGAGAGGCTTAATAACTACTTGGCTCACGGTTACCGGCCCGCTTAGAGGTGATAGAATCCAGAAACCTGGATTGTTTATGAATCAAGTGGCAAAGGGTTAAGTTCCTTGTGAATTTTCCTTTCGCATTAAGCTGTGAAGGACCGCGGTGCTCCGCTCACACGCTGGTGGGGTTTGGATCCATGAATGACGCGTGTAGAGGGACCACGAGTGGCCGACGCGTAATAGGTGTCAGAGATCTCTGGCTGTGCAATGAATCAGAAAGCGGTGAATTAGCCGGGGTGGGCGCCAGAGGGGCTTCCACGCTAGGCTAAGTGGCTACATTAGCCCAGCAAGGTTTCCCCAGGTGAATGAAGGAACCTCTTTCATCCTGATCCCGTGAGGAACTCTTCCAGATTGATTAGCCTGAATGACAGGTAGAACCATCTGTGCTTTTCCATTTAATGTTCCTCAACTATTTCCTTCCCCTGTTGTATAATGTGCCCTGTGACGGTTGCATTAAATGGTTAATTACATCGATCAATTACAACTGTCTAAATTAGTACAATTATCTATTTAAAAGCACATTTCCCTTGTGTTTAACAAGGACATAATTGGCATTAAAGCTGATACTGATTTTCAGTCTGGTAGACCAG
>JAODKE010000068.1:5052024-5072497 GCA_026779605.1 Mormyrus hasselquistii
ACGCTGAATTAGGCTACCTCTGTGTGTCCCTCAACAGTGTTCTGAAGCACCGTCTCTAAACTGTAAGTCTGCTTTAACTGTCAGCTCTGGCTTGCTGGGGGTGTGATGTTTGACCAGGAGTTCCCAAAAGGAACTCTGCAGCTGCAGTTAATTCCGCCTCCCGTCACGTCAGACGGGAGGCTGATGGAAGCCATTGCCTGAAAAGTGGTCTAATTACCCTTATTTTTTCGGAGACCTGGTTTCCGGGGTCTCCTTCAGGGTTTTGTTCAATGGCACCTTCCGTCTACCACTAATATGATATTGTAACTTTGCAAGTCTAGATTTTGCAGTTAAGATCATTCAGGAGGATTGCCAGTGCTGTATTTAAATACCACGTTCTCATACATTTTTCATTAAAAATCAGACCCCCTATTAAAGGCTTACCCCCTTTCATAAATCTCAAGTGATGCTCTTATCATTGGTTATTCCCTCCCCGGGGAATATTTCTAGAAGCTGGCAGGAGCCCACGGCGGCATCTGTGATCCTTCTTGCAGCGGTGTTTCTTACCCGGGAGAATGTGAGGTCGCACCGAAGAAGCATGCGCGCAGACGCTTCTCCTGGCATTCTCGTTTCATGCTGTCGTGAGCCGCGTTTGCGCTCACATGACTTGACGTGAAGGTCATGCCTTTAATGAGCTTCCTCTCTCCCCTCCCTTCCTCCATTCCTTCGTTCCCAAGTCTCCATCTCTGATATTCTTTCTGTAATTTATGACGGCATCTTGATTGGAAATAATAAATCGTCCCAGACCAGGCGTGAGGTTGACGTGGTGGTTGGAGCTGGGTTTGATCTCATGACCTTCTGGGCCACAGATTCAGACTACGACTGGAATCCTGGAGACCCGCTGAGATGTAGAGTAAGATTAGGTTGATCGGACTGTGCAGCCAGTGAAATACGACAGGAGGTTCTGTTGTTCTGCATCCAGAAGTCTTTGTCCCCTTGTCCCTCTATGATTCAGTGCCCTGGCTCGGCCATGTTTAGGATTCTGCGCCAAAATAAATAAATAGGACTTTCTTTGGCTCTCCAAATTAATGAGGTGGTTTGCTCTGTTATCAGGGAGCTATAATTGCCTGTCAGGCTGTTTCACGCCAGAGAAATCGGGCCTGGCTCCAGCCCTGGCACAGATGCCACCTTTGCGTTTGGGGCCAGTGGAAACCTTTACCATACATGGCATTATGTCGTAGTCGCTCTGTGACTTTTTTATTTCAGAAGTACAGAAGTAAACTTGTGATAACACTCAGGGATTCTAAATAGCCCCCACACCCTTGTATGCAGACCCATGCTGGAGGTCAAAGGTCAGTGGCAGATATATTTTGCCATCCGGTGCAATGAAGGGTAGTCTATCCATTACCTAGAGAATGAGCAATGAATTATCCTTCTGGTTTATTCAAGCTTGGGTCATTCTAGAGAACAATGTCTCTCACCCAAAAAAGTAATGGGGTCAGGGGTCAACAATGTACAGTAGGTACCAAGGCGATTATTTCACCATTTGTCTTAAACCATATTTTAAGAATAATCTAAAGATTTGTGTATATATGAGTGTGGTATAACAAAGTGGGTCACCCATCTTTTCACCCTGCAGTAGCTGCACACACTGTATTCTCTGCAATTTCTATTTTCTGTCCCATTCTGAAATTGCAGTTTCAGGGACTTTGTTAGCTTCAAACCCAAGGTACTGTGGCCTGTACTACTGCTTTCCATTTGTGGAACCAGATATACTAAAAAACAAAAAAAGAGCTGCCACTATAGAAACAAACTGCTGTTTAATACACACTGCAGTCATCCAGTCCTCACTGTTTCATTAGGCTGTGATATATATTAAGTTAGAACTTTAGCTCCAGTTTTTGAATTTTAAATTATTAAAAAATGTTTAGATGCTGCGTATTTTGAATCACTCTCCTGTCTCCGTCATCCTAGGCAGCGAGTTTTTCTTCACTGTTGTGATGGACATTTTTAAGGTCAGATCGCCCTCCAGACCTCCTGCAGACCTGGGCCCAGATGTACCAGCGCGTGCGGAGGGGGGTGTTCTTGCTGAGGATTAGCCTCGCATTGGGTTTGCAGCATCGCTGCTGCTGGCCGGGATGGATTCCAGTGGGCCCGTGTGTTGGCCTCACCCTCCCATTCAACCAGAATCTTGTAATTCCAGCTCCTACTGGGCCATTAAAAAGTAACAATTCATACACTTGAATGAATATATTATTTCATAATTGAAGTAATACATCTCAGGTTCCCGTGTAGCAGTTTCAGGAGAAGATGGGGAACCCCACTCCACGGCCTCACCCCCACCATGTCCAGAGGAAATGGGGGGGGGGGGGGGTGTTACCCCTGGACTGCTTTTAAAGAATCCCTCACAGTTGAAAGTAAACCACTCACAAGGACTTTGGACTGGAGTTACATTTGTACTGGGGTTGGGGGAGGAAGGAATGGGATGTTAAACCTACATATAGTGTGAAAGTAATAAAAATCTGTAATTTAAATATAAGCACCCCCCTCTGCTGGTAGTCATTGCTAGCGAAAAGAATGAATAGATGAGTCTGAGATTTTTTATTTAGAATCGCTGTATCTTAATTCGCCTTTGCTCCTTCCAGCTGTACATGTTGTTTACTTAAGTTATTTGTGTGTTACTCTGGAGAGGCTGGCCTTATTCCTGCAATTTCAGCAGTCTGTTCATCAGCATCCTCTAACTGCAAATCATCAGCAGCCAGAATTCTGTTGCTTCGCAAAATAAGAGCATTAACACTCAGCTTGGGAACATGACAGAACTCGCCATGCCTGACCACCGTGGAGTCTTTAATAATAACGGCAGGCATGGGATGTGTATACTAAGCTTGAACCAGGCGAGAGGCCATGATATAACAGGCGGCTGGTGTTTTCTCCATCACGAGAAGCCGTGTTGATGTGGAGGTGAGCAGTGTTTGTTTTTTTTTGTTTGTCTGCTAGAGGGTGCATCTGATCTCGAGGAGAGTTTAGATAGCATGGATCTGGGTGAATATTGTTTCAAAATATACCTCAGAAATGTTATTATGATACTCATGTGCTTCGGTTGAAGGGAAACCAGACAGTAACATTCTCCCTGCGTGGCACTTATCTTGAATCGTCCCACATTCCCGATGGCACTTATCACGCAAAAGCGAAAAAGGTTGGATTGAAGAATGCAAACATCGTGCATGTCTTCACCTGACAGCCTCTGTGTCTATTGGAAATTGATGAGGATTGTTTTCCTGAAATCTCCGTTCTAAACTGTGAACCAAAAAAAACAGCACTCTAAAAACCTGTCTCAAGGTTCATAAGCCGACTTCTGCTCCGATCCCTTGACTGGCTTTAATTATCATTATACTGCCTACGGAGAGATTCCCATCTTTGCCTTGAGTTTTGGTGTTTGCGTTTCCGGGTTGTCATGGTTATGTGGCTTAACACCGGCCAGCTCGGTATGGGTAGCCACCGCGCAACATACTCCAAGTGTCTTCTCTCTGTGGTCCTCCATTTCTCCTTTGGTATCTCAAACCGCAGGACAGGGATAACCTAGTGAAGCTGCCTGAATTTGAAACCGTGTTTAGTGATTCATATCATGATCACTCTTTTTCCTGTAACCGGGCCATGAAAATTCCCTTGCTGGCAAGAGCCATCGATGAAAGCCGTTCAGCATTGGTCACACTTTATTAAACATACGTGGTGTTCTTCCATGTAATAAATCGTAGGCTTGATTACAACACAAGCAGTCCGAGAAGACATGGATCCAGCTGTTTATTTACAACGCGGGCAGTGAGGGCTGTGTGCTGAATCCTGGGGAGGGAGACGTAATCGCTCACTTTGGCATGTGCTGGGTATTTACGGGCCCTCTGTTTGCATTCAGCAGGCCATATTGTTGGGTTAGTGTAAAGCGAGAAAGGGGGATCACATCTCTGCCGTAAAGCATGGCCCATGCTTTTAATATACATACAATGTGCATGGTCAGGAAACCTCCCATATTACTTTCCTCTAACCACATAATGTTATACAGTGTCGGGATTTTGGGGGAAGAAAAAAACTGCAATGGTTCATCTAAGGTCTTGCTTTGATTTTTTTCCATCTAAATGTTTGTTTTTCCCCTTTTCCCCTACAGGTCTCAGAAGTGTTCGACTTCCCCAGCTGTTGTGCCATGTTAGCCGTGGACAGTAATGAATACATCCCCTACGGTGCCTCCTCATTTCCTCAGATGCCAACCACTGTCGTTGCCTGGCTGATACTGCTTGTCACTCGTCAGTCTGCCGACAAAGGCCTTCTGATAATGGTAGCACCTTTATGGTGAGACTTTTGCTGCTGTTTTGGGATAGCACGCTGGCCCGGTCCTCTACAGACTCCAATAAATGACATTTTGACTCAGTAATGGGAAGAGGGTCTCGAATTGTTGCTTGATGTGGCTCTGGCACGGGGGATTCGTGCGACCCAAGCCTAAAGACAGGCAACAGAGATTATCCAGCCAGAGTTGCGGGAGAGTTCAAGAACTCTTGAAGGCATGCAGTCCGATGAGCTATTCAGCCGAAAGCTGAAAGCCTTGAATGGAAACATGGGACCTCCAAATAGCAGCGCACAAGGGAAGGTCGACGGGGGAGGCAAGAGCAATGGGACACCAGTTATGCCTAAGATGGGTGTCCGAGCAAGGGTGTCAGAGTGGCCCCCTAAAAGGGAGGGCTGGGAAGGCCGTCTACTTTGCAACTATGAAAGTGGAGTAATGGGTTTCCAGAATGGACAGTTAGGCCAAAGGAGGAATATCCATGAACAGGGCGACGAGGCCTCCGTGGACTCAGAGGAGTTCCCTGGTGAAAATAACTCACAGATGAATGTTATGAGTCCCTTGCCCTCCAAGGGGCTCAACCCCATCCGGCAGCGCAGCAACAGTGATGTGACCATCAGCGACATCGACACAGAGGACATCTTGGACCAGAATGCTGTCAACCCCAATACAGGGGCCTCTCTGCACCGCGAATATGGAAGCACTTCTTCCATTGACCGACAAGGCCTGTCTGGGGAAGGATTCTTCACCATGTTGAAAGGCTACCGAGTGGACCCTCTGGATCACCGCAGTATTCCTCCACTGGGTTTTCCCGAGTTGCTGCGCTATGACATGTCTGTGTCTCCCAGCTTACAGACAGCTGCTCAGATTGCCCGTGGAGAGATCATGCAAATCTCGAGCTTGGACTATGTAGATGGCTCCCTGTTCTATAGCCGCGAACATGAAAGGTCCTTCATGCGACGCTTCAAGTCTGAAACTTCGGAAACTTCCTTGTTCCGGAAGCTTCGGACCATTAAGAGTGACCATGAAGGGCTGCGTCTATCCATCGAACAGGAGGACCGCCGGTCCTTCAGCTTCCAGAAGTGCTTTGCCCACTACGATGTGCAGAGCATCCTCTTCAACATCAGTGAGGCCATGGCTAACCGGGTAAACCTGGGCAAGCGGAAGAACACCACCACGGGGGCCTCAGCTGCCTCACAGCACCAGGCTTCTGGGGGTGCCCCAACAATCGAGTCCCCCTTAGGCAGCCGTGAGGACCTCAACTCCAAAGAAAACCTGGACACAGATGAGGGGGATGGGAAGAGTAATGACCTGGTGCTCAGTTGCCCGTATTTCCGTAATGAGATTGGTGGAGAGGGTGAGAGGAGGATATCCCTCTCTAGAGCCAACTCGGCCAGTTATGGCGCCGGCGAGAACTGCTCTTTTGAGTCCTCACTCAGCTCCCACTGTACAAATGCTGGGGTGTCCGTTCTGGAGGTTCCCCGGGAGAATCAACCCATCCACCGTGAGAAGGTGAAGCGTTACATCATTGAGCATATTGACCTTGGAGCATACTACTACCACAAGTATTTCTATGGGAAAGGTAGGGCATACAGGGTCTTGTTTGTTTGCATAACTTGACTGTGACCGTTACTTAATGCATCTCTCAACTAAATGCTCAAGTTACATTGTAAACAACCTGGTTTTGGTGAAATTCTGCCACCATGTAGTTGATATTAGTTTAGTAAAGGGCATCTTGTTTTCTGGAAATAAGGCCAACTGTGGGGTTGTGCACAGACTACCTGACAAGACACCTCACTTGGTTCTCATGCAGTCTTGATCTTTAATAAAGGAGCAAGTACCATTTGTTTCCGCATGTATTCTAGGTACTGTTTTTATTTCAGATAAAAATGCCTTTTCAGTTAATTCCCAGCAGTTGAAACTGACTCTGATCTCATTATTGCAGTCCACTGAGATGAGTCAACATGGGACATTTGAGACTGGCTATGGACCAGAGGAAGGGCAGCATTTTTAACATCTAGAACAAGAGTTTATTTCAGTTTTATTTATCTCAAATGCCATCTTCTGCCCTTGGCCTAGAGGACAGGCTTTGTGAAAAGCACTTTTGTGTCCCGGCTTCCCAAAGTAATATGACTGATTGTTTTTGTGCACAATTCCCTGGTTGGAATTAAGAGCTCTAATCTGTTCTAGGTCAATGCTGTTTGGTCTGATGAAGGATTTGCTTAACCCTACAAATTCTCTAGGGACGGTAAGGCAATTGACTAAGATCATCAGCCGGGGATTGCCGATTTCAGTTTCGCGTACAGGCTGCAGAATGAGGCGAGGTATCACATGACAGTGGACGTGGAGTTCATCCTCGCTCGCAGTCGCCTGTCATCATCAGTTGTTTATAAGTATCTTTGTTTCCATCCTCCTCCAAACAAAAGGCCCTTGCCGAAATAACGTCCCCCGTGCTCCGATTCCCACGGCGGTCACACACGTCATTAAGATTGACTGCCCTCTGATCGTTACAGCATGTGAGCCTGAGACCATCTATTTCTGTTGCCGCGAGTGTGAGGGAGGGAGGCCCTCAGCCAAACAGCGGCGGCGAATGGGGAATGGCTTGATGTTTAGAGCTCGCCTGATTTGCTGACTGACGGTTTTATCCGATGTGTCGGCGTGAATAATTAAAGGGAGGGCGGCAGATGAGGAGTCCCTGGTGACCACATCACTTCTGGCTCATTGGTATGTTCCTCCCTGTCCCATTTTTGCCTCGTTCCCACAGTAAAAGAGGTGCAGTGCTGGCCAGGACCCCTCCCTCACCCAGCGTGGCAGATGGCCTATCTGCGGTCCCCCAGCATTGTTACCAAGAATCACATGTTGTCCTCTTTTAAATACGGGTAGCTAAATGGTTCCTTGCAGGCTCTGATAGCTGTATCTTTGCATTTATTTACTTTGTTATCAATTAAAAAAGCTATACATATTTACAATATACTGTATACACATATATAGCTGTATTAATTCATGGATATGTATAGAAGTCATCCCTTAAATTACTTTCTCTGTGGTCCAGCAGCCTTCCTGGGGTTTGAATGAGTAACTATTACTCCACATGCTGGGTAATGCAACTGACAATTGCAGTACCAGTTAAAGTCTGATGGGAGCGCAGTGACACAAAGGCCTTCAGGCAGGCTGGAGGACAGGCTGCAATGGGCTTGGGTCAGGCTGGCCCGCTTCAGGGCAACATGTCTCTGGAGTGCTTCCGGACCAGAACTCCAGCTGTGCTGGTGTTATTTTTGATTTGGGTTTTTTTTTTGTTGTTGTTTTTTCTACCAATAGAACATCAGAATTACTTTGGGGTGGATGAGAACCTGGGGCCAGTGGCGGTAAGCGTCCGTCGGGAGAGAGCTGATGACGGGAAGGACAAGGATGGGAATCAGTACAACTACCGGATCACATTCAGGACCAGCGAGGTAATGGCAGCCCATGTTCTATGTTTTGCAAAGATCCGCTTTAATACTTCTGCCATTGATGTAGCCTACTTTGAAAAGAGTTTTTCCAGAATGGGTTATGTTTGTGGTGACATGTTTTCATGTTATCGTTGTGTTCTTTTATTTCATGTTTCTTTATTTTGTTTTTGATTTTAATCTGGTTTTAATCCTGGTAATGACTGTGTAGATTCAGGCTACCCCAAGCGTTTTGGCTCTAAAGTGAAGTCTTTATTTTTTTAAAACTCCAGCTATTAGGTTCTATTTTTTTAGCATTTGTCCATCATACACAAACATCAAAGAAAGCAAAATAGGAGCAAGTAAAGCTGGTAATCAGTCAATTATGTGATGTCGCATTCAATCATATCTGGTTATCTGAGAGGGAACAGTGGGAGAAAACTCTCTCTCTGAATGGCTCTCCCACACAGTCGACGTCTGGGACGTCTGGTTGATCTCGTGGTAGGGTAGAGGGGGAGGTGGGAGTGGGGGAGGGAATCCAGCCTACATGTGGATCTGTTCTGTCTGACTGTGATGGGGTGGTGTGGGACCTGAGGCGAATAAAACCAGTCTTTGGGCTTTTAGGGGGTGGGATCAGGGACAGGTCTACACCTGCGGGCTCCATGCTGGTGTTCACTTTCACCATGTTTATCTACTTGGCAGATAAGTTTCTATCTTAAGGAACTATAGATGTGCTCAACCTTGTCCCTTAAGTCACTTTGATTTCTTTGATTTGTGTCTGTGTTTGTGTACAAGTACATGTAAGACAAATAAGTTCACTGTTTAGTCTGCTAAGGTTCAGTGTTACACCTTCTCTGAGAGACTGCTTCAGTTTACTCCTTATTGCTCCTCCCTTTTCCATTGGCTCCTTATGGCTTGATTCCTATTGGTCCTCGTACCCCTCAACCCTGCAGCTCACCACACTGAGGGGAGCCATCCTGGAGGACGCCGTGCCCTCCACCGCGCGACACGGGACGGCGCGGGGCCTGCCACTGAAGGAAGTACTGGAGTACGTGGTGCCAGAGCTGAACATCCAGTGCCTGAGGTTGGCCCTGAACTCGCCGAAGGTCCCCGAGCAGTTGCTGAAACTGGACGAGCAGGGGGTGAGTGCAACACCAGGAAGCACCCGGCCAGCAGGGGCTGACTGTTATAGCTACTGCACACAAGAGGAGGTACCTAACAATGGGAAATGTGTGACTCAGCCGGTTAAGATGCTACAAGTGGGATGGGATTGCTGGTTCGAATCCCCGAGTCAGACGTGTGATGTCATCATTGAACCCTACAGCAAGGACCTTAACCCTCAGTGGCTCCAGGGACTGTCAAACCCCGGTTGCTCAAAAATGTCAATAACTCATGGATGTTGCTATGGGTAAAAGCATCCACTTAAAATAGGAAGAGTAATTACTATAGTATATTAAGTTTTGATTTGTCCGCCTGTTTTCGACAGTCATGGTGTAAGATGTGTCTCATTCACATGGCTACAGTTCCTTCCCATCATTCTCTGTCCCAGTTACATGATGGGGGGGGGGGCTCAGTGGGTATCGGGCTGCATGATCAGTGCCGGTCCCACTCAGAATTAGTCATGGTCACAGCATCACCTTTGATCCAGCGTTTTACTCCAGTTGGGGTGCAAATGCAGTAAATCAAACAATCGTCATTAATTAATTTTTTTTCCTCTTTGCCCTTAATCGTTTTGAGGGTAGTAATTACTGTAGCGGGAGATGCAGAATTTATGCATGCAGATGTGATTAAGGCCACAGTACAGGGTTTGAGGACATATGGGCTGGTCTCATTGGTGAATCATTTCTATTTTTTAAGCTATGGAAAACACATTAGTCAAAGCTGCGTAGCATTTAAGTGCAGTGGGTATTATGGTGTTTTGCGGAAGGCAACACTGCTACAGTTTTCATCCATGTGCTTGTTGGCACTTATTAGCATTCCGCTAGTGAAGAAAGCACATCTTATCATTATTACTTTGTGTTAATGGTTCCTCGCTACGTCACGTGACAAATAGCTTTGCGATGTGCAAGGCTCTAATGCTCCATATCTACATGCTTCAGTGTCTGGCAATGCCAATGTTACTGTGGCCCTCTGTGATACCAGGAGTCATTGCAGGCCTGGGCAAAACTGTTTGGGTTTCGCTAGCACTGAGCCAGATGAGTGGGAACCTGGGGAAAAAGGAGGAGGTCATGGTTGATGTTTCGTGCAGATGCCACATGCGATCTACGTTTTTTTTCTTTTCATGTCCTTCCATGGCCGTTGCTGGCAGTAGTAGAAAAAAGAAACACTCTGTACCCAGACCTGGGGAATGAGATTTTGTTGCCTTTTTCCCACTTAAATAAAAGCAGCCATATAATGGAGGAAAATGAATCAAAAGCACAAAGAGGAATGACGAAGCGCGTAAGGAGATGGATCAGAAATTTCAGACCGAAATCCCTGCCTTCAGATTGTAGATACAGTGTTACTTAGGGAAGGGCTGGCTTTGTCTCCCCATAAGGGTAGATGCCTTCTCCATGAGTCAGTATCTTTGAGGGGGGGTGGTGTTTCACAGGGGGGCAAAGATAACGGGAAGGGGAGCTCAATAGGACAATATACCGTTACTGGTGACTAGAAAGCTTGACGTTTCATGTGTCGTCACTCATAATAACAGACATATTTCCAAACTGGAAGTAGCCAACACGGAAGTCTATAAAGATAATGTGAAGGACAACGGTCATGTTTGTGGGCAGGCCATTCCTCACTGCTCCCCCCGTAATATTATCCACAACAGATAACAAAGCATTAGCTGGGGGAATGCTGTCATCCCGATACCAGAGACTCACAGATCACCCTCTACTGTACGTGATTCCCCATCTCCTCATCTTCCTCTCAGGAAGCAAAGTGAGCTTTTTTCAGAACGAAAGTTTTATTCACTTGGGTTTTTTGTGAAAAACCTTCCTTCAACGCCTAAGGCACGACATGCCAATACTAAAGCATGAGGCAGTGCTGCCATTGGCTAATGTGAGCTAAGCATCACATTTCTGTTTTCATGTCTTCATTGGCGCTATGAAGGCTGTGAGGGGCTTGTTGGGCTGTAAAAGGCCACAGATGGGACACATCACTGGCTCCATAGGCTGTCCATAGCAATGTATTCATGCCAACATTCCGGCATTAGTATTTGTAATACTTTTCTTGATATGCCCCAGTTGTGTCAACGACATATTGGTAGGATACCTCATAGATTATACTGACGCTGCAATATTAAATTCTTAAGATTCTTCCTTATTAAATTAATCAAAATCAGGTATGTTGCGCGATACCCAACCTTAGCAGTGTGTGGCCCTGCAGTAGCCTAGGTGAGGAAGTCAAAGAGCAGTATCACCATGACGGCACAGAGGCATGCTGGGACTGCTTAGCCTGTGGACTGGGGGGCACTGGGCATGAAAGTCGCAGAGCCTTTACAGGAAACACCTTTCGTTATCTCACAGATACCTGCTGTTTGAAGTTTACTTTAAAAAACTTGCCAACTGCAAATTTTTGCTAGTGTTCCTGAAGCTTGGCAGCAAAGGAATCTGAGACTCACAAGGTTTAGATGGGGGCAGGCAGCCTTTACACAAGTCCTGACCAGCAACCACTGAGAAAAAAATTAAACACTAATTCATATATTGCCTGTGTCTCCTTTTCATGACGGTTCATAGTAGGGATCAGGGTTTTGTTTCCATTTACTTTCATTTAGCAGATGGGTTTGTCCAAAGTAACACACTTCATGTTACAAACAAATGGCTGTCAAAGAATTGACAAAACATAAATGCAGCTAGGCTGAGCTTCCAGTGAAGGCGCAGTGTATAGGAGCTACGCAACAGCTTCCCAAAAAAAGTAAGAACCTAATAAAACTATTCAATGATGTGCAACGTTAAGAACATGCCTCGTCTTTTTAGTAGCTGTAGTTTAACTCTGGCTGATTTATGGTCTGCTGGGAGGTTTCGAGGTTTTTCTGGCCTTTTAAGAGGAAGCCGATGTAAGCGGGAGCAGAGATGAAAGCCTGGTCATGGCACCATTCTCATTCTGCAGCGTTCACAGTAGGTCAGACTTGCAGCTTTCAAAGGGTAGATGCAGTTTACCCTTACAGTGTATTGATTTTCTTTCCCGTTGGTTCCACACTTATACACACATATGTCCAATAAGGCTAAGACAGTGTTTCCCAACCCGGTCATTGGGGATCCGCAGACGATCCACGTTTTTGCTCCCTCCCAGCTACTGGGAGCTGAGAGGGAGCAAAAATGTGGACTCTCTACAGGTCCCCAAGGACCAGATTGGGAAACACAGGGCTAAGAAGTTCAAGCAGAATGTTTTCCAAAACAATGCAGTGCAACCCTGGGGACAAGATGTGACTGGCAGCTGTTCAGTGACGCTTCCTGCGGTTTGTGGTTGTAGCTGAGCTTCCAGCACAAGGTGGGCATCCTGTACTGCAAGGCGGGCCAGAGCACGGAGGAGGAGATGTACAACAACGAGAGCGCTGGGCCCGGATTCGACGAGTTCCTGGACCTGCTTGGACAGAGAGTACGGCTGAAGGGCTTCACCAAGTACAGAGCGCAGCTAGACAACAAGAGTAAGGATGGTCCATGCACACGCATCGCTCCCATGGTCTGTCCTTGTACCACCGTTTCTCACTTGCATTTTCATTGCAGCTGATTCCACAGGTACCCATTCTCTCTACACCACCTACAAAGACTATGAGCTGATGTTCCACGTCTCCACACTGCTGCCCTACACTCCCAACAACAGACAGCAGGTAAGTGCTCTTGTCGGAAGAGTCGGTGCGTGCACACGACGGCCGAAATCATCCCTCCACCCAGCATCCGCCTTATTCACTCTACTCTACAAGGACCCTCTGTTAGCTGGCAAGCAATGTTGCTGTGGCAACTGCGCCCAACGTGGCTGTTAATTACAGTTTCTCTCAGGGGGGAGTTTGCGGAGTGGGGGTATATGTCTGGTGTGACAGAGGGAGTTGCCTGCGCCCTCTGAATTCTGTGCCTTTCTGTGGCAGTCCGATGGACACTGACATACGACGAACTGGCTAGCACCTTGATTTCTGTGCTTCAGAGAACTCAGCTCCTGCCCAGGAGGTCTGATGTCCCCTCAGCTCCACTGACACAGCAAACTGGCATGAGGGACAGAGGTTTTGCCTGCCGGGGTTTCTGACCTACAGCACAGAGATTCATTTAAATCTTTGACCTTGATTGGCAGAATTACGGGATTTTCTTCTGCTTTTCTCTCATTCATAAATTATGCTTCATCATGTGGGTTAGTGCTCATCCTATGGCAGCCAAGCAAGCTTCTAAAAGGTTCCCCACCCCTTGGGTCACATCCCCCGCACCAACTTTTGATTCCATTCACCTGCTAGGCTGCATGCCAGCACACGAGGGTAGCGTGTGGCCCAGTTTGTCATCAGACGGTCATGCAATAGTCTCATTCATGACCTAGGTCTACAATGAGCAATTTGTGACGAGTTTGTTCTAAAAGCAAAGACTCATGTCCACAAAAAAGGCACCTCCAGTGTGCTGTCCCTACCGCTAATCAAAGGAGCCAGTCAGTATATCGGCACAGGGATCAGCACCAGCTGTAGTCCAATGTTTGCATTTAGCCGCTTAGATTACACTTTCCCTCCTTAAAGTGATTTAAAAAAAAAAAACCCATTATACAGCCCGCTGTTTTATTAATAAGCAATTTGGGTCAAATACACACTCGAGTATCACAGTAGAGGGTCTGCATCTATGCTATACTATACTGTCTCTTGTATGTTCAGAGTGGGTCATCTGAATGGGCCGTTCTCTTAAGGTATGGGATGGGTAGATAATTCAGGCTTTGGTGTCAAAATGTCAGATTGACTGTATGCGAGGCTTGTTCATGTTGACATAACTCTGGCAATGAGGAAGTATTTGCTGAATTGGGGTAACATTTAACTGTTGTCGTATTGTCCCATCTCTTGACCCTCTCTCTCTCTCTCTCTCTTTCTCTCTCTCTGCCTCCTACCCATTTCTCATCCAGCTCCTGAGAAAGAGGCACATTGGGAATGACATAGTTACCATCATCTTCCAAGAGCCCGGCGCCTTGCCCTTCACTCCCAAGACAGTCCGCTCCCACTTCCAACACGTATTTGTCATCGTGAAAGTCCACAACCCCTGCACGGAGAACGTGTGCTATAGGTGAGGGAGCGCTTTGGAACTCAGGAACCATGTTGTGAACAGAGGGGAAATGGCCCTATCTGGACCCTTGCAAAATTAATGGTGTCAAGTCAAAATATCAGTTAGGGTTTTAATAATGGAAAGATTTGTGAAGTCAAAGTAATGAGCTCAGACTCTTAAAGCATTTAGATGGGTTCATACACTTTTGACGTCTATCTTCCTATAAATATTTTTGGCACTCAACAGCTTTTCTGGGGATTTAAACAAAAAGCTTCTCTTAGGTTGTCTCTGAATTGATGGGACCTCCCCATGCATGAAAATTCAACATCACTGAATTTAACTCAAAAGAAAATAATTATTCAGCAGCTATCTTATTCACTCCTCCTGTTAACCGTTTCCTCGGAGTGAGACACGTCGTTCTACTGAAACTATGTGCATTGTTGGACAATGAAAGCTCAGATATGTTTTCATCTGGTTCTGCTGAATATGGATCATATGATTGTCTTCCGTTATTTGCAATGTGTATTAGTCATCCAGTGTAGATGCATTGCAGCGTTATAGGTGTGATTCACCGTGATTCTAATGAATTTTCTCTGTCTCCTCCAGCGTCGCTGTCTCCAGATCTAAAGGGGTTCCACCCTTCGGACCACCTATTCCCAAAGGTGTGACTTTCCCTAAATCTGCCGTGTTCAGGGACTTCCTCCTGGCCAAGGTCATCAACGGCGAGAATGCCGCTCACAAGTCCGAGAAGTTCCGGGCGATGGCCACACGCACACGGCAGGAGTACCTGAAGGATCTAGCCGAGAACTTTGTGAGCACTACCACTGTTGATTCGGCAGTGAAGTTCAGCTTCATCACACTGGGTGCCAAAAGGAAGGAACGCACGAAGCCACGGCATGATGCACACCTATTCAGTGCCGGTGCCACCACCTGGGCGGTGGTCGCCCATGACTTCAGCCAGTCGGCCGACATAGACTGCCTGTTCGGCATCTCCAATGAGTTCATTGTTTTGATCGAGGAAGAGACTAAGGTCGTGGTGTTCAACTGCTCCTGCCGTGACGTCATTGGCTGGACCTCGGGGTCCACGAGCCTGAAGATTTTTTACGAGCGTGGAGAGTGCATCATGTTCTCCACCCAAGAGAACTGCACTGAAGATATCAGGGAGGTTGTCCAAAGACTGGAGGTAATGCCAGGTTTTAGGTTGTAGGATATAGGTGGAGTTATTGGTATCTAATGCAATGGCTTTCTAGTTCAGATGCTAATCGGCAATTTAGCTAATAATCAGTGTGTTTGACACGCTAACAATTTACAGTGTAGACTGACTCGGGCTCCATGGCTGCAGCCGCTTTGCTTCCCCTTATTTTGTGGCTCTCGCTTGTTTTTGTGTGGTTTGTCATTTCAGGGCCACAAGCCAACTTCCTCCTGACAGGAAGTCGACCAGTGCAGAAATTTGATCCTATTTTTTGGCTCAGTCTCAGAAATGCACTTCATAGATGTAGGCTGGTTGGGTAAATATAAGTAGGAAAAAGCCCGTCTGGGGTATAGGGCCTACTGTGTCAGTGATTTGTTTCTTACTTGATCCCCTTATTTAAAGAGCATACATTATTTGGTATCTAGTGTTTCGCTTATATTTGTGAGCGTGCCATGCTGTTAAGTAAAAAGTTAAGTTCTCTGCAAGTCCGTGGCTTTCTGGCACGAATCCAGTAGTGCGGCTGTCTTCATAACCTTGTGAGCCTGTGCAGAGCTTCTGGAGGTCACAGATACGGCAAATTGAAGTATAAGGAAGGTTTGTATTTTGGGCCTTTCCAGTTATTTATTTATTTCCTTACTTTTACAGAAACTAAAACTATAAAGCTGTTTTAATTCTCATGGACAGCAAAGAGACCAATAGAGAAAAAAACAAATCACATACCAGTTCTGATCCGATTCCGATACACAACTGCTGATGCCAATACAGATTCTGATACAAGAGCTCTCTTTACTTTGTCATACTTTATATATTATCTTTTAAGCTAGTAAATACAGATGGAAAAATGTATGACAAAAAAAAATTTAATTAGGCTACTACAAACATACATTACGTACTGTTCCACCTTGTTTCTTTTAAGCGTTTTTGAGACATTTGTAGTTCAATATGAATATCTTCAAAGCAAGTATACACAAGTGGCAAATGCTTAAAATTTTAAGTTTTTCTCCCATTGGCGTCAGCGTAGTTACACTTTTGTTGCGATGGCAGCCCCTCTTGTATCACAAGCTGCAGCGAGTTTGCAAAACAGTCCAATTAAGTTAGCGACTCCCAAATCATCCTTTGCTTTGCTGTGTCTCGCAGTTGCGTGCGCTTTGTTAAATGGGATTGTCCATTAAACGCTATTCCCACCTCAAAACTTTATTTTACATAGATTGCAAATGGCTGTGCTACTAGTTTCTGTTAGCGTATAATACGCCCAGATCGTCACATCTTATCTTACGCTCCTCGTACTGCGAAGGGTATGCGCATGACGTCACACTGTACTCACACCCACTGAGTACTGAAAAAGACGGGCAGCGATAGCGTTCGATTTGAATGCCGCAAAAAACACATGTAAAATGGAAAAGAGCTGTCGTGCGATTGATTGCCAAAAATTAAATAATTAAGTATCGGACGTGGATCGGTCACGCATGACCGATGCCCGGTCCATCAAATAGGTCTGGATCGGCGCCGGTACCGATCCGAATATCGGTATCGGTGCATCTCTAGTTTTTTCTCAGTTACATTTTTGTCTAAAAGAATCAAATACATACATTAATAAACATCCATAATGTTGTGAGATGGTCAGGCTGGCTCTTTGCACTCCTGGCCTGTTATCATATTGACTGGAAAATATCTGTGAAAGTGATCTAATGGTCTACAAATTGGATAACATTTTCCATAACGAATAATCAAATGTATATACTGTCATATAAACCTTCTGGAGGTCAAGCTGACTTCTAAGGGAAGTGCATGTTGGCTTGCATATCAAAGCAGTTTTTCCTCAAAGTAGCACCAATCATTAAAGTGTGTTTCTATTAAATGTCAAATATGTTACGTTAAGTTTGTCGACTGTAGTTTTTGCTGCAAGACACAGTTGGCCAGCTCTGGTGAGTGGCATCTCATTACTGAAACTTTGCCAGGGACAGCAAATGTTAGATCCCTTGTTGCAGTCCTTCAAATAGCGAAAATATTCAGCGACTCTCCTCAGTCCACATTTACATTCTGCCACTTAGCTGGCACTGTCAAAGGTACCAGTGAGTTTATTGTAATTTGTTTGTGTTGCCAAGTATTTTACTGAAGCACTGCATGTCAAGGAGTTTGATCAAAAGGGACTCCATTTGGGTCGTTCATGGACCTTGAATCTGTAGTCTTCAAGTTATAAAGCAGCATCTAGGAGAAGACCAGGTGTGGATTAATGCATAGACTATTGTGGGCTACAACCTAGGGCTCCAGCGAACATGAGGGCTTGACCTGCTTGGGGAAAATTGGACATCTGAACAGCTGAAGCCCCAGTTAAGTTAATCCTCCCCTGCAGAATAAGCAGACCTGTCTGTTTGTTGATCCTGTTGAAAGAGTCATTTAGTAACTAGTTTTCTCCTCTGAATGCTTTTTGAGAGAACCCAGTGCCGTTTCTGCTGATCTGTGATACCTGATGTCTGGTAGCTGGGCAGCTCATTTGCTGAAGTCTTGCAGTCAGAGAATGGTTTCCTGAATGACATCTGGGTTTGTTGGGATGCTTTCTTTAAATCTATAGAGGTTATTTTTAGTCTTGTGCTCAGTGCCTGTCTATTGCATTCTGGGTAGAGCTTTGTGTATGTCCTGTTTATAGCTCTCACCTGCGTTTCCTCTCTTGTCCCATGTCCTTCTGGGTTTCGGTGTTGGGGTCCCATGCTGCTGGCCCAGCTTTGTGTTCTGGAGTAGGGCCGGTGGCTGCCGGCCGGCCACCTTTCCATCCTGGAGAAACGCCCACCATGATGTCTGCCATCTGGTCCTGGGTTGAGGCTCCTAGTTCTCTGCTCGTTAGTCATTTAATGGCCAATCGTCTGTGACATTAACGGAAGCGACAGCTGGACCCACACACTCGCGGGTCACTCTGTGGCCTCAACCATGGTGTCTGGCGTCAGTCGGATGAGTGGCGGTGTTGCGAGGCTGTCATCACCTGGAGGTCAAGGATGGACCTGTGGGGTGCTGTTAGATGATTCAAGGGGTGTGTTGAGGCAGTAAAATTTAAAGAAGGGGGCCACAGAATCCCCTGTAGGCATACCGAAGGCTCATAATCCAGAAAGCAACTGAATGGACAGTACCATTATTATAGAAACCATTAAAACCAAAGGTCATGTGACCAACACTATGACGGGTGCTGTTTCCATTTGAATGTTGGGTGGGGGGAAGCTTTTACAAAACAAAAGCCAAGCTACATGTGATCCTACTGGCAGTTTCGAAGCAGTCCCGTATGTGGAAATCGGCTCGGGTCTTGACCTCTTGGGGCCTCTGCAGTTACAGCTTTGCCTGATGTAGATGTTGTGTCACTTTGAAGTGTGAGAACAGAAGGTCCGCTATACGGCATGCTCTAAAGTTGACCCCTGTCGAGGGGCCTAAGCTTGTGTTTCCACTGTCGTCCCAAACAGGAACCTGGTTAAAGCACCATGAGTTTATTTCTCTAACCTTTGCAACTGGGATTGCAAACCAGTATGTTGATCTGTAAGGCGGTGATGTTACTGGAAGCGATGGAGATCAGCTAGTAAAAGCTATAACTAAAATCTGCTGTAGCGCTAACTGAACTCATGGCGTAGGATCTATGAAGCAGATAAAAGCGCACCAGAGAAACCACAACCAGCAGCTAGAGTCTCTGGTCCGGATGGTTCCTAATATGAAGCAGAGTTGAGACACTGAGGATCTGACGACTTAATCACATGATTGACGATTTAATCACATGATTTCAGCTGTGGCGGCACTCTTCCCGTCTCCTTTATGCCGCTAAATGGGCTGCATAAACAACAAGCGAGACCCAAACAAAAGAAACCCCCGAAAACATTGTCTTCATTCAAATGTTTAGAAAAGATTTATAACATTACGGAATGAATAAGCAGTTCACATGGCATCGGTTAGCTAGTTAGTTTAGTAAATTCATAAGTTTGTCTGTTTCACTCCTGCCCTCCACTAAGCAACATGGTGGCTTGATTAAATAAGAAACGTGTTCTATTCACACTCAAAGGTAATTATGAGGTGGAAAACTATTAATCAATCACTAGTAAATGAGGAATTCAAACATCTAACAACTTATTTCTTCGGCTCACAAATTTTAATTGAAACTTAAACCAAAGAAAAAATTACGTCAAATTTTAGCACTGACATCAGGGGTGGCACAACAACTGTTCACCTCTGTTGCTGGTGGACTGTAACCAGGAGTCATACTGCTATTTTCTGTTATCCCTGTTCTGCAGGCACCACCATAGTCAGCTCTTTTTGTTGTTGTTGTTGTTTTGCTCTTTCCTATTGGCCAATGTCACCTGCCCAACGGCGTTCATTAGTTGGAATGCCAGATTATATGGGTAATGTGATGAGTTTGGGCGTTCCGGCTGGTCTCCAGGCATATGAGCACAGGTACCGCCAAGGAAGCCGCAATCCGCTTAGCGAGTTGTGCTAGCGACAGGTGGGGAGGCAGGCAGGCGGATGGGAGACCAGGCAAAATTCTGTGCCCCGGTATTCAAATAGTGTCTAAGGTCTTGCGGAGGATGTGGAGATTGGAAATTGGGGAGTCTGGTGAGAGTAAAGGTTGTCAACTGGGGGGGAGTAGTGGTGGCTGATGCCAGGCCTAAAGTCAGAAATACCCTCTCAGTAGATCAGTGATTGGGGGACTGAATCAGACTTCAAGAGGGTTGAAACTCATCATTTTACTACCTGCTTATGCGCCTTACTGGTATAATTTAAGCCTGTCCCACAGCCGAGTCTTTGGCTTTGGATGTAGGAGAAGAGCAGTGAAAGAAGTGCTCTTACAAACCACAACCAAAGTGCTGCTATGTTCATGTGAAGCTTTCAAAGTTCTTGAATCTGGCCTGTCATCTGTTTTATAGAACTGAAAATGTACATGAGGGTACTTTTTACTTTGTGTTACACCACGGGTTGTGCCACCTCTGCCTACTGTTTATAAGCTTTGGGCATTGTCTCTGAATTCCCATTGTTCCAAAGAGCCGCTTTCCTGTAGGTAGGAATTCCATGTGGGCTTTGAGAGGAGACCTAAACGCAGAGGTTTCTTCTGAGAGCCACCCAAGTCCTCACAAGAAGGGCAGGATGGATTTGTATTTAAAAGAAAGCGAACATTAGCTGAGCAGCAACATGATTTATCTTCTCATTAATTATGGTAATTACGTTTTTCAATAGGCTAACCCCCCCACCCCCCCCCCCCCCCCAACAACAAACCCCACAAACACCCGACCCCCATCTTTTTTTTTTTACCATTTTTTTTTTATTTTTTTTTTTTTCTTAAAGAGGTTATTTTTAAAATTATTTTTCCCTTTTCTCCCCC
>JAODKE010000068.1:5107859-5125178 GCA_026779605.1 Mormyrus hasselquistii
TCGCAGTCTGAGCGGCGGTGGTGGATTGGGGGGGGTGTTTGTGGTGATAGAGTAAAGTATGGGATCTAAAAACAGGGGGGTCCAGGGAATGAGACAGACAAGGGGTCAGGGGACTATAAATGTATAAAAGGAGTAAAGTGTAGACTACATGCACGCAGACATCTAACCCAGAGAATGAAGACTTCCGCACTCTCAGAGTTGTATCATTCTGAAAACTCTGATTAATCATTGCAGTGTAGATGAGCGAAGACTGAGACTTTTGAAAAGTTTGACTCTAAAAGTGCCCTGATTGGTCCCAACTCATCATGTGACCCATCCCTGATTTGATCTCATTAGTTATACCCTCTCGTTGTCTGATGGGTTACCTGGTCACCCTACAGAGCAGTAAACAGTATTCCAACATGGTGGATATGGAGGGGCTGCTTCCAGTGGCACTCTCCCTGTTGTTGACATGTATGCAGCTAAAAAGCATGTTACGCAGTGTGACTGCTGTATATTTGGAGAAAAACAAACAAGAATTTACCAGTCATTGTGTCGATGCACCCATGCCCAAGGGAGGCTAATGCCCACATCATATATGTTTTTGCTCATTTTAGTTTATATGGAAATACTTTCATAAATGATGTAAAAAAAGCCTGAGTGGATAGAAATCGAAAACACAGTAGTGTGGACGTGTCAATAGGGTGTTTTACACCACAAAGAAATATAACTAATTGCTTGATGAGGCAATAGGGAAGACTGGAGAGAACTGTTGAACGAGGTCAGTTGTTAATGCGCTTAAAAAAAAGTCAAACAAAAGACTGCTATAAGGTTTCAAATGTGACAGGCAGTTATTCTAACTCACGTCACTAATCTGAATTAATTTCAACATGTGTTAAAAGTCCATTCAACAATTGTCTGCCTGGTTATTTCGGAGTCTTGTGCCTTTTGCATTTTTTTTAACAAAAATGTGTCACAGTAGTGAAGACTGAAGGAGAAGTGAGTGTGATGTTTTGACTTTCCCCAAACAACACGCCTATCAGTGAGTCTATGCCCAATTCAGTTGATGCAATCAAATCAACTACAATCTCGTGGTTTGTCTGTTTGCCAGATGTAGAACAGAGAATGCTTGCACATTTTACTATGTATAATTAGCAACGTTGGTCAGTTTAGTGAGAATGAATAAGACTATTCGCTAATTGCATTTATGTTAATTGTGCTTTAAAAACTGCAGTATTGTCCTTCATGTTACTAACTATATTAAATACAAGTTACATCAGAATCTGCTTGGTTAATTACACCCATATTGTTAACTAATCATGGGCTTTAGTCATCTTCACATCTTGTCTTAATTGGCAGGTTTCGTTCGAGTGAGTCGTCTAGCAGATGGTAATGAATTTGCACCTTGTCTTAGTTCAGCTTCACCTGACTGGATGTAAACATTTGGCTGAGCAGAGATGTTTTCTGTTCTAAGGTAACAGCAAATGAAGAAATGATGTTGCCTGAGTGGAACATCTCCAGACGGTGGTGGTCACAGAACCAGGCTTACCAGATTCCCTCCATCCATCTGTATTCGTCACGCACGTTGCTCATTTGCTATTTTCTGCCATATTTAAGCCATCCCCTGATTTTTCTATACTGTCCCATCCTATTAGTAGTTTACCTGAATTGAAAAGCAAATTTCCTTTGTCTCAGTCCACGCCACATGTTTTCAAGAAAATTTCTGTGGACTTATTTTGGAATTTTCACCGAAGTCCTTCATTGGAGTTCGTGAGGACTGAGTTTTGGTTCCTGATAACGTGATGTAGATAATAAGGAAGCCCGACTTCATATCTCATTTCAAGAACAACAAACAATCCACCGAGTGAGTTTTGGAGATATGATCTTCAGTTGGTTAGCACGTAATGTTATGAGGTGCTTTATACTTTTTCAGCGTGAGGAAGAGTTGTTCATGAACAGCCATTATGATCGATTATTTGCGGTAGTATAGAACCATAAGTGAAGCAGGACCACAGTGAGCCATCTAGAACTTTTTCCTACTGCTTAGAGATCATAAATTTGACATGGCAGACATTGCAATCCGTCTCAGCACTAGCTGTATGTAGACTAGGCAGTTGTCCAGGGGCCGTAAAATGATCAATTTTCTTGGTGGGAGGGGGGCTATCAAACTTTGCATTGGGCCCCTGAAAAGGTAGAGCAATCCCAGATTTCAAGCCGTCGTCTCCTCACAGCACACAGATTTCCTAGTTGCAGCTTTCCAGCCGTGATCAGGCCCTGCGGTGTTGCTATGGAAATAGGCGTCAGATCCCGCAGAGAAGTGTGACCGAGACGGGTTTTCGGCATTGTGAAAAGACAGAAAGTGTGGTGAGGAATGAGGAATGCGAGGGCAGCAGCCAGGGGGTGCGTGACCTTTGAGTCTTAGACAGAGACTTTGCCTCGGCGTTAAACACATCGGGGCTCCTACAGGCAGACAGAAAGCAGACAGACAACAGCTGGTAAAGAAGCGGGGAAGAGGGTGGAGGGTTAGGAGGTCAGGAGGCAGGGTGGTCTGCAGCTAAAAAAAGATGGATTAGGGGGAAGAGCAATATTTCCATCTTTTAACTGTTTAGAAAGCAACCAGGGTGGGGCTGAAAGCTGATTGGTCCACAGAGTGCCTCCTCCCCTGTCAATAACCAATTCACAATAAATCATTGGCTAATGATAAGGTTGGCCCCCTGGTATGAATTAATGGTGCGTTCGTTTTTCTCTTGGGAATTCCCAGTTCAGTGACATCACGTTCGACGATCTCCCGTTTGAGCTACCACATCTCGAAACAAACATGGCTGCTTCCATGAACACGCTGCTGTGTGTTGTTGCTTTATATTTTAGCAGATTTGGAGTGAGATTATTTTTTCTGAGAGACAAACAAACAAGAAACACGAACTAGTCAAACCACATGAAAAGCTTTATAAAATATTTTAGTACATTCATAGCGATATTCTTTTTTCGAGAGACAAACAAACTACAAACAAACCAAAGACACTTACAAGTCTGGTAAAAATCTGATATTGCATGTTAGGATACTGTTTACGGTCATGATGCGGTATTCTCTAAATCGCAGGAAGAAATAGAATTACTGTAGAGTGTGTAAGCAGCCATGTTGAAATTACGTCACAGGGTAAACTCGGACAAGAAAATTCTGTCCAACATCAACGTCATAAAAGAGGTACGTTTCCTACAGGAAGTTTTTGTGACATTTCGTGACGTTTTCATCTGAGCTCCGACTCGGAGAGAAATAGTCGAACACACCATATGACCCCTGCTGTGCCTCCCACCTTAAAAACCCCCGAAATCACCCAGGGGCCATAAGCCAATTCCAGGCAGTATAGAGCCCAGAACTTGGATTCAACCTAGACATAGTGCCAGTCTGGAAGGGATTATCCGGATTGTTTTTCTTTTGAGGAAAGTCGTGACAGGAAATGGATAGGAGAGCATGTCCATGGAGACATCTTCATCGCCTCCTGCAGCATCCCCACCTCTGAGAGGTGGGGGTCACATCGATTCCCGATGAGGTCGACTTCCTGGATGATGGCCTGAGGGCCCCTTTTGTTGTGTGTGTTGCTGGCCCATCGATTATGCAAAGTGTTCTTCAATCCACTAGTAGATGTGCAGGGGGTGCTGGGGGGGTGAGGCAGTGGAGTTTGAGGGAGTCGGTGACCTCCACATGACCCTCTCAGCAGCAATGAAAGTTTAAAAGGTGTTAAAGTGAAATAACTTGTGAATTCAGGGCGGAGCCTCCAAAACATAACTATTCTGTCAACAAATAATACAGGCAGTCTGCCTTGTGTGGATCGAAAATGGGCTTTAGCTGCTCAGTTAAACAGCTTATGATGCTGATGTTATAAATTAGTGACTGAGGCCAGAGTGTTTTTCGAATTTATTTATCGAGGGGGCATGGGAGGGGCCAACCTTATCATTAGCCAATGATATGTTTTGACAGGGGAGGGAGCCAATCAGCTTTCAGCTGGGGTCAATGCCTTTGCAGCCCCACCCCTATCCCAATTTGCACCGCCGGTGTATATTCAGATCTGGTTGTTCTGGCGAGGAAGGGTGACGCGCCCATTCAACCGGCGCCCCTGTGAGGCAGTCTGCATGCCTTCGCTGTGCTGCAATGTCCGTGTAATTAGGCTGCTCCCAGCTGTTCCTCCGAATCACAGGGAACTGGCGAGACAAACAAGAAAATCGTTAACATTGATTTTCACTAGGTTGGAGCAATAATTAACTGATGTGTCAGCTGGGCCCTCGGTTGATGTTTTTTTCTTTTCTCTTCGACAGGCCTAGAGTCGCCTGGAAAGGCTGGCCGAAGAGCTATTTAACTGGCAAATCCTACTTCAGATGTAGGTGTCAGAAGTTATCCACAAATATAGGATAATATAAACAACTCATGTAATGGTAACTTTGGCATCAACCATCTGCTTTGAGCCACTAGAAGCAAATGCAGGGATGACTAGTGACAAATGAGACACACTACTGCAGACTGACCTGACCGCTTATGGTCTGCCAGTCCGAAATGAGATCACTGTGGGTCACACAGGAAGAGAGAGAGCACCTGGCAAAGTGTATGAGTGAAGGTGAGATGTATGAAAATGACTTTTCTGTGTGTGTTTGTGTGAAAATCAACATGCATCGACAGAAGCAAAGTATAGGATGGAATCGTGCAATTTTTTTACTGTTGTGTTCGACTACTGTGTTTATTTTCTAACCATTAACAACTTATGAGGATGAAGGGGCAGAGCTGAGCTGTCATGAGGTAGATTTCTATCCATTTCCAGAATTCATCTTCCCAGAATGAATATTCCCAGAATGCTTATTCCCCCGACTGCAGATTCCCAAAATCGATATTCGCACGGAAGCAACACTGTTTCCATTTCTTTGTTTCCCTTCCTGAAATCCCTGGCGAAGAACTCCCCAAAAATTCGGAAAAATGGGAAGCACATTGAAAAGTTGGTATCAAACGGAATAGTCTGTCGGGCAAATTATTTTGATATTTGTCCTGCCCTTGTGGTTTACTAGAGAGATTTTTCAATTCCAGAGGACACTGGGTGGGCGTTCAGTCCGCAAACATTCGTCCCAGTACCCATACAACCGAGTTTCAAAAAGCTGAATAATACGGGCTTTTCTCAAACATCAATATGCACATTTGCACTGAGTCTGGCATGCCCCATGAGAACTCCACAGTGATGAATCGTGTGGACCTTGTCTCCCCACAACCTGTGCTTGGCACAGATGGCGCAGCGTGGACAAGGCCTGTAGACCTACTGGGGACAGCGATCTCAGCCAGTCATGCGTGGATGTATGTTCTTTTGGGCGGGTAGGCCTGTCGACGTCTCACCCTACACAGACATGCACCCATGTGCATATGTTATATGGTAATGGAACAGCTGTGTCACTACACACTCCTGTCGGCTTGCCGATCTGCTGGCTACTGCAGCGTTGACGGCTGCAACGTCTCCCTCTTTCACTCCATCTGGTCGAACTGCATCCAGAGATGACTCAGGTACCATTTTATGGTACAGAAATAATTTTGTGATGCTGAGTTTCTGGGAGCCTGCTTCAAATTAAAATTTCCCTAGTTTCACAGCCAGAATCAGTGGCTGCTATTATGGGAGAAGGCATTGTTTACCTAATATGTTACATGTGTTTTGTTTATATTCAACAGCTTGAAAGCTGGAGGCTCGTGTAGGGGGGACTTTCTGCAGCGGGGGAACTGGCACAGGCTGGGGCAATTCTAGCTTTTTATGCCGTGGGAGGCATAAGATGGGCCATAATTCATCAAGAGGGCCAATATTATCATTAGCCAATGGTATGCCTTTAATCAGTGAGTGACAGATGAAGTGGCACTCCGAGGGCCAATCAGCTTTCAGCACCTGTTTACACACCCGAGCACAGGTATCATGCAGGTGAGTATTTCCTTCAAATCGGTGACTCTGCTGGCTTCCAGCAGGGCGGAGCCCTGCCTCACCATGGCACCCTTTCCTAGCAGATGAAAAACATCTTTTGTCTGTGTTAGGCTCACCGGAGGCTTGGAGCGCGGTCGCCTCGTTTGCGTTTCTCTGCCGGAGCCACAGCTGTGTTTACAGGCAGGTTCAGCCAGGGTGAACCACAGTGAAGAGACTGCGAATGGCAATGGGCGCATTCTGGGAGTGTGAAATTCTGGGCCAACAGTGGCATCCCTTCAGATGTGGTCCACACCCACGCCAGCACAGGGGGATTATGGGAGCGTCATGGCAGCCGTCTGGTAGCTATGGCACGAAGCTGCTCACTCCCCACCGCGTACCATGCAAATCAACGTGTTCCTCCAGGTTCTGCTCATAACTCTGAAAAACAGGTGCGCCACCCCGGCGAGTCCGGAAAGTTCTTCGTTTTCTGTTCCATCGCCTCTCATGTTTTCTCGGAAGCATGCTGGCCGCGCGCCAGGAATGGATCGATCCGGGCTTTGACACCAGGGACGCTTTTTTTTCGATCCCCAGGAGCTGCCAGAGTGGAAGCTCGAGAAATCAGGCCAGATTTTTTGGCCCGGTTTGGCAGGAGGCGCCGTTTTTCTCCGCGCCGTTTGATCCGCGCCACATTCGGCACCTGCTGAGTACTCATACTCCCTAAGGCGGCCCAGGCTGGGCCTCACCGTAGCATGTACACCATCACATGAGGAGCAGATAAAAATAATGTAGGTAGTGTGACATTTTCCTAGAGCTGCCAGCAGATAAATCATAAAAAGACATTTGGATCGAGTGAGAATTTTAATGCATCAAATCGGAAAAAATCTAATCTTCATGTCATGTTAACATTTTGATTTTTTTTTCCTACGTAGCCGGCAAGAAATGTCCTGTAAGGGGCTTTTTTTTCTCTTTATCTTATCCAAACGTTTAGAACCTTCCGGAAGGCGTACAGGATGCCAGACACAGACAGGGAAGCCCCCCCGGCTACAGGAGCGCCTTACAGAGCGTCCGCATTAGCTAATTTTCTGCTTGCCTGTCTTCTCTCAGACAGCCTCCTCATCATGTGACTGTTTCCACCAGACCCTCTGTCCCCGTGAGACCGAGCAGGTATCGAACCCGTGCCTCTCACAGCTCCCGGCTCCCTGGCTTGGCGTGACTCACCCACTACCTTTTTTACTCATTGTCTCTAAGAAGATAGAAGTAGAAAAGCTTCAAGTCGTCTTTCTTGTAGATGTCCTTCCTTTTCAAGCTCTCGTTTAGTTGCATAAATGGCATGTATCTGGCATATCACCAGTCGTGTATACAAGGGCGGGGTCACACAGGCACTGGCTCCAGCTGAATGCTGATTGGCCCTTGGAGTGCTCTCACCCCTGTCACTCACTGATTTGAAACATATTGGCTAATGATAATATTAGGTAATGATAAATGCTAGAATTTCCCCAGCATGTTGTTCATCACTGTGCCGTCAGAAATTTTGAAGACAGGATTTTATGTCTGCTTTCATAAACGTTGCACTCCTGCACCTCTTCGTGGGTGGTGCCATCATGGGCGGAGCTGTTCCATCATCGATAAGCGGTAAATTTGAAAGATGCGGACAAAAGAAGCAGGACGAGGTCGCTTCTCTCCTGACAACACATTACCGCAGTACTTGTACATTCTCTGCGTGGCTGCCGCTGTTGTCCATTCTAATCCCTTGAGATGTGCTCAGAATATGTCATGTTTTGGCTCTTATTTTTTTGCATTCTTTCACCATTCAGTTCTGTCTCACCACACCTTCCCTGATGACACAGGCTGAAACAGACCGGGGAATATCTGAAGTACATTATGTGTGACAGCATCAAATCCAACGTGCTTGTATCCCTTTAATCTCTTAAAGGGATACTGCTTCAAACTCCTGTATTGCGCAGACTCTCTGGCACGACACACTGTAGAGTCGTTGAATTTCCCAGCACTAAAATGACCCCGATTTCCAAAGCTGCCCTTGAAACATCCCTGCAGAAAAGCCCCAAGGTCTTCGAGGAGGCGTGATCAGGCCAGTGTGCTGAGGGACGCCTGTCCTTGACGATGACCTGCCTAGCCGGACCAACATGGTAACAACAGCCTCTAGTTACTCATCATAGAGTCGGCTTATTTTGTGGAAGATGTGTGCCAGCTTGACCTGTCCCCTCACCTGCTTTACTGTATAATAAGGCTTCATATAGGTGCTTATGGTGAGTTTTTAGTAGCACGATAGCATACCTTAGAACATTTTATCTACAATATATACAAACATACCAGAACTGGTTGTGGTTCGGCACGCCATGTGCAGTAGAGGACAGTATCACAGGAGAAACACTTTGCAGTACAATAAAGGGCCAGAAAAAAATGTGTGAATCCTTTGGAATGACCTGGTCTTCGGTGCTGGTGCATTAGTCATAAAACATGGTCTGACCATCATTTAAGTTACAATATTGAACAAACACACACTGAACTGATAAGAAGAAATCATTGGATTTTTCTTGTACCTAATAAATACATCATTCAAACATTTAAACATGTACTTTAAACTAGACTACAAAAAAAGAATTCAATAAAAGTTACATATTTACAGAAACACAATACATTTCAGGTAAAACAATTAGCAGAGGAGTACCATGTGCAAATGACTGCTTGTGCAAAAGAGACAGTGCAAAACAAATACAATTTATCACTGTTGTGCACATTTACTGATGGTGCAAATAGACAATGGAGAGAAATATCACACAGGGAGGAATCGTCCCTGGTGAATGGATTACACACAGATAGCATCTATGTACACTTTATTAAAGAATTTTCCCATGGGATCAATAAAGGATATCTTATTAACACTTAGTCTTGCAATGATTATCTTTCTGAATGCAGTGTTGTGTTTATCGCATATTGTAATGCGCCACAGTAACGGACGCACCGCTGGCAATAATTAGCTTCTGCGCTAATGTTATGAGGTATCCCGCGGCTCGTAAAAACAAGCGTAGGTTTGCTGCCAAGCCTCGTCATAAACAAGCCCAGCCGGCCGGGCAGTGAGCCTTGGCTTCTGTCCCAGCTATTTAGTGCCAGGAACAGGTGGCAACTCTCAATTTTTGAAAGTTCCATCCGAAGGTAGCTTTTGTATCATACCAGTTTCCTTGTGTTGCACTGAAGCTGCTGCCTAAATTATTTTTTGGATGGATTTTGATTGGTGTATGATGATCGATATGTTTAATCGATGGTACATGCGCTCAGCCTTTATCAACGAGGCCAGCTGGATGTTTTATGTCCCGTCTGGGGGAGACTGAAGGAAGCAGCGAGCCACATGCTGAACGTTTTATTAGCCATCTGTTAATTTCATCGTTTCGGTCAGTAAAGTGTAACTTGAAGTATAGGGAGTGCCAGGGAGCAGCGCCGGTGCAGGGCGACGCTTCCAAAACCCCCCCTGCAGGTCAGCACCTCCTCTGTGCTGAGGGTTCGAGGTCAAGTACCATACTTGATTGAATTACTTGCATGTTTATGAATAACATGTAGGGCGCAGATGTGGTTTTACTTTTGTTTATTCTGTTTATTTTTTCTTACATAGTAAGAATAGTACAAGAGGTGCCCCCAGTGCCAAGGACGAAATAGGTGGTGATGGTGCTGCTATGCCGAGCACATCTTTGTGCGCTGGCTGCACACATTCCCTTCACATTCCCACATATGTGTCTTTGGGTCCTTGAGCAAGACCCTTAATTCCCAGCTCCCTGGGCGCCCCAACAGGTGGCAGCCCTTCGTGGACAGCTTGCTCTACAAAGAGCAAGTTGAGGGAGGTGTAAGAAAGAATTTCCCCAAAAAAGGAATTTCCCCACGGGGATCAATAAAGCTGTGATTACTATTATTATTATTATTATTATTATTATATTCAGGCTGTGTGCTGACTGAAGCTGTGCTGCAGTCACAAAAAGAAATCGTGAATGCTGTAATATGTTGCCAATGAATTAAAAAAAATAAATGATATGATGTGTGATAAGTGAATGAAAAGGAGTTTACGTAAACTGAGAAATATCCGATCGGGCCGCAAGTTCTCGCTGAAAAGCACCTGTGTCTAAGAACCCACGAGTGGACAGAACTTGTAAAGGAACAAGTATAGCACAATTCTTCATCATCTGCCTTTGCAATGCTGGTCCCAGTTCAGCACACAGCTCCAAAAGGATTACTCTTGGGAATCTGAATCGACTTACAGTAGAAGCCAGTCATTATCATAGGCTAAGAAATCACTATGAACCCTGAATACATACTCTCTTCTAATTCTTCCATAAGCTATATCTTCCAATAAGGCAAGAGCTGCCATGGTAGTTGTAATAGTTCAGTCATTTTATGCACCATTTTATTGTTACAAATTGCTTAAAAATCAGGTGCCGTACATTTGTAAACAACTTACAATTAATGTTGTTGATAAGGATAAAGTCAGTGTCATGATTGTGAGTTTAAAAAGGGAAACCAGAATAGCAATGACTTGCCCCTGCATTCACAAAACCGAGCAAAAAGGAGCGTACGCGAGAATGTGCGTAGAGGTACGCCCTGTCTGGAGCTGTCGTGAGAATGTGCGTAGAGGTACGCCCTGTCTGGAGCTGCCGTGAGAATGTGCGTAGAGGTACGCCCTGTCTGGAGCTGCCGTGAGAATGTGCGTAGAGGTACGCCATGTTTAGTTTTTATATATCTAAATGTGAGTGTGGAAACGGACATATGCAACATTTTCTTATGTACGCAACGTTTATACATGAGGCTTTGGATGTCCTTTGAATGAAACTCTGTACTGGAAATCATCAGATATGCACTAATGAACACCTAAAACTCTTTCCATAAGTTGTTCTTGTAAAGTCATATTCAGGTCTGTGACTTTCAGCACATTCTTTTACTAGTATTGATATCAATATTTCATTGCTGTTAGAAATTAACTTATGTGGCCTAAGCTTATATATATATATAAACTCACAAGTCCTAAAAATTCCTTTGGATGAATTTAATAGTCCATCCATCCAATCATCTCCCGCTTAATCCAAAATCATGTCGCGGGAGCAGCTGTCTCAGCAGGGAAACCCAGACTTCCCTCTCCCCGGCCACTTCATCCAGCTCCTATGGGGAATCCAGAGGCGTTCCCAGGCCAGTCGAGAGACATAGTCCCTCCAGCGGTCCTGGGTCTTCCCCAGGGCGTCCTCCCAGTGGGTCATGCCCGGAACACCTCACCAGGGAGGCTTCCAGGAGGCATTCTAATCAGATGCCCGAGCCACCTCATCTGTCCGAGAGAGCTGAAGGTCACGGTCTGATGAGGCCAATAGAACTACATCATCCACAAAAAACAGAGATCTAATCCTGAGGTCACCAAACCGGACACCTTCAACACCCTGACTGCGCCTAGAAATTTTGTCCATAAAAACTTTGAACAGAATCGGTGACAAAGGGCAGCCCTGATGGAGTCCAGCCCTCACTGGAAACGAGTCTGACTTATTGCCGCTCATGCGGAGCAAGCTCTGGCACCGGTCATATAGGTACTGAACAGCCCTTAAAAGGATGCTCGGTACCCCATACTCCCGGAGCACCCCCCACAGGACTCCCCGAGGGACACGGTCAAATGCCTTCCTCCAAGTCCACAAAATGCATGTAGACTGGTTGAGCAAACTCCCATGAACCCTCCAAAACCCTGCGGAGAGTATAGAGCTGGTCCAATGTTACACGGCCAGGGCGAAAACCACACTGCTCCTCCTGAATCCGAGGTTCAACAATCCAGCGGACCCTTCTCTCCAGAACCCTCCTAATAGACCTTACCCAGGAGGCTGAGGAGTGTGATCCCCCTATCATTGGAGCACCACCACCCTGGTCTGCCATTCCAGAGGCACTGCCCCCAATGTCCACGCAATGCTGCAGATGCGTGTCAACCAGGACAGCCCCAAAACATCCAGAGCCTTAAGGAACTCCGGGTGGATCTCATCTATCCCCAGGGCCTGGCTACTGAGGAGCTTTTTAACTACCTCAGCAACCTCCGCCCCAGAGATAGGGAAGTTCACACCTAAGTCCCCATACTCTGCTTCCACATTGGAAGGCATGTTGGTGGGATTGAGGAGGTCTTCGAAGTATTCCTTCCACCGACCGAAAATGTTCTGAGTTGACGTCAGCAGTACCCCATCCCCACCATAAACAGTGTTGATGTTGCACCGCTTTCTCGCTCGGAGCCGCCGGATGGTGGACCAGAATCGCCTTGAAGGCACCCGGAAGTTGCTTTCCATGGCCTCACTAAACTCTCACACCCGAGTTTTTTCCTCGGCGACCGCCGAAGCTGCAGCCTGCTTAGCCTGCTGGTAGCTGTCAGCTGCCTCTGGAGTCCCACAGGCTAAAAAGGCCCGATAGGTCTCCTTCAGCTTGACGGGGATTGCTGCCACGATAAGCACCGACCACCTTACGGGCACAGCTCCGGTCAGCCGCCTCCACAATGAAGGCACGGAACATAGCCCATTCGGACTCAAAGTCTCCCGGGACATGGGAGAAGCTCTGTCGGAGGTAGGAGTTGAAACTCCTCCTGACAGGGGATTCTGCCAGATGTTCCCAGCAGACCCTCACTATACGCTTGGGCCTGCCAGGCCTGGCTGGCTTCCTCCCCCACCAGCAGAGACAACCCACCACCAGGTAGTGATCAGTTGACAGCTCCGCCCCTCTTTTCACCTGAGTGTCCAAGACATGCGGGGCCTGCCACTACTTTGCCCTCAGCGCTTCCACCTGCCACTGCTTTGCCCACAGCGCCTCTGCCTGCTGCAGCTATGCCCGAGGCTGCTGCTATGCCTAAAGCTCCAGCACCGCCTCTGCTTGCTGCTATGCACGAGGCTTCAGCACCGACTCCGCTCACTGCAGTGTCCGTTGTCCTGGCTCCTAGGCATCCACTGCCTGCTCTGTCCATCTCAGCTCTGCCTCCTGCTTTAGCGGAGGTCTAGGCTCCTCCTCTAACTCCGAGGGGGGTCCTGGTTGCATTCACCTGTTTCCACTCCTTCTATGCCCGACATCCCAGTCTCCAAGGAGGTCCCGAACTGTGGGATCATCGCCGTAAAGGGATGGGAGACAGGCGCAGGGGCTGGAGTTCCTCCCTTGCTGCCTCCTGGTTCGCCCTCGCTCTCCTCGGTTGTAGTTCCGAGGCTGCCTGTGGGTACTCTCACTCCGGTTGAGCTGTCGAACTGCGGGTCCCCCTCCGAGGGCTCGTTGGTTGTCTTCAGTCCCGCCTTCGCCACCTTGTCGGTCGCCTGTGGGTGCCCCCCCGAGGGCTCGTCGTCTGCCGGTGGTCCCTCCTCCGACCCCTCGTTGATGGACTATGAATTCCCCTGCCTCGGCTTCTCAGTTGGCTGTGCCTGTCTCCTCACACCCTGCGAGGTCCCCGTCGGCTCCTGCCTCACAGTCATCTGCGACCCCTCTGGCTGCCACTTCCTGTCCACTGGGGTTCCCATGGGTACCCCATCGTTCGCCATCGCTTGGTTTTCCACCTTCTCATTTTATTCCTCCTGTCTTTACTCCTCGTTCCTCTGTGCCTCTTCTGTTCCCTCCTGGACCCTTTGTCCCTCCTGTCTCTGCTCCTCATCCCTCTGTGCCTCCAATGTTCACTCCTTGTCTTTCTGTTTCTCAGTTCTCTGCTCCTCTTCCCCTGGTGTCTCCTTTTTTGGTCTGTCTGTGTTTCCCGTTTTGTGTCAGATCTTGTCGTGGTTTCTGCCCCTGTGCCAGTTTTGTGTCTGTGTTTTGTTCCCTGTTCTTCATTGATGGCTTTGTCTTGTTTTCCCGGTCTCGTCCTGTCCGTCGCTCCCCTTGGCCCACCTCGTTACCCACGTGTTACTTCCCATTGTAACAGCTGTCTTGTGTTTATTCTGATCATGTCCTGTATTTACAGTAGTCCACGTTCAAGTCAGTTTCCCCAGGTCTGTCATTGATGTGGTTTGTCATGTGTCATCCTGTCAGCCCTGAATAAAACCCTGTTACCTGCATTTATGGCTCTCTCACCTGTTTCCCCGCTCGCCCGCATGCAGTCATTACAGGTGCTCTAAATCAGAAAAAGAAATTCACAATGCACAATGTGACATCTCCTGCTGCTTTTGAGAGTAATGGATATGCCTCCACCCACAACACAAATGTACTGATTTCCTTTTTCAGTCAAGGGCAATTTTCCAATATGGTCCATACTGACTAATTCCCATGGTTCATTTACCTACAAACAAAAATAAGTTCATTAGTAATTATTAAATGGAATAATGCTAATAGCTATAAAATCATAGAAAAGAGAAAGAATTAAGTTACTTACAGTTATTGGAATATAAGCTTCTTTGAGTTTTGTTACCTTTTTAGACTGGGTATTGCTTAATCTGTGTTTAGACATATAACATGAATAAATATAAAAAGCAATGTTAAGAGCTATTTTCTAATAAATGTATAGATTTATCTATTCTAAAACAACTATTCTTTCAAAAATATTATATCAATGATGAATTACTTAGGAACCAGTACAATAATTTTGTAAGACAACAGTGTCATAACAAAGAACACACATTTATAGACTTACAATTGTAATTATTATCTAAAATTTTATTTCAGTCTTTAAAACATGTTACATCGTCTAGGCGTCATATCCCGCATGACATTTGCCAGATGCTTATCATAGGCTTTAATGAAGTGTAAATAATTAAAAACTTTTCAATATCAACAGTCATGCTAGGCCAGTAATTCTGTTTGGAAATTGCATCCTGCGTTCTTTCTTTTCCACTATGTCCACCTTTGGCAGTGGCATGGAACTTTTTAAAAATGTCATCTGCCTCTTGGGTACTTTGCAGAACTTTAATCAAGCGCTCATCATTTCTGCCCTTTCGGCCGACATAATAAAGTATCCCATCTGTCGAGAAATTAAATGAATAAAGCGAAGCCTCGATTGCAAGATATATGTGTATGCCACATGCCAACTTGGTATTTTCATTTTGATACAAAACGCCATATTTTGTAACAAAGGCAAAATCTTAAATAAAGGCCTATAAAGCTAGGCCTGTTAGGTAAGATGTGGTCATCAGGGTTAGGACAGACAAGGAAAATATTATATTAGGTAATATGATTATGCATTTTACTTATGTAATGTAGGCCTTTGTAAAATATTTGTATGACTCATGGTTTAAGAGATCACTAGTAGGCCTGTTTCGAATACGTTTTACCTTTGATGGCATATTGTTGTGTACGTCGTCGAATGACATTTTTCTGCCTTAGTTCGGGAATCAGGATATTTGCCAGCTGTTAAATATGTATATAATATACCATGCTGTATTGGATACATTCTGTAAATCTGTTAGTAGTCACATTTGAAAAACTAAAATCTTCACCTTCCAGAACTGAGAAACGTACAATGACACTAACAACATAGATGTATGTTGTTAAAATGATCTTTTAGAGAAAGCTTAATTATGTATCATGGAATAAACCAGGGCATGATTATATGAAAGATTTGTACCCCTGCTCCAAACAAACAAACAAATAAAATATAGCCCACATGCAAGATTGAGTGTAAGCAAAATCTTATAAGTTCTTATTTTGGAGCTCACCATATGAAGGAAAGGTCTATACAAATCAAATTAATATTTTTCTAAATCTATCAGATTTATTGTTAAAGGTGTGACAGCAGTAAAATACTTATGATTTTTTTAAGTGAGTAAAATTTGAAGATACATTCAAGTGAAATTGGGGAGTAAAGATCTTTAAACCATAACTTGTGGTGAATCATTCTGCATTGTAACTATACACTCCAGCTTCTGTAAACATGAAGCATGGAATAAGGCAATCTGACCTTATTGGCTGTGGAAGTTTGTGGGTTGGCTGAAAGTCATTTAAAGACACATGTACCTATAGGAGCGTTAACACAAAGAGGAAAAATCTGTTCCCCCTGCCTTACTGGTTGTGAAAGTATGAGGGGTGGCTAGAAGTCATTCAGAGACATGATTAAATGCTTATAAACTATTGCCATCAGTACTGAGGTCCAGAGTTGCTGCATGCCTGTTTTAGCAGGGGGAACTGAATATGCTGGATTTCAGAAAACAATGTTTCCCTTTCATATTTATGCAAAGAAGCATGTGAGATGGCTGAAAGTCTGCTTTATCAAGGGGAACCATATATTCAAGCCTTAAGGTAATAATGTTCCCCTTTTGCATCTATACACAAATGTATGATTGGTGGCCTTTAAGAACATGCAGAAAAAGCATTGGCTATAGCGGACAAACAATTTGGTCCCCAGGGCTGCTTTTAGCTGTAGTTTTGTTCAGCTATAACGGACATGCCGATGATATCCAGCACAGACATCTGGTTACAGTAGGTAAAGTTGGATTACTACATGCACAATATAATAATCTATACCACAAGTATGTCTGCAGAGGTGTGGCATGACTAATAGGTGTTGTGTTTTAGCCATACTGAGAACGTTTTGGCAGGTCCCTTGAACTCCGTTATATTGGGTGTAACGTCGTGTTTCAGATGAGCAGGCAAACAAAGTTGTGGAGCCGAAAATACGGGCAAATGGGGTTTATTAAGGACAGATGAGGAAACACGGCACACAACATCCATGACAGACCTGGGGAAACAGACTTGAACGCGGACTTAAATATACAAGACAAGCCAAAAACAGGAAACAGGTGATCACAATCAGGAATTAACACGAAGTAATGAGGGGGACGTGGCACATGAGGATCGGACAAGCAGGTCATGACAGAAGATGTGAGGAGGGACCAGTAGGAAGCGTCGGAGGGGCCGAGGTGGAAGGTGGAAGGACAGGCAAGGAGGGTGACGAAGTGGTAACTGCCAAAGGGGAGGAAGGAGTAGGAGCCGCCGCAGGCAAAGGGGATGCCACAGCTGGCATAGGCGACTGAGGAGTCAGAGCGTGGAGGTCCACTGGTGACCAACGACAAGGCGGAGGCAGGACCGGATGCGGGCGAGGAGGTGCCGCAGGCGTGCCCGCAGGCAACCGCTAAGGGGAAGCTGGAAGATCCGCAAGTGAATACCGAACAGGAGCCTGGGAACCCCAGGGTGAGCCAGGAGGCAGGACACGTGAGACCCAACCCCTGTGTTTGTGTCCTCTCCCCTTCTGGGACATGTAAAAGTAGAGCCCTGACCGGAATTGACCCTTCTGGTGTGACAGTGGAGGGGTCAATCCTCTAGAGGGGTCCATTGGGGCCATCAGGGAGGTCATGCTCCTTCTCTCTCTCCATTAAGGGAGGAGGGGTGGTGTTCTGATCAGAGATGTATAAAGTACTAGAGACCCAGACTTGAGTAAAAGTACAAGTGCTCTATCAAAAAAGTGACTTGAGTAGAAGTCGAAGTGCTCTTTAAGCACCATACTTAAGTG
>JAODKE010000068.1:5153751-5163855 GCA_026779605.1 Mormyrus hasselquistii
CAGCTGTCGCTGAAGTAGGGATCCTCGTCCTCCTCGCTGTGCTTCACCTCGTTCTCGCCTCCTCTCTCATCATCCTCCGTTCTCAGTTGCTCCAGCATGGCTTGCAGCATGTTCTTCACTTCCTGGACCTCCCCCTGGAGGGACTGTGCCTCAGAAGTCAAGGAGAAGCTACACTTTTACAAAATCACCCCCCACACCCCATCCTGTCCCACCTTGCTCCATCCACTCCCTCCCCCTCAGGAGCCAGTGACCTGTCTTGGCCACGCCCCAGGTGGGAGGCACCTGGGTCGCCTTCCCATTCTACCCTTTCCGCAATCCATGCCTTGCCATGACAGAGATGCCTTCCTGACTCTCCTTTGTGGCTCCCTGGCTGGAAAACCAGCAAGCGAATAACCTTCGTGGGTAATTTTCCTTAGGCAAATTAATTTGCGGCCGATGGTTCTCTCTCTCGAGGGAGAGACGGCGTTCGGCGCCGACTTCAGACCAAACAAACTGCCTCCCGCTGAATAATTGATGCACTTCTGCTTAATCTGATGGATCCTCCTTTAAGGGAGGGGGACTTAACTGGCTTAGAGACGAAAATTAATAGCGTGGGTGTCCAGCTTAAGTGGCGAATCAAAGGAGGGAGCCATTCCCTCCCGCCAGATGGGCTCGGCCGGCTCATCTCTGCTTCTGATACAGACCCCGAACAGCCTCCATTCATAATTAACCAGGCGTTAAAGAGCACTTTGAATTATAGAAGAGCCTGAAGCTGGGAGGAAAATGGAAATACAGGCGGCGCGTTGGGGATGGGGATATAGACTCAAATCCTTTGCTCAGTCCGGCCGATCGAACTAGCAGCCCATTGTTTCCAAAGTCACAGCCACTGCGTTCCAGATACGAGATGCAGATGCATTCACAGCAGCTGGATGCAGTTGCCATAGAAACAACGCAATTTTTTTTTTTTTTTTTTTTTATTATTGGCCGCAAAATAAAAACACCTCAGTGTGGCTGCCCCAAAGCAAATAAGATTGTTTTATAAATTGTTTTTCAAAAATGCTATTTTTCTACTGGTAGCCATATGGGCCATGTGGCAAGACCACAAAGTGTGACCTCGACAGCTGGAGACGAGTTGCCGCTGGGTCGCGGGGGGGGGGGGGGGGTATCGATGATCCTAAACAGAGAACAGAGTGCAAAGGAAGCAGAGTCTCTCCAGCCCGGCACTCAGTGAAGCCGAGCTTCTGAGCCAGAGACGGATCTGCGGCGTGACCAGGCACCCGGCTGAGCGCTGCACAGGATGCGAGCTGCGGGTACGAGGCGCGCTGCTGCCGCCCTGGAGGCAGAGAGCAGATGGTGGTAAAGCAGGCAGCCACCGTGGAACCTCCCGCCTGTTTGCACTCCCCACCTCCCAGCTGCAACTCCTTTCATTGTCGTCTTCTCACCCAGGTAACCCCCCCCCCCCATTTAAGACGGACTTCCAGTTGCCTGGATGGTAGATCCTAGTCCGGGGGCCACATGGACCACCTGAGCCTGACACGCCTCTCAATCAGTGACTGATACACACGTGGGTAACGGTAGGAGTGGGGTCCCCTACTCAGGGGTGCTGCTACAGATTTTGGGCCCCATGTAAGGATATTCTACTGGGCCCCCAACAGAGACCAATCCAATTATATTCCACATTTTTTAGCATTCCTGTTATTCAGAGGCCTTTGGAATCATCTTAACTCCCCCCCCTTAACGATACCCGCTCCCCCCTCCCCGGCGGCTTCTCAGAGGGATATGGGCCCCGGGCCGGTCGTGGCTGAGCAAAGCCGTCCTCAGCTGCTCCTCCAGGGCTTGCAGTCGCAGTCCGATGGACTCGCACTGCTCCATGACATCCGTGGCATCGCTGCATATGTCCTGTAGGGGGCGGCAGCACAAGGCAAAATGTGTAATTACAGACTCCAAAGATTTGTTTGCGAGTGTAAATCGATGTCTGGCCTGTGAACTGCCAGCGGTGTCGACGCAGTGGCTGTTTCTCTGAATGTGGCTCATTTGGCATCAGACACTGGACATCTACAGAGCGTGTGCAGCGCAGGGCCTGGGCAGCAGGTTTAACTTCCCAGCATGCACTGCAGGTTAACCCACCCCCATACGTAACACCTGGACACTAAATTCAGTTTGGCCTTTTTATTTTTATTCCCGTTTTCTCAGTTATATAAAAAATTCCCGTACATGTCCCCCCACAGTGCCATATAATAGAAATAAAATGGAGAATAAATATGTGATTGTCTGTGAATTTCACCCCTCTCCACCCTCGCAGCTGCCCAGCCGTATGCCTGTCTGATTCATCACCGCAAGGATGTCGCAATCCGTCTCCTTTAAAAAGTGGAGGCCCTATTAACCGCCTGCTCTCGCAAAAACACCTTGAACACGAAACAAAATATCCACAAGAATTTAAGTCGAGATATTTTTGACATTACACCACGCTCTTCCGTACGCTCGTGTTAACGGTAAACCAAAATTCTCGCAGTGTCCTTCAAACGCTCTTAAAAATATACGGTCCGCTCCCTCCTAACAGAAGCCTGCCAGTTTGAATCGACACGCAACTGACTCACGCAATCACAAGATACGGTGACGGGCTCCACATTACGCATGCTGAAAGCAGCTTTTCCTTAAGCGTAATTAAACTAAAACCACTCAACTGAGATAGAGATGTGTAATTCTCACCTTTAACCATTGTTCTAAATAAAACTACTCCTGAAAATTGAGAACCCCCCCCCCCCACCACCACCAACACTCCTCCTCTAGCACTCTGAACACTTAATATCCACAAGAGAGGCTCTTATTGCTCATGCGGATGGTGGTGGGGGGGCTCCCACTGGACAGAGTCATCACCATAAAGTTTCTTAACCTACCAGTGTGGGGCTCCCACTCTCGAGTTCAGCCCCCCCCCCCCACACACACACACACACACACACACACATTTGTAACCATGGGAACCAGGACACGCCAGCCAATAAGCGCCAGCTTCTATTTTCCTACGATGGCGGTCGTGTTTGATATCTTCCAAGGCTGAGTACAGTGGCGCGTTCATTTACCGTCCCTCCAAAGGAGAGGAATAAAAAGTCGTAATTAAGCTGAGTTCCGGTATGAGGTGCCATGGTAATTTTTATACTATTGTAGTAATTGTGTCCCACTGAAATATGGGAGCCGGTGAAGCGTCTGGATTCAAATATGTTACCTTTCAGATTTTCTGACAGCGGCTTTAGACAGATGAGTAAAATCTGCAGGAAAACAGATGGGGTGGGGGGGGGTCTTTTCATGGCGACCAGCAAAAGTTTGGTCACTTACATCATTCAAAGGACTTTTTTTTTCCGCTGGCAAAATATGACCATACTTAGCGTTGCTCTAATTTGTCGGGACAATAAGTATGCGGATATTAAAGGCATCAGGATGACGTGAGCTTAAGAGTGGCTGCCTTTATCTGTCAGAAACTTGGGCACAGGGCAGAGGACACAGGGCAGGGGGGTGTCGTGGAGGGGATGCCGGTTCATCACAGAGCACAGAACCACAGTCACAGGTAATACAAGCTTTTCAGAGGCATTTCTCCTAAGGGGGAAGCAAAGCCTGTGATGGGTTTTTACTTACGAATGCAACTAAGATCACTCACCCGTACAGTAGTGAGCAAGGGCAGGGAGCAACCACATGACTTCAATTACCATGGGGGGGGGGGGGGGGGGCTGGGGCCCCCAGGGGAAGAAAGCAAATACAATTGAGGAGGAAAAAAAAAAAAAAAGAGTGAGACCGCAGCGGTCGACAGTGGTGAATGGACTTGCACTTGATCTCTTCTGAGATTAAACAGCCATGCTGTATACTGAGAGTTCCGTCACAGAGGTGGTTACCCATATCCTGGGTCTGAAAACTTATTTTCTTAATAACTCGCAGGCATCCGCATAGACAGTCCTTTTTAAAGCTGCACCCCACCCCAACTGCACCCCCCACCACGTCGCACCGACCGAACCCGTTAGCTGTGTTATTTTCATCTTACCGCCAACAGCCGAATCTGCAGGCTACGGCACCGGAACGGGCAGCTCACTGGGCAGCATCGCAAGTAAACCGTTTGCCACGCGAATCCCTTTTTTAGCTAAACCACCCGCTCTCTCAATCGAATCTCCACAGGCCAAAAGATCCTCACTGTGTAAGGAAGTAATTTTAGCGAAAAATGAGCGCTTGGTAAGAAAGTCTGATTGAAGAATAAGTCACGTACTGAGAGAGGGCACTAACATCCAGGATTGGATACTTAATCTTAATCTAACTTTGGATGAAAGAAAAAAGAAATTGTTCATGTAGATGGAAGGCAGTAATTGAAATCACCAGTGAAACACATTCAGTCATTTTTATAATCCTGACCCTCGTAAATGAAGAGGGGAGACGCATAGAAGATCAGCATAAGGGTATAAAGAATTTGGAAGGCAAATAAATCTCAGTTTACCTCTGGCGGACTCTCCTCCATACAGAACAGAAAATCCTCTAGTTTCTGTGGAGAAAATAAGGGAAAAACAAACCGTAAACACAAATCCCAGCCAGAGCACTAATTACTCAATATCCTATTATGTTTGCAAATATGTGACATCATTATGGAAACAATTATTAATCATCATAAGCAGGGAGGGGGGGGGGGCTTTAACTTATCGCCATCCTGTTAATCCAGCAGGCAATTAACCACATCAGTTATATTTGTGGTTCACATATTGAGAGTAGCCGCAAACCAAAGAACATTGTGATGGAGTTCTAATTACATATAATATCCCTCCCTCGTGGACCTATAGTTTCAGCCACCAGCGGCTTCTATGATGACCCACACCACACACGCTGTTCCGTTTGCATCTCGAACCCGCGTCCGACGGCTTTGATAATCACTCGTTTTTGAGGCCTCTAATGTACCAGATGTCCTTCTACCTACATGACTGACCTTCCAGAGAGGTCCATGCATCAGAGCTGGATAGTCCAGGTCCAGAAAGTAAAAATCCAGACCAAGATTTTGCTTCAACCAGCCAGTTGAGTCCTCTATGACTGTGACTCTTTATTCTCAACTGCTGGGTTGAAACAAAATCTTGGTCTGGATTTTTGCTTACTGACCCTGAACTATCCACCTCTGCCATGCAATAAAGGAAGAGGTCTCACCTCAGTGTCTCTTGCTGGAAGTGGAGGAGGTTAAGAAGAGAAGCCAGCCTTCAAAGAGGGGAGAGAGAGAGAGAGAGGGGGATGGGGGGCATGCAGGACAGAGGTCAGGTGACCCAGCCATGGCAGAGAGGTAGTAGTGCAGGTTAGTGCAGATCATTTGGAAGCAGCAGATTCTTAGCAATATGAAGTCTTGCCCATCCACCCTAAGTAGTGTGCTTATTAGTGCGTGAAAAGGAGAAAAGGGAACAAGGACGAGCCCAGAGTCACTGAGCAAAGGGGGAAGCCGGCCTGCCTGCGCCTTTAAGATGGACCATCCCGGGAGAACTGGGCCCCACTGGCCTGAGTCAGCTGTCAGGTATGGACCCATGCACTCCTTGAAGTGCAAGAAATCACTTTTTGAGCTTAAAAAGAAAAGTGGGGCCCAGCCCCCCACCTACAGAAGACTTACGGCTTTGAGTGAATGCAGAAAAAGAGCTGCTTTGCTTTTCCTTTGTAAAAGGCAGGTAAAAGTCAGCGTGACACACAAGACCCCCACCTTCACCAAAGTGGATGCTCTCTGCTCCAAACCCGCTTCACCAAAGTCAGCCCTCAACTCCCCAGTCTTAAGTGGGATTGGGGGGGGGGGGGCGATATTGTGATGGGGTCGTAACTGAAGACCGATCTAAATTTTGTGGCTTCAAATGACATGATGCAACCGGCTGAAACGTCTGATTCGCTGTTCTGCAGGAGGGCCGGTCGCCGGGGGGGTGCCAAATGCGTCACCGCCGGGGGGGTTTCCGCGGAAACGCTCGGCTGTTTTATTTGCCGCCAGACGTTCGGCTCCGGATTCCGGTGCAATAGGTATGTTTGTCGCTGTGCTGTGATCCGGTCGATCCGAGTGCTGGATGCCAGACCTCCACTGGAGGGCCCAGTCCCAGAGACCAACAAGGATAGAACTTTGTCGTTTGTGTGCATAATTATCCAGAGCAGCTATCACAACTTGTGATGGGGGAGTAAGGCATCCCAGCCCTGTCTGCAACCAACCCTGGCGCTGCTCCCGGTTCCGCCTGACCCGTTTGGCTTTTCCCAGCAGACGGAGGCATATTTGTGGAGGAGCAGCTGCAGTCACTCCTCAACTCTGACCTCTGCTGACCATGGGAAAGCACCAGGGAGGACAGAAACCCCATCCAGGACGGGGAGGAGGGGGGGGGCGGGAAAGGCCAGGCCCCTGAAGGATCGAGTGGTAGCTTTTCTGGAAATGACAAAGCCCCCTTTATTCTTGCTGGCTCTGCACTTAAAATGGGTCTTTGGTGAATCATTAAAACATAAATGGTTCTGAAAATCCTATGAATTCTCCATCTGCACCATATCAGAACCGCACAGACAATGAACAGATGTACAGGCTAACTAGACATGTGACCCGTGCTGTGGTCGCCGCCTGATTCTGGGTGGGGTGACCAAAGGCAGACCCATCGCATTTTAATGAGGCTCTACTAATGTGAAGCACTCAAACCCATCTCCTTATGGTACCGCAGGGGACACTCCGGACAACGTACTTACCTTAGCAAACTCCGAATGCTGCAGGTCGGCATCAGGGCACCAGCGCCCCCCCAACGCTGTCAACATGGCACAGTCCGGCTCATACCGGTCATGGGCCGGGACCTCAGGACGAGGGACGGGTTCGGGGGTCTCCTCTTCCACATCTGGGCCACAGGTTCCGGTGGCCCGGAGCTGCAAGCTGCGTAGCAGAACGTGACACGCCTCCAGGTCGGCCTCCCATATCCGCTCCACCACCGCGTTGCCGCAGCTATGGACGAAGAGAGACGACCTGAATGTGGCAGCTATCCCACTGCGGGCCGACAAGGCAGAGTAGGCCGATCGTCCTGAGTGAGGAACCTTGTGCCTTCCTTACAGTGGACCCAACAGTTCTGTCTCTTCCAAACACACACCAGCAGGCCCCAGAAAGCCCACAGCAAGTCTGAGCCGGATTTTTAATTTTTTTTTATAAACAAAACGATCGTGCTGACCCGGGGGTCACTGTCTGGGGGCTGCCGCATCGAAAATGACGGACGGGAGACACCCTTGACCTGACTCAGCTATAGAGATCTGAGGTCTGTCTGGTGAGGACGAGGGACAGGGGAGGCGGCCCGGGGAGGCGGCCCGGGGAGGCGGCCCGGGGAGGCGGCCTGGGGGTCGTCTGTGCTTCCCAGCAGGTATTGCTCTTCCCCTCACACCCCCACAGAAGGGCTGACTAACATATCAAAAATGGGAACAGTTTGTTCACGACCATCAGGGTCTGTGTAATTCTACCTGCTTAAAAAACCTTAAAACAACAGTGACTGACATCTTCAGTTTATCAATAATGTAATTAGCACCTCCTTTCATTTCTCCTTGCAATTTGCAAATTTTTGACGGGTTCTAGTAAGTTCTGTAAGCCGGCGCACATTTTATCGACTGCCGCTGTGATTGTCGGCCATGATGGTTGATCTCCCATCAGCCCGCACTCCCGGAGACGCCGCTGTCACAAACGATTTCTGATCAGGTTTGAGCTTCAGAGCCGAGCTATCAAAAACGCCAACACAGAGAAGCACAGTCACAGAGAGCCGGTCCAAACTGCCCATGCAGCGCTGATAACAGCTACTCAAGCCTACGCTCTCGCCTGGGCTGCTCTCCTGACACTCACATGGCACGAAAACAAGGCTGTGCTTCAGGTACCCTGGTGCCAAAAGGTGGTGACACAATGAGGCAGCGACTCCCTGCAGTAGACACATAACCAAGACCATAAAATGCAGCTTTGACACCCCTACTAAGACTAATTCTGTTAGAGCGTTCAGCGTATCATATGATCATCCCCCTTCACTAAAAAAAATCCTTCAGTTCCTTTCAAAAGTCACGTTTCTAACAATCCCAGGATGCAGTTTGTCTTGGACACGTCGACTTTACCCATTCCTTATCCCTCCGAATATTATCTACAGCTTTGGCCGCATGACCTCAAAGCTGAGTGCCCCCCCCCGCGTGCTGACACAATGAGCGCGTCTGTACGGCCTGTACGAGACACGCACAAAGCCCACATGTCATCCCTGAAAGCGTTTCCTGCCAAACGTAAAAGGCAAACAATAAAACAGCTCATTGCCGATGCCCGGCTTGGTGCAGACAGGAAGAACCCGTCCTGACCCTGTTAAATAAAAATAGGCCCCCTTCCCTCTTTTTTCCCCAGAGCTGGCCCACTCGGTTAGGATAGCCCTCGGTTATTACATGTCGACCTTTACATCCCAGCCGTTGACCCAAAACGCGTCAGGGAGCCAGGCAGGAAAAACTAGGGACAATGGGAATTCTTGCACAAGTGTCCTAAAGTACTTTAACGTTACAAAAGGAGTCCTTTCTCAGAGCATAAAATTCACTGCTCTCCACCCATCCACAAAAAAAAGTGTAACAGGGTAACATATATATGATGAACCGAGACGGCGAGCATCCATGCATCCCATCATGCTTTGCTGCCTGCCCTCTGTTCCAGCTGGCGCTGCGCCTACCGCAGCGAGCGCCGGTACTCATTACCAGTCCCGTCCCAGGTGATGTCGGAGCAATCAGCCCAGGCGGCTGGCGCCGGAGCGTGGGGAGCGACCGCACGCAGCCCCGGGTTTAATTGCTGTTGGCCCGTGTGTCGCTCTCCAGATCACATGACTGGCGAGTGTCAGAACCATGGCAGACTGGTAATAACAAAGGGGGCAGCAGAGGTGGTGGGGGGGGGGGGGGGAAGGTTCTTAATTTTCCCATACAATTTACATGGGCCGTGCATTATGGGATTTTTTTTTGGGGGGGGGCTTACCGCTCATCATCGTAATTAATATTGATGGATCACATGCCTATAGAGCAGGGGAAGCTGGGATTGCAGCTTGTAGGAAGAGAATGGGCCAGCCGGAATGGGTACCCCACTCCTCTCCCCCTTCTGCTGCCTCTCCTGACATCAGCTTGGCACCCCCCACCACGCCCACCCCCACCCGGGGGCTGAAGCTCCAGGAATAACAGGGCAGCCGCATGCTAATGGGTCTCCATATGGCAGCACTTAGCGTTTAATTGCGACAAAATAAATGAATCCTCTTTCCAAAGGTGAATACAATATCCACGCTACACTAAATTATTTAATTACCACCAGCGGAGATGCAGGCAAGATGAAGCGGCCGGTCCTGAGCCCCCCCCAGGGGGCCCCACAGACCCCGGTTTGAAGGGCGCTCTCTTGGTAAATGTCAAGCTGCTCTTCAGCCACCGGGAGAAGGCGGCTCTTTTACCGCCGGATTAAATCAGCCATGAGCACCAGCTGTAAACTCACCTGATCTCCGGGATCCCGGGGGAGCCCGTGGCCGGTCCCTTGGTTATTTATCGCCTGCCACGTTTTCCCACCGAAATGTCACTTTGCCATCCTTCAGAACCTGAACAATGTTTCTCAAGCCAGTCCTCGGGGACCCCCCGACAGTCGACATTCTTACTCCCTTCCAGCTCCCAGCCAATCACGAGCATCAAAGCCACTGAACCGCGACAGTATATTTTGATGACCAAGGGTCGGGGATGGGGAAATCCCCTCTGTATTTTGTTGACCAGTTAAATGTCGAATGATTGGGATTAGCGACAGACCGGTTGGTGACCACTAGTGTAACTTGAGCCACCTCCTTACCTGTGCAGCCTGTCTTCCAGCAGCTCGACATACTTCAATGCGTCGCTCCTCAGCGCCTCCTCTGCAAGCAGAGAGATTGTGCGCGTTACTCACTATGCGTGGGAGGGTGCAGCGGGGACTTTTACATTAACATCGATCGAGAGGTCAGCCGATTCTGGCAGCACAGCTCCTTTATGATAAGAGAAGTAGATACGTTTTTAAAAGGCAGCTTTGTTGGGGGGGGGGGGGGGGGAATTAAACCTCGGGGGGGGGCCGGGAAAGCCCTGGATTTGGGGGGGGATCCCCTGACCCGAAACCCGGACCGGCCAAAA
>JAODKE010000068.1:5176295-5194021 GCA_026779605.1 Mormyrus hasselquistii
CACATCACATCAGCTGCTTCACTGTGTACAATGAAGCTGTCACATCACATCAGCTGCTTCACTGTGTACAATGAAGCTGTCACATCACATCAGCTGCTTCACTGTGTACAATGAAGCGGTCACATCACATCAGCTGCTTCACTGTGTACAATGAAGCTGTCACATCACATCAGCTGTTTCACTGTGTACAATGAAGCTGTCACATCACATCAGCTGTTTCACTGTGTACAACGAAGCTGTCACATCACATCAGCTACTTCACTGTGTATTTAAAACAAAATGATTTCCCCATGGGGATCAATAAAGTATCAATTATTAATTATTATAACAATTATTATTATTATTACAGGCACTGGCAGCCATTGCTCATCTTCACAATTTACAGGAAGCTCTACAGGAAGTGACTTACGTAAGTCAAATTCTATGTAAGTTGGATATACCCCCCATTCCATTTAAGACACCTTGTAGCACAAATCATATAAACCAAAAATATACTCCTCATATCTACTAATGTGCACATATTAAATAAAAGATTAAATAAAGTTTAGATAGTAAATTTACCGTGAAAATGTATGTCGCCTTTTTGCATTAGCCTAGCCTGACCACTGTGTATTTTGGGTATTTTTTGCGAAAGTCCAGAAATGTATTTGTTCAACTGGTTGATGTGAGGGAATTGGGATTACCCAGTTCCTGGATGTAGCATCTCCTGTTCCTAACTGAGCCGCCCGCCGCTGCTCCGTGCAAATCAGCGGGATGGCGGCACTCTGGCCATTCAGCAAATCGGGCCATCTGGCTTTCCCGCGAGTCTGTGTGCCTGGGGTGGTGGTTACCTGGCTTGGACATTGTGAGGGAAGGTGTTCCACAGCAGGTTGTCGTCGCTGTCATATCTCCGCGGGTTGTCAAAATAATAGGCTCTGGAGGAAAAACCATGTCCGGGAAGACTAGGCCCACTCTGAGGAACATACAAGTACTGCATTGAGGGGCATGCCATTGTATGTATTTAGCAGGCCCTGTTATAACTGACAAGGGGTGTTGTATTGAAGAGGTGGCATCAATTTCAGAGAATGTAACTTGTAATAGGAAGTTATATTATAACTGACAGGCAGGTTGTCGTGTGTCTGGTAGCCAATGTACCAAACGTCTTCTTGTTCACCTTCTCTCACCACGCTAGACTCCCCACCCTTTCCCACGCCAGTTGCTCACCCTCTCTTGTGCTGGCCGCCGCACTCGGAAGAAGAAGACCATGAGGGTCATGGGTAGCAGCTCCCACGCAAACAGAGTCACCCCAAACACGATGTAGCCCTTGTCCCCTAAAGTGGTCTGCAGGTTCTCCTGGACGATGGTGAGATGTGACAGACTAGCAGACACTCTGAACACTACATCTCACTTTTTAGTCACTCTGACTACATTTTACATTTAAGCATATAGATCTGTTTCATAACCGAGAGAAAATGTTTTGCAAAACTGGCTACCAATTATTTATCTACTTAATTTAGAGTCTGAGGTTTGCTCAAGCATACAACAGTGCAGCCCCTCTTGTGATGTAAACCTGTGTATTAGGTGTCTACGTCCTTTACTGCAGCATCACCTTGCTGTCACCTTTTATAACATCCAGCTCAACACGTCTAACGTGTACTAGAGGCACGATGAACCAGCCAAAGGGGAAAAAGAGAAATAATGTCACAAATAGCCATGAAATGGCCCAGAAGGTTCAAAAGTGCAAGAGAAGCATTGTGTCGTCCTTATTACCTGGTTAGATACATTGTCGGGGAAGCTGATGCTGTTGACACTGGTGAGTGTCAGGATGACCAGGTTGTAGCAGGATCGCGAGGTGTACAAAACGACCACGGCGGCTGCAGTCATGGTCACCTGACAGACCGACGTTCCCTGGCAGCGGAAACGAGAAGTAGGAACAGGGGGCCTTGCAAACGACATCAGAATCATCACACTGACTTTTGTTCATAGCTGCTTGCTCTATTAATAGATGGGCACGGTTTTTTGAAAGGGTAACAAACACTAATGTTTCATTAAAGTCACGTATGTGTACCAACCACTGAACGCAGTGTTGCTAGGCAGTGTTGTTGTTGCTTGGTGAACAAACATAAAGATAAGATATTATTTATTATTATTTTTTAATTATTTTGTAATTATTGTTATATTATTATGTGTAATTTATTACTCCCGCAGTTGGGAAATTTGCATTGTTACAGCAGCAAATTGCACAATAAAAAGTGAGTTTTATTAAAATTAATGCTGCAGGCGATAAAAAGATATTTAGCACAATATTCTTCTGCAGCTTGTTTTATTTCTTCTGCTGGATGTTTTGCAAATGGTACCTTTCCTGTGCAAAATCATGCATTTTTTTTGTGTGACTCAGATAGTTAATCTTCACAGCCATTCAGAGAGAAGGTGTTAAGCTTTGTCCTACAGCTATGTGATGCCACTGGAGAAAACACAGACCACCGAAACTGCAATCGATGCATATGTTTGCACTTTGCAAAAACTTAAGGGGATACCTTGGACTAACCTTGGACTCCAGGTAGGTGTTGGCCAGGGACATCTTAGTGATTTTGCAGAGGCACAAGGAGAGAGTGAGTGCGCAGAGCACAAAGAGGGTGTCATTAACAGCCACACGCACCAACGCAGTGGTCTTAGGGTCCATTTCAGTCATCTTCATCAGCAGAGTGCAGGTCAGGTTCACTACCAGGAAGAACAGGTCGGCCAATAGGATGGCTGTGTACAGCGGGGGCCTGAAGAGAGAGCCAATCAGTTCTGGCAGTCCATCCAAAAAAAAAGTATTTTTATACTACTAATAAGCAATACTTTATTGATCCCCGTGGGGAAATTGTCTTTTTTACGCCTCCCTCAACTTGCTCTTTGTAGAGTGAGCTGTCTGTGAAGGGCAGCCACCCGTTGGGGCGCCCAGCAAGCTGGGAGTTAAGGGCCTTGCTGGGGGTTAAGGACCCATAGACATGCTGAGGCTTGGTGTAAACCGGTGACCCTCTGATTACAGGCACACAGGCTTAGCCCATTGAGCCACATGCTACTTAATCAGTCTAGAAGTGAAAGACCATGTCATGAAAGCAGTAACAGTTATTATACTCCTAGTGTAGAACTTGAAAGCAGTTTTTTTTCTATATTTCTGGGGTGGCAGACCCTATGTTCATTACCATTTTCCTCCTGAGCCTGTTTTTGATGATGCATATAAAACATAATTGTCTGACTCGGCAGGAAAAAAAAGCCCTTGAGCTTCGAGGAGGTACGTGAGGCGATAGCAGCGATGTCCGCTTACCTGTACTTAAGGAGCTCTGGGACATACTTGGAGTTTGCCTTGAAGACCACCTGTCAGAGACATCATAATTTCAAGGGCAATAAGGAACCGCTGATTACAAGGAGAGGAAAAGATGCTGTGGCTGTTTTCGATTGTACAAACCCCTTAAGCAGAGGAACTGGCTCTCTCTGAGTTTGTTAGTCTGAGTCTTTATTTACTCTTGTCTTTATTGCAGGGCACTCTTGGGATCAGCCTGTCTGCTGAATTTTTGAATGGAAGGCTATTGGCTTTTCATTGGTCAGTACAGATTCCCAAGTGGAACATCTAAAGTGGTATGTAGATACAGAGAAGATGTCAGCCTGACCTCTGTGCAGATGAAGGTATCAGAACACTTTACACTATTGGCCACAGCGACGATTCTTCACAAGGCACCTCTTTCAACATTTTGCAGCTGCACTGTCCTCTTAAGATACGCATCCAATCAACGCTGGTCTCAGTTCAGTGAACGTCTCAGTATTCCACACATTCTTGGTCTTTTACCAAGACATTTTTACAAGCTGATGGCCCCTCAGGTAGCATTGTCAGCAGATGGTTGGAGGTTTTTTTCAGCCTTGGTTGGGCAGGATCTAGTGGCGCAGAGAGGATTTTTGAATTGGGGGGTGGGGGGGGACCAAGCTTAGCCAGGCGGGCGCCGCTCAGTTTCATTCACCTCTAGGAACTGCGTCAGGGAGCCGGGCCAATCAGCAGAGGGAGGGCTGAAAGCAGTGACGCTGAATTCAAACGATGCACTCCAGCACGCATCACGTGTCACAACCAAACTGTAGTGATTGGTTGAAGCAGAAAGTATCTGCCTCCGTATAGTGAACACATGTCAATTACTAGGGTTCACAAGGTGAAATGATGTGAAAAGGGCTGATGCATCAGACTAGACCAAGCTGTCAGCATTTCACCTGTACCGTAATTAGAACTAGTGCTTACATTTTTTTGTGCAGTAAAAGCCTTAACTGGTGCTTAATTAGTCTATTTGTGTAATTTAGGCCAATGGTTTGCAATAAAAAACAATAAAGATGAGATACTTATTTGAAACCACAGAGTGACAATGAACACCGTCAACAAAGTCCGACTTGATAAACGCTACCCATACAGGATAAACCTTTCAATTGTTAGTGTGCCAATCAATCACCAACCAAATCCTTATGCCTTATGCAAAACATGTTTTAATTAAACATTAACTGATTTTCAGCATACGAATTCTTTGAGAAAATAATAAAACTGAAATAATTCACTCAGTTTAGTGTGCCTTGCTAACACGTTAACAACGTTAACACACGGTACTTTTACATAAAATTGTCAAGTACCGTGTGTGAACGGCAGTCCTCTCTTTGCTTATTTTCCCAACGAAACGTTGCCATGCTCGCTCGATTATGCATGGAGAGTCACATAGTTCTGCGTCAAAACTGCCTTAACACATTAATGTTGACAGCACTAATTTTAACATTACCACAATATCGCTACCCTAGAAAGGCATTCATATTTAGCCTGTTGTAAGTTAAACAGGCAATGAGTAAGCGATAGCCTACTAACATCGTTTGGTTTTTGAAAAAAATGCTGTAATTGTTTTTTGCCTTTCCGTTGGCTTCTTCCTTCTATTCATTCCATCAGATGGGCCTAGTCGTCACTATGGTTACCGCTACAACTTTGACAGGCACCGATGAGGCAGCTTGTACGATTCAGGACCCCTTAACAATAACAAAAACACAAGAAGTGCTGCTAGGAGCTCGAAGGTAGCCATCATAAAGCATGTTCAGATTTTCATTTAAGATGTGTGAAATAAAATGTTTCAGTCCCTAAAAAAGGAATATGAGTTATAGACATCACTCTGTGCTTTAGCCTGTCCCCTCCCTGAATGGTCCATCAGTGTTGCGTATGTGGATTGATGCTGACATGACAAGGTATACGGGCTTCTCAGTAAACGCTAATGCCAGCTGTCCGTGCTGCAACTCAACAAACGCAGTATTGACGGGATATTTTTTTCCTTATGCAAAGACGGCAGATGCTGTTTTTTTTTTGCCCTGTAAGTGGGGTTGCGGATCGAGGTCACTCTGAATCTGAAGGGGACCCATCCCATCCGTCCCTGGTACAAACTGCGCGCCTGGCAGGATCTCCCAGTGTCCTTCAGGTCCTCTGACGTTCTACACACCAAGTAAGTGATGATGTTTACTCCCTGTGGTTCGACCGGGAGCTCTAACACTGAGGAGTGTTGATGCTTCGACCATGGACCACAGCATTTAGATCTGTTTTGTAGGACACTGCAGAGCAGCAGACTGTTTAATATATCAGAAACAGTTGGTCCATACTCTCTTCTCACCCCCCAGATGGACACACGACCAATCATGCGCTCTTGTGTACCGGTTTGGTCCTCACAATGAGGTTGCTGCTTTCCAAGACCACCCTGCCGCTTGAGAGAGCTCAGTGCTTCAGCCTCCTGTCTTTATGGGGTTCATGTCTTGGTCTTACACATGGGAGGAAATAGGCTTGGCAAGTAAGACAATCCCCTCGTTTTAATGTTGATTTGTTTTAAAGTTGGCTGACCTTTCCTCCTCTCTTTGTGAACATTTCCCAGCTAAAAACCAGCATGCCTAGTAAAACAGGAAGTTTGACGTTCAGAATAATAGAAAAACAAGTTGGGGAAAACCATAAAATTCTGTGTTAAGTGAGTGACCATTGTACACAGTTTTGAGGCGTGACGTTTAGTAAAATTTTTAACTGATGGATCTTGCAGACAGATTATTTCAGTTTCCTCCAGCGACCCATTTTTAGGATACTGTTCTGTCAGCAATGATGCAAAGAAGTACCATAAAACACATAACCGCAGCACACAAAAGTCATTTGGTGGCTGCTCGTATGTTACAGACTCGAACAATGATGTCAAACAGGCAGCCGCCTGTCCCCCCCCAGCACCGTCAGCTCAGAAGCTACACGCGGCCTCATTTCACAGCTTCACAAATGGCTTGACTTTGTGGGTCAGGCCGCTGAACGTCTGACATGCTTCACAGCTGCTTGGAATACCCTGTGTGATTTTCCGGCCCTCAGTCTGTCTTAACTCCGTTCGTGTGGCACTTTGGACCTCCTGGGACTTCCATCAACATCTGACCTGGATCTTTCCAAGCGACACTAAAAATGAAATCTGCCTCTCGAGTACTCTGACGCTGTCTGCGAGTTTTTTGAGCAATATACCCAGTAAACAGACAATCAGGAGAATCCTTATTAATATATATTGCTTGTCTTAATATGTATGTACAGCCTAAAATATTGCCATGTTTATTTATCAGACACTTTTATCCAGTGATTTTTTTTGTTTTTGAGAAAGCAGAGTTAGACAGTCCCTAGACCAATCGGGAGCTTTGGACCTTTGCTCTGTGGCTCAATGGTGGCATCACTCTGCCAACTTGGGGATTTGAACCAACAGCATTCTGACCACATGCACAGTGGCTTAATTCAGTGAACCACACACAAACCCACAAAATGGCTAGAAGTGAACCACAACCCAACTTGGCCACTGCACTCTTCAGATAAAACTAAACGGGAAGCTTAACACATCTGACTTTGCCCAGAAAGCGTGACTCTGATATGACTAGTCCCATATGCTAATGTAGACCCCCAGGTGACCCAGAGAGACCCTCCTGCCAACCAGCTTACCTGGGTGAAGTAGACGTTCATGAGGCCGAGCGTGAAGAACTGCAGGCATGTGGGGAAGCAGTGCAGGAGCCAGAAGGTGAACGGGTCCAGCGTGGCCACCACCTCCGGACCTCCGAAGGAGAAGGAGAGGAGCACGGCACGCAGGGAGGCCCACAGCATACACAGCGACAGAAAGGCGGTCTGGCAGCTGAGCCGCTTGTGCCCGTATCGTAGTACCAGCCACAGCTGGATGTAGACGAAGATGAAGATCAGGGAGTAGAAGGTCATGTACGCTGCAGTCAGGCCCAGGTTAAAGTAGGATGGACCCTCTGGGTCAAGGGTGGGGGATGGCTCGAGCCCCAGGTCTCTCCCGACCGTCTGCATTGTGGGTGGTCCGCAAACTCAGGGCGTGGCCTCAATATCCCTGAGGAACTATGATCGATGGCAGTACGTCCAGCACAAGAACACGGCTTGCTGATCCACTCCGGGGAAAAATAAGGAGAACTGCAAGAGGAAAATGAGCGAGAGAGAGAGAGAGAAAAGAAACCAAGCCTCATTTGCAGTGTTGTGACAGCAGACCATCTCCATCCAGAATGGTTTACTTGTCGGTGCTGCGCTGGAAGTTGAGCAGTGATGGGTGGAGCTGCCTATCAGACCATGACCTCCGACCTTCAACCCGGCAGTGATGTCACCCGGGTGATCCCGCCTCCTCGTGGTGTCGGCTACACTCACCTCTCTGGGACTGGCCACACAGACCGGCGCAGTGCGACGTCTCACACCCACGAGGACCGAGCCATAGACCCACACTGTACTGCTTGTTACGGACGGCCGTGTGGATCTGTCATCCCATCTTGTGAGAGGACGATGTCACACATGACACATCTCTGTTCCCCCATCATTTACTTTTACTTCTGCTTTGTTTCTTCGACAAACACAGGGCCCCTTTCTTACTCTCTTCCTCCAAATTTCTTTCTTTACCGTCAATCAAGCGCAAGTGGACGCTTCAGTTTTCTCTTGGGTGGTTGAAGCTTCTTCTCAGCCGCTGGCATGATGAATGTCAGTGAATCACTGACACATGGCACGATGATTGAAGAGTCACAGTCACAGACTCATCTGCTTGGTTGAAACAAAACCTTGGTCTGGATTTGTACTTTCTGGACCCAAACTTTCCTCCTCTGTCTGTAATGGATTACTTTTTCTAACTTCCCCGACATTGGAACTAAATGCCATTTAATCATCGGGTGATTCACTCGCAATTCTGGCAAAAAAATGGTAAAGAAAGAAATTTGGAGGGAAAGACTATGTTTAGTACTTAAGCACCATGGCATAATTTTGCAAAATCATCCCTGATTCTCTAGCCCCCATTGAGGTTATCCTTACATATTTATATCACAGATACTCATTTTTTTCCTCTCCATTATTTCGATATGTTGTAGTGATAGAGCTCTGCATTCCAAATATCAGGGTTCTAACAACCAGCTCTGTCAGCAAGCATTATGGGTAATGGAACACACTGGAGCATCTTTGAAAAAGTGGGCTGTCAGAAAAAAATGTTTCACCGAGCAGCCAGATTGGGTACAATTCCCTGGCTGCCTTGTTATCTCTGGCAGAACCAGTAATTTTCTTGCCTTTGCACTGCAGGCCATGAAACGTTAAGGAATCCCAACCACGAAGGTCACCAGTAATGACATTTTACCCCTTCAATTTATTTGTGTGATTTGCCTAAACAAGAACCAAGGTGTCTGAATTTTTATTGTTTTGCGTTTGAGAAAATGTAACAATTACCTGGGAGGAACTATTTTCAGGGATTATAATGAGAATTAAATTTGCTCTATCAATATGTTCTCACATACACAGCTCAGTGTATGTCTGTATAAATAATAAAAAGATTTGGTAAGAGAGAAGCCAGCTGTAGAGTGACGCTCACAAACAGGCAATAAATACACTCGAGGGATTCTTCACCTCTGTATTAGGGACCCCAACAACTCATAGGTCCCCACAGGTATCTTCTATGCCTCCTTTCTGGTCTACAAGTAGAATCCATGTAGGGGGAGTCTAAACACCCCGTCTCCCCTCTACACACAAACACAGAACAGAAATTCCCTACTTTTTACAGAACAGAAACTTCTTATAGCAATAATGCTGATTTTAATAATTTCACAAACAAATCAACATGAAAATCGGTGTCATTTGCTAAATAAAAAGCACAATATGATGTCTGGCAGACTAAGGCACTGCATCAAAGGAGACATGGCGATTAACTTTATGCGACAACGTGCTTTTAGTGACAGGACAGAACACAGACACACACCACCGGCTAACTCACACCCTGTCCACGGTGCTGGCCGTCCTGACAAGCACCAAGCACCAAAGTGCCCATAGGTGTGCATGTGTGAGCATGCCCTGGGCTGGGCTGGTGCCCCATCCTGCCATGTGCCCGTAGCTTCCAGGATCGCCTCCAGACCCCTTACAACCCTGAGCAGGACGAGCAGCTGCACAAAATGGGTGGATGGACAGTATCTGCGGAAAATGTGACGGGCCCACGGCCAGCGGCAGACCTGCCATCAGCATACTGCATTTCTATATTTTGAAGGAGGAAGTGAGGAACTTGTTTACATCCTGTTTCTGTCACCGTCATCCGCAGATACATCACAGGCATGTGATTTCATTCAGGCCGTATTATATGTAAACACTTAGAAATATTGACTTAATCTAAAGGCACAATTTAATTTAATTACTTGAAGTTTACGAGTCATTAAAATTCACTGAAATCTACCATTTAACTTATAAGATGCTTTTTACAGAGGAACAAAGCACTGAGAGGCTGGGGTCACACAGAATCTCCAAAGCTGTTAATGGTCTTGCTTAATGGCCCAGTAAAGACACACTTACTCTTACAACCTCGGGATTTGAATCCACAACCTTCTGCATACACGTACAGATCCCAATTCCCCTGAGACTCCTATATAGCTTCTCTAAGATATTACAGTGGACCCTTGACTTACGAACTGAATTCTTTCGCGAGGGCTGGTCGTAACTCAAGTTGGTCGTTAGTCAAGACTATTTTTCCCATAAGAAATAATGGAAATACCCATTATGCCTTCTGAATCGAGATGGTGGATTTCGACATCATGTACATATTAGCGAGATCGGTCATACAAACACCACTCTCATATTTCTGCACAATTTCCTTCTTCTTTTCGATTGCTTTCTTTGCCTTCTCTTCCTTCTTTAGCTTCTTTGGGGCCATTTTGATAGCAATTAGCGAAATTAATTATATAAAGCACTGCACTGACCGAAATGACGCCCACAAACAGGCGTATCTGGGCTCAGACTGACGCTTACAGACGCCTCTCGGGGATCTCGGGTCTTTGTTAACAGCACAAGCGGATCCACGTTTGAGCCTCGATTGGCATTCGGGCCGTAACAAGACTTTGGTCATCAAAACTAAAATTTTGGTCGTAACCAAAGCCGGTTGTAATTCGAGGGTCCATTGTATTTCTAAACATGTTTTTTAAATTAAATACATTACGCATTTTAAGAGAACATTTGGTTACCCTTTTGAAATATATTTTTTTTCCAAAGTCACCCTGAATGGGGGTTTGGTTCTCACGCCCAGCTCTGTGTGTGGAGTGTACGGATCCCTGTGTTTTCATATGTTCCCTTCGGGTAGCTTGCCATTATTGTTTGATTGTGAATGTTTGCTTTGCAATGGACTGGCATCAGAGCCCAAGCACCCCCCTCCCCCCTGATAGCCTGGAGGATTACTGCGACCCTGTGCTGAATCAGCAGATATGGGAGATGGATGAATGGATTTTAATAGCTCAGCTTTTTATTAATTTCCGCGCCAAATACAGGCAATTTTCCAAGAAAAGGCAATTTTTGAAGCAGCATCATATTAAATATTAACACCATTAGATGGCGCTGGTGGACCATTAAACCAATCAACTACGAACGACGTCGTCAACCGTTTGATTATTATGCAGACCTACTATATTAACCTGTCTGTACCCGACAAAGTTTCTTAAATCAATAACACAAATAAAAATTGCAGCAAGTTACTGGGGTCAGAGGTGAGATATATGTGTTCATATTTTACACATGCCCAATATGACTTACCTTTAATATACACATGTACAGAATCAGGGTTATAACCCGACCTCGTGCCCTGTGTTGCTTGGATTGGCTCCAAGTACCCTCTCCCCTACGACGGTAACTAGGGGTGCGTTTCCCAAAAACTCCCGTTAGCAACTGTGTTTTTAATAAAACCATGCTTTTAATAAATGCTACCCGCAATAAGCGGTTAGAAGACTGATGGACGGATTTATTAAGGCTCAGCAGATACCTATGGGCACATGCCAAGGGCACGCACTTTATGAGGTTTAAATGTTTTTTTGTAGAGCAACTGCCGCCCATAATGATTAGACTGTCTATAAAACAACCATGGCAAAATAATTTGATGTTTTATCTTATTAACTCACACGATCATAGTTTGTTCGTTCACTCACCTAACTCGATAGTTTCTCTTTATTTCCCCCAATGTGACATTGACTGAAATACGGTCGAAACGGGGCAATCTAATGTCTATCTGTCTTTGGCAAACTGCACGAAGGGCAGACGCCGCACTTTCGACGTCCTAGAAACCGCAGAGGTTTATTTTAGTTGCAAATAGTCAAAGTGCAGTGTGAAATAACGCAGATCGCACCCTTTCCAGCAATACCAGCAGGTCTCACCTTCTAAAATATTCCGGATATTCACACCACTCTCAGATAACACCCATTCCAAGTCGAGGTCATTAATGAATTTCATTATTCAATTATACATTTAAAACGGAGTCCAAGGAGCGCGAGAAGGTGTCGGTCCCCCCGAGCAGAGTTCGGTAACTTTATTGGAAACTGCCTAGCCCTAGTTTTCCCGTATTGTCTATTAACTAAATTTATAGTCAAAATGTTCGGCGGGGCATATGGAATATGTGTAGGCCTAATTATGTTGTCCGACTTGTTCGCATTTTTCTACTGTTAGAGCCTGACAGATAATCGGTGATTTTCGGCAGCTGCCTAATCGGCTGTCCTGATCAGGGTCGTGGGGTCGTACGCTGCTATTTATAACATAATTAAAGGGCAGTGACTTTTCCTTGTATAAAAATATAAAAGAGAATTGCTCTGTGGTAGAGGAGTACTGATGAGATTGGTCACCGCAGCAGGCGCAATAAATTGCAGACAATTATCAGCCTGGAGCGGCTTGCAATCTTCAGGGAATGTGCTGGGCACACGCCAGGGCAAAGCCTGCCCATCGCAGGGCATATACACAATCATATGGGCAATTTAGAGTCACCACCTGCCTTGGACTGTGGAAGAACTCCTGCAATACAGACCTTGTAATGGAAGGTTCCCGACCTCAGATGCACCCTACAAATCCTGGTTATACAACATCGCGTCCCTATGCGATCGAAAACTGGAAATAATATCAGGAAACATTCTAGGACAAGTCTAAGTATGCAAAGGCATGGCGTGTATACACAGAAATCTGTTGATTATCAATAACCCGGGACACATAAAAGCCCACGCCAACTCCGCCCTCGATTCCGGATTTCTTCTTTGCGGATCTGCTCGTGAGATTTTATTCCAGTCCGTTGCAAAACATTTCTTGGGCACCCTCACCTGTTTTTAGCGCCTAAGTATGGAAATGTACCGAAGAAGATTGTTGGGCTGGATTGCGCTTTGGGGATCTGCCTGGTTTGCGATCGCTTTGGATCTGGGAGACCATTTCCAACGCGGAGGGAGCGTCGGGGACAGCTATGACAAAACCCAAGAACTTGCGCCGGGGAAAAGTTTCTCTTTTTACGACAAGATAAGTCGCGTAAGTGGTTGGTTTCACTGAGTATAAGATGTTGTTGGTGCTTGTTTTGAAGCATTGGCCAAATAAAGTTATTAACGTAGAAAATGTAATTTAACGCAAACGAAAAAAAGCGATTTTGCAACTATCTAAATTAACATCTATGTGCAGATTTAGTATGATGGAGATTCTTGTACTTTCAGTTTGTTCCTTTTTACAAATCCTACCAGCTACGAATGGCTCACGGTAAAATGTGACGTTCAAACAACTTTTCCAGATCCATTTTCTTAAAATTATTCTGGGGTAGCGCACATGCGCACTTTGTCACATAATTTTTGACAGTTCAGGAGCGTGTATGTAGACTTACGTGCGCGCACCGCATGATAATTGATTTAGGAAGGGTTAGTGTGATAAATATACCTGTTTGACAATTTCAAAGTAAGACCTCACACATCTGCTCTGTGTGTCCAGAGTTTGCTTGCTCTCTTTGTGTTATATCATCGGTTTCCTCACTCAGCATAAATGGCAACACAAAATCGCACGTAATGTATGATCGTGTGTACGTACCATCTTCCTTTGGTTTTGGAACACATTTACTGCCGTTACTTACTGCTTAATAACAGACTGCCTAACTGTGACATGTTGCTCAAAGAATTTCTCACCCTTCCAACATTTGGACAATATGCATCGTTCTCTCGCAGTTAAACATTCTTGATTCGGAGTCAGTCAGGTGGGGCTGAGCTCACACTACTGAGCAATAATCCTCCACATACCGGCCTTTCATTGGTCTGTTCATTTTGCTGTGGGCGGCCTTTCATTGGTCTGTTCATTTTGCTGTGGGCAGCTACTGTACGTTGCATCCTGACTTCTGTACCTTATTAGAAAAAAAAACTGTATTCCTGATTTAATCCCTTGACCCAGTTTATAGTGATCAGTTTAAGAACACTTAACATATCATGCACGTGGATAATATTAGACCCCTGTTCAAGGGTGCGTGCGCAATTCAGAAAATCTCATTTTAGAGGCTGCCGTTAAAACCTTTTAAATGATATTTTATTTGCGACCATGAAACTGCTGCATCTGGATACTGCAGTACAATTATTGGCTCAGCTCCAGCTCATGAACTCATTTACTTGGTTATATTATATATTATAATATTGGTTATATTGGGTCTCAGTGATACCTTTTGTGAGGCATCGTGTTCGCACTATATCATGCATTTTGTCATTGGGATCTTCTCTTCTTGTGTATGACCTTTACTGATTCATTTTTTTTTCTTTGTGCTGGATTTGGTGTTTTTCCTGTATTGCTGGATCTTCTATTGTGTTACATTCCATTTTTTTTTCAAGGTGTCCACTTGTACTATCTTTTGAAATGTGACAAGGTTTTTTTCCCCCACTTCTTTAATGATGTTCTCATTGCCCAGTCATCTGAACGTCTCTTTCCCCGCCGATCACCTCGCGGCGTGTTCTGTGGGCTCACCACACTGCTGAAAAGCAGTGAGGAATAAAGTACAGTAAATGCTCATTTGGCAAAGGATGCTCCCATAATGCGGACAGGACAGATAGCTCTTTATCTCCATGCGAATGGCACTCGAAGTAGAATCGTTGTGTCTTTAATTATGACTGCGCCCCAGATAGCACGAACCAGAGGGCTTACGTCGGGCTTCCGGGTCTTAAAGGGTGCTTGACGCTTTTCCAGAGCTTGAATCTGACAGTATTAGAGGGTGACAAAGGAGTGTCTCTTTACTGAAGCATGTATAGCCTCACAAAACTATGTGTGGCTTCTCCATATCTTAATTCTCTTAACAGAACGGGCTATATTATTTTAACCTCGGTGCTGAGACATAACCTCTACGTCTCTTCACTTATTCCTCAGTCAATTCTTCCACGTTCTCCTTCCCGGAGCACCCTGTGCCACAGAGGAGGTTCTTTTTCTTATTGATTTACCTGATTTATAAAAATCAAAACTTTTGATTCCTTGCTCTTCATGGATGTCAGTCACTACCAGAGGTGGAAAGTTCAGGTCCAGAAAGCAAAAATCCATACCAAGATTTTGTTCCAACTAACCAGTTGAGTATAAATAGTCAGTCACAGAAAACTTAACTGGTTGGTTGATACATTTACATTTACTGCATTTGGCAGATGCCCTTAGCCAGAGTGACTTACATAAATGCTTAGAATTACCTTCCACACAACCTTGGGGCACATTTCATTGTTACTTTTTTATTCTTTAGTAAAGAATTATTTATTTCATTTGTAAATATGGATAGATTTTGGGTCAATTTTTTGGGTCTCTTCCTTAAGCATTACACAAGCTTTGTGTTTAACATTCTGGCACAAAGTTGACCTTTATTGAGGCACGTTGTGTCCAAACATCATGCACTTTTTGGACCAGCCAGTGTCCTTCCAGGCACCCACTTACCTTCCCATACTAAAGATAAGGCCTCAAGGGCTGTTTAATTGTTATTTTTGTCCTCATGTCGATGGTGATAAATCGCACCAAAACAGCTGGCTAGCAAAGCAACAAATGAATCAATTTAACAAAGCACTAGCACAGTACTTGCCCATTTCTCAAAGTGCTATAATTTGCATCCTGCACAGGATTGGGTGAGCTGTGAATGGATATTCGCAGGTTTATTGGTTGATAATAGGAGCTGCCTGTTTTGGAGCCATTGTGGTACCAAACCCATGATGTGGTACTCCGGGCAAGCAGTGTCAGCCTGAATGCCGTCACCTTCCTGTCACTTGCTTGCTGCTGGTCATGGAGAGCGTGGGACAGTGTTTGAAGTCCTCTCCATTTTCTCCTGCATGAGAAAGAGTGTTCTCTCCCACCACAGCGGTTCCTCTCAGTGGTGATTCATCTCCCATCTGTTTCCATTTATCCGGCAGAGTGATTTTCACCCAGACCTGTTTAGTGGAAGCGACCGGTTTATTTAGCAGGTTAAGTCAATTTCCTGGAGTGTTCCATCGACTGGCTCTCGTAAGTCCTTCACAGTCACATGCTAGGGACGACCCCCCCCCCCCCATCTCCCGGCCACTGGGCACTCCAGTGTGAAACACATTTTCCTGAAAGAGCTCCGTTTGTGCTGCTGTGTCACAGGGACTGTGAATCACTTTTCTGGGCGGTGTGTTGTTGACCGTTCCGACCACATCGCCGGTCATAATGCACCTCGCCTCTCTGCATCTGGGCCTCTACTGTTTTCGGCGTCGGTTGAGTCGTCCCAAACATCTGTTGTTCCTGGAAACCGGCAAAGTTGCAAAGCGAACAGATATGAGAACATTTGGAAGTGATTTTGTACAAAGCTGGCCCTGCGAGGGGCACTACGGAAGGTCATTCGAGCGCTCAGATTGTTATGATGTAGATCTCCGATTTGATATCATGCTCTAGAAATGTTACCTCATTTGGCAACCACTTTGTTTTGATCTAAGGTTAATGCCTGGGGGGATACGGGAAAGGGCGGGGGGGGGGGGGGTCTATAGGGATATTAGGATATTGTTTACTTTGCACCTGTTTCTTGTTTTTGGTGACCTTATATATCACTTTAGTCGTCTTCTGAGTTCTTGTGCATAGTGAAATCCTACATAAATGACCGACCACGTTCACTGGCTCCTTTCAATGTGGGGGGGGAGCAGCAGCTCTGCTATGAACCCCTCCCGAATGTCAAAGCTCCTGACGCTGGTGAAATTTTGTCTTATTTATGCTCCGCCCCCACAATAAAACTTTGGTCCACTCTGGACTCCCCCTTGTATAACACTGCCCTTTGAGCGTCATTTGGTGTTTTGAGCGTCATTTGGTGTTTTAAGCGTCATTTGGTGTTTTAAGCGTCATTTGGTGTTTTGCTGTATGTACGGTTAGAAATCAGATTCACACAAGTACGTTTCTTGTACCCTTCAGACAATTGACAACATTTTGAAAAGGAAATGCAATAATGCTATTTTGTAATCTTGCTTGTAAAATATGTGCAACCCCCCCCCCCCCAAGTTTGTTGCCAAAATTTAAAAATACTGTTCTATGCCCAAAATAGGACAGTGTACTGTAATGCTATCCAAGCCTACATACAAGTTTCTTGTGTAATGTATTGTGCAAATATGTATTTTGTTTTACATGTGATTAGTTTTGGGGGGGGGGGGTATACGCCTAACCTTGAAAGGCCATTTAATGTAGCATAACATTCCAAATTCTCGCATGATATCTGCCAATACTGCAAGCTTTGCGGATTCCGGGCAACGATTGCATGGTTTAACGTACTTTTTGTTGTACCTCTTTAATTATGACCATACAGGTTTTAAATCTTGTTAGTTTTCTGCCATAGAGGAATATTTTGGCAGTTTATTTCAATGCAGACTTACTCCGTCTTTCTTCCACTGGTTTTATTTCTGTCTAATCTCTTTACACGAGTGCGTTATTCTGCATCATAATAGCTTAAGAGAAATTTCTTTCAAAATGGCCTCACAAAGATGACGCTTGTCTTCAATTGCATGTGCTTGGTGGGAACAAATCATTTTTAAGCCCCACATACAAGCACATGTCCATGTTCTCCACATTCTGCCATTACAGGCTTTGTGTCCTGTCCACAATTCCTAACGACATGGGAAAAAAAATGAAGGATTCTGCTTGTTGATCCTTCTGCTTGTTGATTGGTTGCTTTTTTTTTTTTTTAATTGTTTTTATTGGAGGAAGAACATGGCAACATTGCATTTACAAGAATTTGACAAAACTCCACTTATTTTTTACTTTTCCCCCATAAACAACACCCCTCTCAAAAAAAAAATATACATAAACACAAAGTTTGATAGTATAGTGAAGAAATACTTAACAACAATGAATGCCCATTGAGTTTGGATACCTTAACCTTATATACATTTTAAAATACCTATTAATTTTTAGTTTGGGGGAAGTGTTCTGCCTTTTTCAAAGTATGAGATCATTGGATTCCATA
>JAODKE010000068.1:5199030-5209986 GCA_026779605.1 Mormyrus hasselquistii
GTGTGTGTGTGTGTGTGTGTGTGTGTGTGTGCATAATTGTAATTTAATGTAAGCAAGTATGAAGGCAGCAATAATAGCAGTTAGGTGTTACGTCACATGGCACAGAGTCATTCAAGAAGAGTCAGAGTTCAACAACCTGACGGCACGAGGATAAACGCTGTTTTAAAGCCTTGTAGTCCTGGCCCAGGTACTGCCTAGTCTTTCTCCTGATGGAAGAAGAGCAACAGACCATGTGGAGGATGCCCAACTTTGTCAGTCCACCAGGGTTACAACCAGTGCCTTAGTGCTAACTGTGACAAGATCCTCTATTGGCATCTCCTTCCCAAAGACAGACCCCCTCCCCTTCTCTTTCGGTTCGCCCCAGTTGCACTCCTCCCATGGGGAAGACCCAGCAGTACCATGACCTTTCAGACCTGGCCTGTTTTGCTACAGATGATTTCTTCAAAATGTCCCAGACTAGAAACCTTGTATTATCTGGGACAAGGCAAAGGCTCACCCAGCCCTTTGTCATATAAGAACCGTTGGTCTCTCGCAGATATTGACGAGTGCAGAGGAACCCCCCACGTTTGTCACCACAACGCCATTTGCAGCAACCAGCCCGGAACTTTCCGCTGCGAGTGCATCAATGGATTCCACTTTGCCAGTGATGGGCACATCTGTGTAGGTGCGTGTGTATGAATAAGTTTTATTATTCAGATCTATGTTATGAGCGTGTCGTGGTGTTTGAGAGTTTATAAATGACCTCAAATGATGGCTGATTCTGTGCTTTTTCTGTCATGTGAAAATTGCAGGAAATGCATGCAGCTTTATCTAATGGTCGCTGAATACTCTTCTCTGCTTGTTTTGGTACTTCATTAGTTGGGTGTTTCCTGTTTTGTTGTTGATTATAGGCCCTCCCTGATGTTCCACTGCTTCCCGAAATTTCACTATGGCTCCACCCTACCTATCTTTTTCAGAAGAGGACCGGCCGGTGAACCACTGCCATGAGGGCACCCATAATTGCGATATCCCGGAACGGGCGCGATGCAGCTATGCCGGTGGATCGTCCTTCTACTGCTCTTGCCTGCCAGGTTTCCATGGCGACGGCCGGGCCTGTTTGGGTATGTTCTGGTCATATAACCCATTGCCCCTGCCTGTTATTTCATGGATATAGGTACCAGTCAACGGTTTTGCACACCACAGGCTTTTAACGCTCTTTATTTCATAAACTGCAGATTTTGTGAAATATGTGCATAACTCTGGAGCCTTTTGTTTGCGATTGCAGCACGTGTGTCCCATCCTCTATCCAAGGGCACGGCTAAGGGGGTGTGTGCGCGCGCCACAGAGCAGGACATCTTAGTCGATTTAGGAAAATGGCCACCAGCCCTGTTCCAATCTGCTGCATCGCTGGTTTCCCTTTGTTGATTCCAGTTCCCTTGTCTCATTATCCCGGGTTCCATCTGTCTTGCTGGGTTCATCCCTGGGATTTACGGGGCGATGGCGCTCTGTGGGGATGTGGAGAAGTAGGACGACAATGAATGGCAGCCCTTTCGGCTTCAGCACTAGGAAGCGCACAGGGCAAACAAAGCAAGTGTGATCTTCGGCAGAGAGAAAACAGAGCCCAGCCTTAACTGATAGAACCTCATTTGATTGAACAAGATGGAGTGAACCAATGGGCTCGTCACCTGACATTGGCCAACCCAGAACATCCACACCCTCTCAATTGGCTTTCATTGTCAGCTGCTATCCACTGTAGACCCCTGTATCTTACTGTCCAGTGACCTGGAGGGTTGTCTTACACTGGGGCTCTGGTATATCGCCACCTGCCGCTGCCCTAAGTCATGTGGCTCCAAGCGGTCGGTTGCTGTATTATTGTCCCCGATTCCGGTGCTAAGAGGCAGCGCCATTAGCCAGGCAGGACAGTCTGTTCACCTGTAATGTCTCCAACTCGCGCAGCAGGGATGTTGATTTAATTCAGCGTTTAAAATGGCTTGGAACAGCAAGCAGCAGTAACTCATGCCCTACACCTTCCCAGCCATGCAGAAGTTGCTCCTGAAATTAGAAATTTAAAGGTTTAGACTCTAGAACCAAAAGCACTTTGAATACGCAGTACAGAGTACCTGAGGTATATTTACGTGTTCTTCACAGTAAAAAAGAAAAAAAAAAAGTCACCCCATGTCATCGATCACGTTTACTCCGACTTCCCCCGTTAGCTTAATTCCATCATAGCTTGTCATTAATATTGTGTTCGTGCTTTACGCTTTACACCCCTGCCCCGCCTTTTTCCACGAGCAGACATTGATGAGTGCCAGCAAGGAAGATGTCACCAAGATGCTATTTGCTACAACACAGAGGGCTCTTTCACCTGCCAATGCAGGTCTGGTTTCCATGGCGATGGCTTCCATTGCTACCCAGGTAAGTCCCGCCCACTGTGCACGACCATCCCTTCCTGTGTAGGTCCTCCGGTTGGACAGAGGGAACCGAGGGCCGCAGTGACACATGCGAATGGTTACGCATTTCTGCTGACTCGCCTGGAGGCTCTCCTGGGAAGCTGGCTGAGCCAAAAGCGCTTTGTGCTGTGTTTGTGTTGCGGTGCTCTTTTTAATCCGCGGCCTCATTCCCAGGAATGTGGGATCATCGGATGGGCGGGGGCACTGCACGGTCATACGGATTCATAATGGGCACTGTGGGTTCAGGCAGGCTCCCCTGTTTGTATTAAATGGCCACCGGGGCCGTAGGAGAGTGGGAGGCCAAAAACAGCAGTTCTGAGCCATGAGAACGGGTTTGTTTAGCAAAGGGGAATGTTTGATAATGAATGTAACCCAGTTCTGCAGCACCGAAGCAGCGGAAAGCTGTCATGCATGGTTATAAGCTGCCACAAATGAACCTCTAAGCCAGGGTGTATATACAGGGGCGGGGCCACCGGGACATTGGCATTAGATGAGAACTGATTGGCTCCCGGAGTGCCCCTCCCCTGTCACTCTCAAGTTCAAAAAAATCATTGGCTAACGACAATGTTGGCCTTCCTTTTATTGATTATTGCCCCACTTATGCCCCACACCTTAAAAACATCCTAGAATCACCCTGATCTCAAGTGTCATTCACAAGTTTGTCATATTAGGGGCTGACTTTCAGTCTAGCTCAGAGCTCCAGCAAGATACTGCCTGATTATCTAAAAGGCCCTGAATCCATAATGCTCAGAATTCAGCTGAGAAAGTTCTAACGAGTGGGATCCGAGGCGGCAGACAGTCCGCTGCGCCGCAATCAGCACGTCTCCCAGGACCCCGCCCACATCTCTGCGCGTTGTAATTGGCCGGTGGACAAACACAGAGTAAGTCGGTCCGGACCAAACTTAACGGCGCACAGTTCAGAACACTCCACCCAGCGCTCCGTGGCTGTGTCAGGAACGCAGCACCCGCTGACACGCATCGCCCCCGCAGCTGCAGGAAGCAGATGCGCTGCTGGCATCAGTACCCGTCACATGGCCTGGGAGGAGGTAACCGGGCCCTCGCAGCCCTACATTTCATAAACATGCATCTAAAAGGGGGTGCTTTTGAAAGGACTGGGGTGGGGGGCCTTGTTTTGTCCAAAAATGTTTTCACCAGTGTCTGTACTGTGCAGACATTCCGCAGCTTCTCACTGGAAAGGAATGTGCGAGGAATGTGCAGAAAACGGTTTTCGAAATTCTCCTCAATGTTTTTTTCATACTTAAACTGACCTCACTGTCCCTGAGACACAGCGAAGATTAATACACACTGGATAACGTGACACCAAACACAGAACACAGTTTATCCTGTGCAGGTGCAAAGTCCCGTACTGCACCATACCCTACACGATTACTATCTAATGCTAATCTCCTCAACTAAGGGCCAGTTTATACCAAACATGCGCCGCATACAATCATGCATGTGATTGCTCTACAAGCAGTAATGCTGCTCATACTTGCACATGTGGTTTATGTCAATCTGGAGGATTAGAACTTATGTCTACCAGGGGTCAGTGTCAGAAAACCATATTGGTTGGCTCCTTGATTTTCAGTCTTACTTGTTTGTATGAGGTTGTGGCCAGAAAGGTTTTGCATTCGTTGCCTCTACAGCAAGTTCCTGATTTTGTAATATTGTTGCAGTTTTCTCTATATTCTAACGACTGCTTCACTTCAATGTTACTTTGTTCTGCCACATATCATTTTTCGACCTCATGTTGTATGTTGCATTGTATGTAGTAGTAGTTGGTATTTTGTACTAAATATTACGCCTACAGTGTATCGGGGGGAAAAAAAAAAACAAATTTGGCAATATATATTGCAATATTTATAAAGCGAAAAGGAGTTCAAAATAAATTTCTCGTGAATGATGTAAAAGGAACAATCATTAAAATCGCAAAGCTTTCTAAGTTTTGTTTCTAATAACAGATTATAACCGCTGTAGCAAAACGTAAAACAACCTCTTTATCGCCAAGATTTTTAAATACCAGACTTATGTTGAAAGATAACCTTATTTGTGAAAATACTTTATACTGCAGCATAATGTCCATGCAGTACGAAGCAAAAGCCTGATCTAAAAGCAGATGTGATGTGAGAATTGCATGTGCCTAACTTCGATATTAATATCTCATTTCACCCAGCCATACTTAGTGCAATGTCACAGTACAAAAAATGTAGTCTGTAGAGAAGGTTTTCAAGAATTTCACTGTACTTTGTACATATGACTTTCTGCTTTCTTAACTCATATTGAATTCTGAAGCAAAATAACCTTAAACTGGCATTAAATTTTGAAGAAGCTGTACACAGAGGCACACAATATATTTACAATATTTTTTCTCTTGCCAGTTTTTAATATCTTTTTAAAAATAAATTAGATGCTTCTTTAATACTAAAACTGTACCATAAACAAACACACAGTCCCGTGACAAAAGGTGTCCTTACTGCCCCCAAGATTTCTGGTGGTACTGCATCTTGTGTACACATAGCCTACAGTAGGTGCACAAGTGGCACATGGAATGAACACAGAATACGCATGGCGGCCATGATGCATAAGCGAACGCATTGCAAGCCCTAATACTGCAATATTCAGCACCTTAATTTCCGATGTAGTTTGCATGAGTGACTACTTGGCACGGGCTTTCATCAGAAAATACATCTCCGTATTCTCTCATCCGCTATGGAGTTATGACAGGATGATGCCGTTTCCCTACTGAGCCGTATTCCATGTCAGTTCCTGTTGCAAGACAGATGTTTACTGTAACCTGTTTGAATCCCCTTGAGTGGTGGCTGGATAGAGTTTGTTTGCTGAGGAAGGGATACTACCCCCCCCCCCACCTATTCCAGGGGGGGACATTTATGCAGCCACAAACAACAGATGCAGGATATCCTCGGCTGGTCCCTGGATATCGGTCAACTTGACGTACCGTGGGGTGGAGGGGCTACATTTTATGGGCAGCATGCCTGAGGGAATGGGAATGTGCAGATTTAATCGGAAGTCTTGAAACCTCATAGACTTTGGCCCCCCTTTTCTGAAAGGACATAATTTCACATTGAAAATATACGACTGAATAAAATTTGCAGGATGGATAACATACAAAGAAATGCAAGTGCCACGTAATTAGTTAGCAGTATGCTAGCTGAAAGAGTTGGGTTTTCTTGTCTGACCTATCTGCTTTTCCTGCCCCTAGGGCATGAGAAGACGCGGTGCGAGCACCACCGAGACAGCCTCCTGGGCACATTGGGGCCCCGGGGCCCACGGCCTACATTGGGCCAATTCGTGCCTGAGTGTGATGATGCAGGCAACTACAGACAGATACAGTGCCATGCTAGCATTGGCCAATGCTGGTGCGTGAACAGAAATGGCGAGGAGATTCCTGGCACCAGGACCGAGTCTGGGAGCAGGCCCAATTGTGAGTGACTCATTCTGATTGTAGCCCACTTTACGGGCTTTCTTCAACACATTTGGCCTCAGGTGAGAGGTTTACAGTTGAGGTAGAGCTCCCTCTACAGCACTGGAGGACTGGTATTACCATCTTATCTTTTGTCTTATCTTTCATAAGAATATGATCCCAAAAATTTGTTTGTACTGCTCTACCATAGGCATTGATTCCGGGGTAGTGCCCACCCCCATCGGCCCCAGCACCAAGCCAGAAGTGACCCCGCCGCCCCCAGGGACACATCTGCTGTACTCTCAGAGTGGGAAGATCGAGCACATTCCCCTAAAAGGCTACAGAATGATGAAACAGGAGGCTAAAGCCATACTTCACCTTCCAGTGAGTGTGCCTGAATGGGACCCAGTGAAGTGCAGTGTTTTTGGCCATTATTTAGACATGTTTATGATACAGGTGATGGATGTGAGCAATTTGGATTTTTTGGGATCTGTCTGTGCAATATTAATTACGAGTTATATATCCAAAGGCCAAGTGTCCTTGTTCTTATTGCCATTGACGCACAGGGGAGACTTTTGAGTGTGTGTCTGTTTTTATTTGGGTGTCTTAACTTCTTAAAAAAATGAAGGAATTCCTCTGCTTGCATACAGTTTGGTGCTGTTTAAATACTGAAGTTATGAGTAACAAGAAAGTCTTAGCGGATAAAATGAAGTGGCGAGCATCTTGCAGTGTCTTGTGCTACAGTACTGAAGTAGTTAGAGGGGACTAAATGCGTAATGGCAGTTTAAGATAAATCTGTCATATTGCACCAGACTCCCCGATGACACACGCTATGCCAAGCTGCTAATGAGCATCTGATCTTTTCGAGATGTTTGTAAACGAAGGCTATGCTTGTTTCATCTTATGAGGACGAGCTGTATAAATTGCACTTGTGCATTTCATAAACTGTATATATATGCATGTAAATCGTATTTGATTAAGCATGCATATCATGTGTGGTCAGGCAAACGATCAAAGGGAAAGTTCTTTGAAAGAGTCCACAACTGGTGAAGTGTTTCGTCTAGACAGTGGTATAAACATGAGAGACGGTCTCTCAATCTCACTTTGAGTTTTTTGTGACTTGGGTAATGTTCAAATGATCTGAAGACACTCAGCTGACACTGAAGTTCCTGTCTGTGACTAATCCACAGGATAAGGTGGTTATTGGAGTGACCTACGACTGTGTGGATAGGATGGTGTACTGGACAGATATTGCCACTCCATCCATCAGTAAGGCCAGTCTGCAAGGGGGCAAGCCCATTGTGGTCATAAAAACAGGTAGGTCAAAGGTCAGAGTGCAGAACGAGCCTACCAGCCGCCTATGTGCTCATTCTGTTCCTGGGTCTGCCTTCTGCTCTCCCTCAGATCTGGAGAGCCCAGAAGGGATTGCCATCGACCACCTGGGCCGCACCATTTTCTGGACGGACTCCATACAGGACCGGATCGAAGTGGCCTCTCTGGACGGTAGCAAGCGCCGTGTCCTGATCAACACAGGCCTGGTGAACCCACGAGCCATCATCACAGACCCAATCAAAGGGTGTGACACCAATGTGTGTCTGTGTGTGTGTGTGTGTGTGTGTGTGTGTGTGTGTGTGTGTGTGTGTGTGTGTGTAAATTTGCAATTATTACATTGTGGAGACCAAACGTCCCCACAATGTAATAAAAACCTGTAACTTTCTTGTGTTTTGTTTGGTTACTTATGGTTAAGATTAGGACTGGGTAGGGGTTAAGGTTGTCATTGTTGGATTAGGACAGGAGTCTTAGTCCTGAAGGGCCAGAGCTCTGTATAGCTTAGTTTTTTACCTATTCCACCACAAATGATTCAGCTGAAGAGGTGTGTGTGGTAATTAGCACAAGGAGTTGAAAGACGTGTGTTAAATGATGGTGAACCAAAAACTGTGCAGGGCTCCGGCCCCCCAGGACTGGAGTTTGACACCCCTGGATGATGTTTTTTCCCAATGGAGAGTCTTCATAAAGACAGAAATACATGGACTCTGTGTGTGTGTGTGTGTGTGTGTGTGTGTGTGTGTGTGTGTGTGTGTGTGTGTGTGAGCGCATGGTCTCATTTTAGAAGCTTATACCCTGCTGCTGGGTTCATTTTGGCTCATTATAATGCCACCTAGATATACCAAATACAGTGTCTTCCAAGGAAAATCTGTTGCCTTTATTGCTTACTCAAATGCTGTATGTTATCCTGACCTTAAGATTCAGATCTTAACCCAAAATTTGCACATATTGCCATTTTCTGAGGAAATAATCCCTATTAGTAACAGCAAAACAAACAAAACGGCAAAAGTAGTTCGTGTGTTTTAACCATTCACAACACGCCCATGTTCTCATGCCACCAGCCACTTGTACTGGACAGACTGGAACAGAGAAGCTCCTAAAATCGAAACCTCCTACTTGGATGGGACGAATCGGCGGGTGCTTGTGCAGGACGACCTGAAACTGCCGAATGGCTTGACCTATGACCCCCAGGGATCGCTGCTGTGCTGGGCTGATGCTGGTGGGTTGTGTGCCTCAAGGCTTGATGCATTGTACACTTAATTTGCAGGAGAGTGGTTGGGGATGATTTGTGAAACATTTAAGTACCATTATACAGTCAAGCGCCGCATAACGACATTTCAGTCAAGGACGGGCCGCACACATGATGGTAGGACCCATCCATAAGATAATGATGGAGCTGAGAAATTCCTGATGCCTACTGATGTCGCAGCCATCGTAACATCATAGCACAACCCATCGCTCACATGTTTCTGCTGATGTTGGTATAAACAAATCTACTGTGCGGTCATGTACTATACATAATACTTGATAATGATAATAAATAACTATGTTACTGGTTTATGTGCGTACTATACTGTTCTTTTTATAGTTTTTAGAGTGTACCTGTTCTACTTATAAAAAAAACAGCTAGTAACCTAGGTACGTAGCAGGCTATACTATCTAGGTTTATGAAAGTAGACTATGATGAGCATTTTTGGCCATCACTATCCTTCATAGTCTCATTTTTTTTCAGATTCACCCTTTCAGACATCTCGGTAACTAACGTGCACTCCCAAATCCACAGGCACCCACAAGGTGGAATGCATGAACCCCAGTAACGGCAACCGCAGAAAAGTCCTGGAGGGGCTCCAGTACCCTTTCAGCATCACGTCCTATGGCAAGAAGCTGTATTACACTGACTGGAAGAGGTAGGAAGGCCTCAGTTATCGTACAAAGATATCTTACATGGCTTATTGTCTTGAAGCCGGTGATGTAGTTCAGTGGTTTAACAAACTCTTTGTACTGCTGCCTTGTGATTGGGTGAGAGTGTTAGTATGCGGACTATGTTGGGTGTAAGTTTAAGGTGTGTGAGGGACAGCAGTATGGTCTAGTGTGCTTCCATGAAGCCCACAAGGGAAAGCCACTGACATCAAGTGTTTTCATGAGTGAGCATGAAGTCAGGCCACTTCAGTACTCAGGAAGATGTTGACCAATAAGTGGAATGTCATCAGCTTGACTGCACAGTCTCTTTTTGTCTGCTGCCACAGGGACTCTGTGGTGATGGCCGACACCTCTGAGGGAATGGAGTCAGATGTGTTCCAGCCTCAGAAGCGGTCTCGCCTATACGGAATCATTACGGTTTATCCCCAGTGTCCAGCAGGTACAACACCATCACAGAGTTAACGGTCCTTGAAATTGATGTGCTTGCTGAGATTCAGTACACCTGCTTAAAAGTGTCAATGCTTTAAACTGTATACTGTTGTCTGTTACCAAGACAAGAAGTCACTTTTATAAACTGATGAGTCAAATGTTTTGGGTCAAATGCTTGTATGTTAGTAAGATACAGAGAGAGTCCATGCAGGTGTTCTGATTGTGTGGTGATCCCATTGTCAATGAAGGTATGAAGGAGATAATTGCATGGGGTTGAGATTCTTGCTAACAGAGCTAGTGATCTTTACCTCATTTTAAAATTCATCCAGCATGGCTATCATAGCATGCTTCAAAAACATGCCACTCAGTGTCACATCAGGGTTATGGCTGAATAGGCGGTGCTAGTGAAGGCCAAATGAAGGTTCATGAACCATTTTCTATATTTTCTGACCCCACTAGATGGTACTCTTGGATTACTTTGGGGCATGCTTTGAGCCCTTTTTTGAATAGAGAGCACCATCTAGTGGTATCAGAAAATACAGCAAATGGTTCGCGGAGCTTCATTTAGCTATTACTAGACGGTGCTACAGCTCTTCAGCAAGATAACTAACCAAACGGTGCAAGAAATATCTGCCCAAGAAAGAAAGTGCAGGACAACTCAGTCTGATGATTTAGGCTGCTCATTTTCAGGACCTCAGTCTCTTAAGACTCTTTTGAGGTGAACTAGACAGAAGAGTTAAAGCAAACAACCCACAAGCACTCTGCTTCTCTGGGGATTGCTGCGGAAAGGCTGAGTGGACGTTGGGTGATTTCTAGGCATGTAATGATGAATCGCGAATCAGATAAAAATCGATGTAAATGTATGACAATTTAAACCGACTGATGTAGAAAATGAATTGCTACTTTAGGAGTATTTCACAATATTTTATCAAAACACCAGTATTACATTTGATTTCACGACGTCAGTCCGATGACAGATGTCTCTGCATATTCACATATTCACAGATGTCACTGCGTTTTTGCCAGGGGCTCCCGTTTCCTCCTACGGCCCAAAAGCATGCAGGATAGGTTGATTGGTGAGTCTAAATTGACCCTGTAGTTGTGCGAGTGTGTGCGCCCTGTGGTGTCTAGGAGACTGCCTGGGGTTGGTTCCCGTCTGCGCCCATTGTTCCCGTGATAGCCTCCGGTCCCCCCAGTTGGGATTAAGCGATGGAAGGATGCACCGCCCAATCTTAAATCGGCGGTGTGGCAGCATTTTAGCTTTGCGGTAATCACAAACGAAAACGGCGAGAAAAGCACAGACAAGACAAAAACTGCATCCAAACATTATAAAAGACTGATAACATACACAAATAGCACAACTTAACATTCTTCCACATGTCCACCGGCACCACAGTGAGCTGAGCAAAGATTATTAAAAGGGCAAACCAC
>JAODKE010000068.1:5215412-5225908 GCA_026779605.1 Mormyrus hasselquistii
TACAAGTTGATCTTTATAAGGTGAAAGTATGAATAAATTTGTCATTCGTAGAGAAAAAAACCTAAGTAAGTCTAGCGCCATGGCTTATTAATTGTTATAGGATTTTTTAAAGCGTCGGGTTATCTTGGAATTTAATGGTTAGAGTAATGATCTAAGTACAGATTTCAAGTTCCTTGTGTTCCATGAATATTTACACGTACGTTTGATGCCTGATGGAAGCAGCAGTACCTACCACTGTATTGCGTGACCAGTTCCAGGAAAATATTTTGCACCTTGACTGAAAAAGGTACTAAGTCCCAAGTCACCAGTGACTGTGGATGCAGCTAGGCTCACAATGCCTTGCGTGCTATGCAGTTTATATGAGGGCTGCTTTCTCCTAGCAATGTGAAAGCGCCTCTATCTGCCTATTCCACGCATTTTATGCGGCGAGCTCCTCCCAGAAGACTAGAACCTGTTTGACGTCATACTGCCGCCCACGGAAAGCGGAGCGTCTTTAGGGTCGATCGCTTTGAGTGATTGGGGTTCGGTCCCTTTTCGGCCAATTGATTCCGTTTCTGCAGCTTGTGGGCGTTATTTCCTGTAGTTTTGTGCGTTTTCGGTGTTATTCCCTCAAAATCCGGCGGCTCGCGCTGCCAATGGGACCGGGCTGAGAGCTGGGTACGTTTCGGGACGGGCTTCCTCCTGCTGCAAGTCCTCCCGGGCTGAATACTAATTTAGCAAAACGTATTGCAGAATAACGGGGTAGCGAGTCTCAGAATTAATGAAATGGGGCGAATAACGAATAACTTTGCAGAGGGGGGGCTCTGCCGTTTGTCTACTGAGGTACTGGTAGTTAGCTAGCCGGTAGGCTAACTGTACTGCAGAGTGCGGCTGCTTCAAAGCTTCAGCAATCCTGGAAGCCGCGGATGGGTGATGAAATTAGCTAATGACAGCGGTGTCGTAAATACGCACCTAGGTTTGTACCTCATCTAAATAATAATACTAATAAAACATTTTCTCGTTATTTGTTTTACGCCTGATTGCTAGTCCGTTAGCTCATTCTGCCCTGCCGCTTGGGAAATGGGCTGTCATTAGTGCTGTATTGCTAATTATTACGAATGTCAAAATGCAACTATTGCTTGTTAACCGATAGCACACGAGTAATTTATTAGATTCCACTAAGCGGACATTTGTGTCAGTGTGTGTGGTTAGTATCCCGCGTTACTGTATGGAAATATTGAGTGAGATGTATAAGTATTAACCGTCTGAGAAACTAATCCGACATCCTGTGCGATTTCTGTTTTAGGAATACCACAAGCAAAAACCGCCCAGTTGTCAGAAGTGGATTAAAAAAAAACATTTAAAAGTTGAAAGGAAAATTATGAAGTATTTTGCGTCACAGCCGGGCTCGGCTGTTGGACCACTTGGGCTGCCTTAACTCGCTTCCGTCGATGAGGGGCGCTCTATCGCGCATCCCTCGGCGGAGCCCGAGCCCTGTAGCGCCATGTCTGCCAGGCAGCTCGACGATCTCTCCCGGGCCTGGGAGAGATACGCGGACTGCAGGACGCACGGAGCTGACCTACAGGTAGCTGTTACCCGAGCCGTTCTGAACCGAACCGAACCAGTTCCTATTGAATGATGCGGAATGAACCACTATCTCTCCCTTAACCTTATCCATCCCTCAACATGCAATCAAACCCCAAATCGTCATTATTAATATCATTTTGCAGTATTTTTCATTTCACTGTGAAAGTAGCAATGCAGAGAAGAAAGCCCTGTGTAAATTCAGATTCCATGTACAGGGATTAATTTTCTGCAGCTGTTTGCACGTACCTGACTAATGAAATTAATATTCTATCACACTTAATGCACCATGAATACCATCTAATGGTCATACTCTTATTTTGTGGTCATTTTAATGCACATTACAAGGTTACTGAATGACACGTTGACAGAATCCACCCTTTGTACACATGGTTACACTCCTTCCTCACTCCCAAACCAGATTAAGATGCTCACATCCTTAATTTTGAGAAAAATGGGCTAAATCGTGCTGTCTGATTCATTTTTAACTTGTCTAGCTCTGTTAATAGTTTTGATGGACTTTTTATGTAACTTTTATATAACAATAGGATATTATCCTGGCACTGGCAAACATCTTTGGGTTTGGGAGCTGTATCCTGATCTTCAGGTGTGAGGGATTTTGGATGCACTTGTGACGTTTGTTTTCAGGTCCCCAAGGGTCAAGCGAGGTTCAGCCTGCATTCCCGTGTCTCCCTGATTGGTTCGCATCTTTGTGTAACATTAATGCTGCATGGCCGTGAAAGATAGAATAACTGATAAATGTTTAGTTGCATGTCTTCCCGAAAGGGTGAAGGTTAGGCTTTCTCCAGCTACCTTTAGAGGGTAATCTCACAGAATGGGATTACTGTATGATGTAAAGGACATGTATTATGATGAATTATAATCTGAAATGCAGAGTTTGAGCGGGTCTTAAGAAGCATGGGACAACGTGTGTGGGGAGGTCTTTCTTTCCTGTGTGTCATCTGGGAATAAGCAGTGGGTCACTTTGCTGAATGCAGAAAATGCTTGGCTATAAAACTGGAAAATGTTCTCTTTGCAGAGGGTAATCGCAGCATGTCTGTGACCTGCTCTCAGTCGGATAGGCCACCATGCTGTTAATTTATTTTTAAATACGTGTCCCCTTAACTGTGGTATACGTTTTCAATATGATAAATGTAATATTTTGTTTACAGCTGATTTTAACAAGCATTGCATTGCATGCATGTTTTTTAACCTCTAGTTCGGTGTGATTAAAAGGTATAATACTCTCACTACGCACCCGTACAAATACAGGCCTAGAATATCATTACTTAGACCCTTGGTCCTGTATATGATTAGCATGGGTAGTACGAGCCACTTTGCAAGGTTTTTGTGCACGAGGTGGTTTAACAGAACCACCCTCTTTTTGCGCGCCCTTTCCTCTGGTAACCGCAAAGTAAAACTGACTAAGCATAAAGCCGACGATGGTCACAGAGTGGATCGTTCCGCTCCAGGGGGAACAAAGAGTGTACGCGTGCGCTGTGTCCTGTGTTTATGCTGGGCGGATGTATTCCCTCCCATGCTTTGAGTCTGTGTGAAAAACCGGTTCGCAGAACAAAAGAACATCTCCACGTGTAAGTCAGATCTGCTCATGTGAGATATGGGAAAAAGGCTCTCCCTTCCTTCTGCAGTGCAAAAATGTGTGTGAATGTTCATTCACTTTGGTCTATCTATAAATGTATTGCAAGGAGGAGATATAAGCCATTGGGAGATATATATATACTTAGGTATACACATAGGCAAAATGCACAAAGGTAAACACAAATGCCAAATGGAAATATATGTATACATCTTGTCTTAAATATATCTGTACATACCATTCACAGTGCAGTCTGCCTGCTGAGTTGGCATGACTTGATGCAGTGGCTCATTTCATTGGCTGTGCCGAAGCCAGCATTCCAAAAGGCATAATTTACCCAGAATCCACCAGGAATTTTATTTCATTTTATTTTTTTCCCCTCTCAGCCATCTGCTTCTGCTCAGGCCTAATCACACTAATCAAAAGTGTTTGAAGTGGAACTGAGTCATGCTTTATGTTTCTGTTTTTTTTTTTTTTTTTTTTAATATTGAAAAAAAAAGAGCCAAAATGACAGCTTTAAAGCATTCCCAGGGGCTATTTTTCTCTTAACACCAGTAACGGACAAAGTAAAACCAGTGCTCTTTGAAGTGTGTTACTGTAACAAGAAAGAGTGTTTCTGGTTTTAAGTTGCTGTTTTGGCTGCATAAAGTCCCATCGAACAGATACAGTTTTTGGTACCATTATGTTAAGTAGGGGAAATAACCAGTAATTTAAGAATTAGACTCCTGCTTTTGTGTTTAAAAATATGATTGCACTGGTTAAAATGACTTAATCACTTTATAGGGTTTTTTTTCTACATAATTTTATGGCATTAGTGGTAGTAGGAGGAGGAGGAGCAGCAATGAGGGATTTAGGCCTGGCAGGTCTACTGGGGCATGCATGGCTGAGGTTTCTAGTTGGGCTCAGTAGCTTACAGGATTTGCACCGTCTCTAGAGATGAAACGCTGGAATCAGCTCACTGCTCCCTTCTCCAGAGATACTCTGCAAGTCCTGCTCCAGCTTGATTCTTCCCCTTGTTCCTCTTGTTGGGAGGAAGCATATGTTCTTGTTAAATGTTGGCGCGCATTAAGTGTCGGACCCTGATGTCACCTATTCAGGTCTGAGCATTTTGCCACCCGGTGACTCGATGCTTTACAGGTCGGTGAAATTGGGCTTTGGATAGCTGCCCTCCTCTGCTCTGTCACCATTGTTGACTTTAGTGTCCTGTGGCAGCTCCTTTCCCAACAGGGCTTTCAGGAATAATTCACCAGTGCCGGTCTGCAGTGCAGCACGCCCCCGGCTCTGCTTGAACCTAGCTTAGCCTAGCGTCTTCCTCCTCCCCAGTGAGCGGGGATCTCTAAACACTGGTTAATGCTGGTCCATTCGTGCCAAAATGCACCGTGCAACGTGTTGGATTTCACGCTGCTCTGACTCTGTGATTTGCTGAAGGGGGCATGATGTCTGTGTTCTGTGTGCTGTGCTCTAGTAGAAGCATGACTGGATTGTTTTTTTGTTTAGAGGAGAGGAATTCTGGGTAATATCTTGAGCTGATTTGTTGATGCTAATTAAAAATCTTTTACTTCAATACAAAAGATACTGGTCGTTCTGTTATGTTACGATAAAAATGTTGCATCACCCTTTTAGGTTTGCTGTGCTTCCAAAGAGGCATAGAAAGTGGTGATTTAACATTATGACCTATTTATATAGCTAATCCTGTCACCAGTTCTATGGATATCAACCTGTTATGGAATTTGATATCGAACAGTGTTTGCTGTGGATTTAGTTAGTCAAGTAATGATAGTCAGTAGTCAGCAGGATAGATACCTGCATTATAGAGGCATGTATGGAGGCATCTGTTGAAGGAGCGTCAAAGGTCATGTGGTAACTCAGCTGTGCTGTTGGGAGTGTCATACCAGCGGTACTGGGACCTTTTTGGCAGGGATTCCTGATATTGTCTAGCTCCTATGGGCCCACTGCTGCCCCTAGCCCTCACCACGATAGTACTCCTTGTCTGACCTCATGTTGCATGTGTTCCCCTGGTTTATTCGCTGATTCTTTTGTTGTTGACCACAGTGTCTGTGGGTGTCTGGGGAGGCAGTGCTGGAAAATGCTGCCAGTGCCTGAGATTGCCCTTTTTCTGAACTTTCCTGTCACCCATTCAGTCTGCCAGTCTGTGCCTTAAGCTGTCGCCTCTAGTGTGAGTGACACAGTGGCCCTTGGCTAAATGATAAATTCTGCCTCCCTCCAGCCTGCAATTTTTAGCCCACAGTGGCGATGCGTGTTTGCACTTTGGGTGAGCATTCTTATGGCGCTTTTCCACTGCACCAGGTACCGTTTCGGTACTTTCTCTTTCCATGGATTTCTGGTGGAGTACAACCTGGTCGGAAGAACAGATGCAACCAGATCAGGAGGGGATACCAAGAATTAATAAGGGTATTTTATATAATATATTAGGGCAGCATGATATTGCAAAATTTAAGTATCACAATGTGACTTTGTTGTGATAAATATTGGGGTATTAATATGGCATAAAAGGAGTTTAAAGTACATTTTTCATAAACCTGTCTAGGTGCAGTAAGAATGAAAATGATTATGATTGTCTTGCTTTAAGCTGATTTTGTAAACATATGCTGCATAATCTTGAAGGGGGGCAGTCATTAAAATTGCAATGCTTGCTAAGTTTTGTTTCCTATTACAAAGTAAAAATAATATAATCTGTATAAAGTGTAAAGGTATGCAAAAGGTTATTCTCAACCCAGCTGACTATTGTGATCCTTGCAGTGTAAGAATTGCATGTGCATAACATGCAGTGTTGGTATTAATATCACTCATTGTCAAGCCCTATAATATACAGCAGCCTACAAAATACCCCAGCTCAAGTTGTCAGTACCAGTTTTTACGTCAGTGGAAAATCAACACAGAGAAGTAATATACAGTTGCTTTTATAAAGAACCAAAAGCATGGTGCCATGGTACTGTAGTCTGAAGTGTGAAGCTTTTGTGGCCTCTCTGGTTTAGGTATTTAATGCGGCCACTTCTAGCCACGTCAGTCTCCTCACCACCCTCTGCTCTACTGAGTGTTCGGTTTTTGCAACAGGAAAGCAGCTGGCTGATATTTTAGTTTTAAAAAAAAAAAAAACACATTTAGAGCATCCTGTTTTGTTGAACCCACCTCTTTCCTCCTTTGTGGGGCAACTCTTCCGAAAAGAACCAAAAGCCCTTTAAGATGACATCTTTATTATTTATTACTGTATTCCTTTTGGTGTGTAATTGCCTGTTTTCAGCACAGAAGATAGGTAAGAGATGTTTGGGGCATCTATTGCAAAATACATTGCACATAATTTTTTGCAATACAGTATGGCTACAAGACTAGTGTCTTGTGCAAGCAGTAGGTCTGAGAATTGAATGGAAAGTTCTTATTTTATTCTCTTGGACTGCTCCAGTAAGAAGGATCCTAACCTGGAGGTAATGAAGGGTACCAGAAGCTTGGAATTTTGATGCATTTTGGTCATTCCGGCCACCTGGGACTCGGTACCGGACTCAAATGTCCGAATTGATTTGGCCGGTGCCCAAGACGGTTTTATGGCAACTCCTTTGAGTGCCGCATCATCCCCCAAGCAGTCACGGATGACATCAGCCTGCTCTCCTAGCCCGGGTAATTGAATTGCTCTGCGATCGTTAGGTTTTACCAAAGGTTCATTTAGTGCAAAGAGCTCTTTAGTTTGGAAAGTTCTTGACCTGCTGTGGTGGCACTGTTAAAATAATGGAGACAGACCACATGTTCTGATTCGGCAAAGATATCGCGGCTTTAATATGTAGGTCTAATTCATGCACACCTGCTTGTATGTCTAGGAAGTCTGACATAGATCTACCACTTTCTGAAGCACCAGTTGAGGCTTATTTTATCACTGTGGTGAATGCTATATGTCATCGTTGCTCCAGTAGGCTTCAGCTCTTTGAAACAGATTCATTTGAAGATGGTCTGTGTGGCCTCATAGGAGATGAAGCAAGACTGTTAATGCTAAGTTCACACTACACAACTTTAGCTCCAATTTTCCACTTTTGGAGATCAGATAGGAGGCATAATTATATTAAAATATCGCTGCTTATCCGGTTGGTGCTCGGACGCTATTTGTGATCTCTTCAAAAACGTGACCCGACCCAACGTAGTCGCCAATGTGTTGCAGACACCTGTCCGATATCTAGCATGCTAATATGCTAATCCCTGACAGCAACTCCAAATCAACTGGCAATGAGCTACAGCCAATGAGAATGCAAGAAATTATGTGAGTGGAAACCAGATGAATTGGAAAAGGTATAAAAAGTTCAGTTTGTATAGAAACTGTTCTTAATGTTCAGGGAGATATATATTTGTGTGTGTATGTGGGTTATGTTTATGTTACATTCTGGGACCAAATGTCCCCCACAATATAATAAAAGCCTGTTGTTTTGATTTTAAGGGGAGCATTTTCTGGTCCCCACAAAGATCTGCAAATGCAATCAAACTAAAAATACCAAAAGTCTTGTATTTGGTTACTTATGGTTATGGCTGGGTAGGGGTTAAGGTCGTAATTTTGGGATTAGGGTTTTTCCCCATAGAAATGAATGGAGAGTCCCCACAAAGGTATAATTACAAACCTGTGTGTCTGTATATTTTATATGCCGGGTCACTAAAGACCCAATGTACGTGATACTGTTTCCTCATTTGATTAAAGTGTTTTAAGAATTTGTAATATTTTGACACTAGAATTGTGATTTTTCTGGGGTCATTCACACCTGTGATTTTGTGACAAAACGTAGTTTAGAGGCCCAGCAGACTCGTCAGTGTGTCACTGATCAATCATGTAGTGTGTAAACCACAACGACTTCAAGACTCCCAATTACAAGACAAGTTTGTAGTGTGAACGTAGCATACCTGTCTTGTCAGGCTTCCCAAGTGAAGGGTTTGGCTTTGCTGGCCAGTTAGTTACTAAGTGGCAGTGACCCTGGGATGGCCATTTTAGGAAAGTTCGAAGGACGTGGTGATCTAGAACATAGAAGGGGAGTTTGTTTTGTTGAATATGTGGTGAGGCTGACGTCTAAATTCTGTTTTTGCTTTTTCATATAACGTCAATTGAGATGAGCTCAGTTGACTGGTTGTTGTCTGAATTGCATAGCTTAGCCTTGGAAGCATAATCGCTGTTGAACCACTGAGCAAGATTATAAGTAAGACCTACTTCAGAATGATAATTACAAGATAACTGATTATCTTGAGCTGTTATTGTCTCTGTCTGTAACTGAAAGTAGTTGTGTTATTAAATAAGATGATAGATGTATCAATCTTCTTCTCCATTTATTGTGTCAGTTTCCTGAACCTGGTGCTCGTATGAGTTGTGGTTTGGTCACCCGGAAGTCGCATGTTCTGAGGCAGACGTGGCAGCTGATTGCCATGATGGATGTGCGATCTGATCACGCGGAGCTGCACGCAAATAATTGATGCAGCCCGACAGCAGAGAGAGGTGTGAATAATTGAAGAGCTCAGCGGCGACTCAGGTCTGCACTCGCCGCGTCAGCCTGTCCCATGCTTCCGCAGACACGCCACTGATGATCGGTGGGGTTGGCTGATGGTGGGTGAGGGTGGAAGTGAGCGGTGTTGCCAAAGCTGGTATGCCACGGTTACCAAAAACCAGCCAAGCCGCTGTCGGCGACGGAGTCTTACTCTTGTTGCATTGCAGCGTTTGCCTCATGAAATGGCTGGAGCGTGAGGAAACGCCCATCTGTCAGTCTCTGGGCTAGTGGGCAGACTCTCTGTGACTTATGCCTGGCTAGGGGGTCGTGGGGTTGGGGAGGGTGATGCTTGTCCTTTCTAGGAGATTTATGCTCTGAATGCAGCTAAAATAGGAGAGGCTCTGGATGGAGGAGAGGAGTGTGGAGGGGAATAGGAGGATAATGCTACTTGGGGTGGGCATGGCCACTCTGGGAGATCTGGAATAGTTCCCAGAGGGCAGGACCAGAGTGAGGGAGGGGCTGCCAAAGTCATTGCACCAAATGTTGTGAGGACCTCTGTAGACACAGCTGGTCAGATGCTTGCTTTAGAGACCAGCAGACTTTCCCAGTCTGTCACTAAAGAAAAGGACACATCTCTAAGAACCAGACTAAATACAGTTGCTGTGCCGATCTGGCACCATCTCCCATCTTATGGCTTCGACTACCTAATTAGGTCTGTCTCCATGACCCGTTTCCCTCTGTCGATTCCCGTCCTGATTTTCGCGGTGTCCGGTAACATCAGCCAGGACTTTCATGCGCTGTGCTGTGACGATGACCCTAAAAAGGCCCTCCGATGCCATGACCGTAAGCCAGGGTGTGCGTCCTCTCTGTTTACCCGCCAGCAGTATCGAGGTGACGGTGACGCCTCTGTTCTTGTGTTTGCCCTGTGGTGAGCGGTTTCTAAACAAGCCTCGCCCCCTCTACCTGTCCGGTTTTCCATCTTGCTTTGACAGTTGACACAGGAGTGAATAATTCAGCCCGGTATAGCGGTGCATGACTCACAATGCTGCTCTTGGCTCTTAGAACGTCCCATCCCCGTGATTCTCAGGTTATGTTGTTATTTCAGCGTAATATTTAGTTGCTTAGCAGGTTCCCTATATTATGCTTGATGTATAAGGTTACAACTTACCCATTCATACACGTATTGTACCCAGGAGCTGTTTGGTTTAAGGTACACGTTGAGAAGTACAGCAGCAGTATTCCCAAGGAGGATGCTGCTCCATCATTGCTCTTGAACTTGAGCTCTATCCACATATGGACCAGCCAAAGCTGGAGTTTGTAGGCGGGTTGGTGCACATTGTAGCGGAAGCTGCTGGATGCCCTGCAGTCTCGCCAGGACCTCCTCATGACGCCCCAGAAGTCACACCACAGCCTTGTGGCCGGTCATGTGGAGCAGATGACTGGCTCCAGGCGGCTCTTTGGATGAAGAGGAGCAGGCGTTCTTCACCGTGAGCTTTCTGTGTGCTGCCTCATTCATATGGCAGCTTCCTGGTATTGGAACGAAGATCAAGTGATCTACTGAGCTTCCAATAATAACAGCCTGATATTTTTTTTCCCTGTCACCTAACTCCTCTAATCCACCAAACTGTTTTTGTTGTGGGTGGAGACTCTTTTCTGGAGCATGGCGTCGTGGCACGTGCTTCAGGAAATGGCTGTGCTCAAATCTGTAATCGTGAGGCCATGTCCCCATGAGAGAGACACTGAACTAACTGCTTCAGTGAAACTCCTGCTGTGCCACAAGAAACTGGTGTGCACCAGTGTCACCCTCTGAGCGACCATATTTACTGAAGGACAGTGTGGAGGGCTACGGAATTCCAATCCTTGGTGACTTA
>JAODKE010000068.1:5226008-5238771 GCA_026779605.1 Mormyrus hasselquistii
GTAATGATCGTTGTCATCGTCGTATTATTAGAATGGTTTCTTCAAGGGGGATTTAAAAGCGAATCTCGTGTTTCCAGCCGACACCAAAAAAATGATGGACTTTTTTGGTCCAATCATAAGCCGTATGTGTCATACTCAGCCAATCGGACCTTAAGTGATGCCGTATGTCTGTTTAATTATAACCTCCGGGAGCAGCAATACATCTTAAAAGAGGACTCTATATTCCAAAAGAGCTAAAATATTATAATCATTGTTTTAAAAAAATGAGCGTGCAGGCACCGAAAAGGGTATACCCGCGTCTTCCCGTTTGGATAGTCGAAGATCACCACGATGTGAGCATTTTGGCAGCTGAAATGATCTATGAGTGCTTTAAGCGTTATTAATATGTGCATGTGTGTTCAGATCTACTTAATGTTGTGGGTATTTACAAGATATCAGCTAGCCATCCTATTTTGTATAGCCCTAAAAATGCAACGGGGATAAGTTACATTTAAGTCAGCTGAACTACCTAGATTCCATACGCATGATTATAGCTGCGACTAAATATAGTTCACCCTTGGACTATAATAACTTTTTGCTGACATGTATGAGTTAGCTATTCGTTTGTTTGATTGTTTGTTCGCACTCTTTTTACTGTCTTCACACTTTGTTTTACACTATATGTGTGTTCGCCTGTGCACTACGTACATGATGCTGTATGCACAGAATTTCTAACTGGGTTCAATAAAGTTAATCTGAATCTTAATATTATTTTATAACAGTTTATTGTCTGTTTGTTGTTGTTCAGGTGGTTCAGCATATATATAGGGCGATTGGTTCCAAGCATGTCCCGGAAGATAAGATAAAACTGGTCCATTTGGATTCGCACCCAGACCTGTTGATTCCTGTAAGCATGCCCGCTGACACCGTTTTCGATAAGGAAGCGCTCTTCAGGTGGGCCGTCTCACTTGTTTATAAATAGTCACCTGACATTGTGGAGCGGATTTTAAAGACTACTTTCTTCGTGCTGTGTTCTCTTTCAATCACAGTGAGCTTAACATTGAGAATTGGATCATGCCCATGGTTTATGCCGGTCACGTGTCTCATGTCATGTGGCTCCATCCGTACTGGGCTCAGCAGATACTGGAAGGAGAGCACAGCATGTTTGTAGGGAGAGACTCCTCAACAACCACGATCAGGTGGGAGTTATAAAACGACTGGCTTTTTTTTGCCGGACGTCCTTTGCATTAACCAGGGCTTCGGACTCGGGGCTCTGGCATGTTTTAATAATCCCTCTGAAATGTCTTATTGCCTTTAATGAGAAATTAACCTTTTTGTGTAGATCAGCAAATGGCATTTGTAATAGTCATGAATAAAACAGTACACTTGTCTACCTGTTTCTTACTCTTGAATAAAAGTATCTGATGATAAGCTCTCTTATTCACCTGATGTAGTTTTGGTTTAGTTTCGAGTTTCAAGTTTGAAGCTTTTATTGTCACGTGTTCTGAGGAACACAGGGAAATTCTTATGCCACAGTTGCAGGATAGGGGATAAATGCATGGAGGAACTACAGGACAGGCAGAAGTACGATACAGGCCAGACAGCAGTGCGATACAGGCCAGACAGCAGTGAAGTAAAAGACAAGGACATGCAAGACGAAATAAAACAATAGCTGTGCATATATATGTGGTGTGCTGACGGTAGTTACTGGAATCCTCTCTCTTTCTGCAGGGTTACAAGTAAGGATAATTATTTCCTAAGTGATGGGCTTTACGTCCCTCTGGATCAGCTGGAACGAGCGAAGCAGCTACATCTGAGGGTTATCAGAGTCGACCCAGTCCAGGGTGAAAGCGGCAAAGTCCAGGGAACTGTGGGATGTGGTGCTAAGAAATTAAAAAGTGCGGCTTCTAATACAGTTGGTGTAGAACAAAGATCAGAGGCACAGGATGGTGTGAGCCAGACCCCTGACACTGGCAGCTGTCGGTCACAAGATGGCAGCAGCGCGTCAGGCAGTTGCAGCAAGTTGACGTGCTGCTCTGCTACGGCTCGGAACACCGAAGCGGGCTCTACGGCTTATGTGCTCGACCGTCTCCTGCCGGTCGTCGAGAAGACGGACTCCTACATCCTTGATATTGACCTGGATTTCTTTTCCTGCAAGAACCCCTTCAAGGAGATGTACACAGAGGTAAAGACTGCAACTTTAGGGGTCTCAGCGGCGGGGTCATCTCAGGCCCCGCCTTCGATGTCTTTAAGTGATTTCACCAGAGGTGGACATTTCAGGTCCAGAAAGTTTCAACCGACCAGTTGAGCATAAAGAGTCACATAAAGAGTCGCAGTCACTGGTTGGTTGAAACAAAATCCTGGTCTGGATTTTTACTTTCTGGACCTGAAATGTCTGCCTCTGGTGACCGGCATCAGATACACTAACCTTGAGTCTGCAGACTAACCCTGCAGTCTGGAGAAGAGCTATAAGTACAGTGATTTATTTTGTTAGAGGGCTCTTATAAACAAGAATATTACAAAAATCCACAGCACGGCCGGGGAGGACTGGGCCGGGCCCAGGACAGTGCCTCACTGGGAGGACACAACAGACATGCTGTACTGTTTAAACACAGAAGTGGGGCAGGGGCCTGATACCGCAATAACAGAAATAATTAGGGGAAGGAAAGAGGCCCAGCTAAAGCTCATTTACATAAAGCATTAATTAATCTCTTGGCCAGCAGGGTCAGGTGAACTACTTGCCTATGCTAGGTCCTTGGCCTGATGCGATGCCACGTGGGAGAGGAGAATGGGGGGGGTTGAAAATAATGCGAGAAGCGCACAAGGCACCAGAACACTCCCGGTCTCTTAGGTTTCCTCAGACGTGACGACGGAGGCTGGAGCGATTCTATAGTCTGTTTAATGTTAGTTTATGAGATTACATAAAGGCTGTTAAACTGAGGAGGAGGATAAACTTTTACACTCTATTAGACTGACAATGGAGTCATAAAAGGTCTGAGTACCACGGACCCCTGGTACAACCTGAACATTTTGTCACCCACTGAGGCAGCAGCCCATTCCTGCATCCATTCAGGCCCTAAGTGTGACAGAGGAACCACACCACGAATTAACAAGGAAAAAGTTTTAATTTTCCTGTGGTTGTAAGATCCTAAACATGAGCTAAAACGAACAAAGTGTAGCCGTGGGCTAGACGGGGCCAGTTACAGCTACCGCTGGTGCATATGTGCCAATGTGGCCCGGTGGGAGTGACCGATGCCAGCTGACTCCGACTATCCTCCAGCGTTTCCTGGAGACGGGCACCTCCCGGCGAGCGCAGCAGCTGTGGTCTGAAGGGGAGAGTCCATGCAGACGGAAGCAGAGGCGGTCCGGCCTGTCCGCCTGGCTGCGGTAAACAGAGAGCGACGGAGCTGGTAGCGTGCAGCTCCGCTTATTAAGGATGGGAAATTACAGTGCACTGCACACACTCACCGGCACCACATAATGCCGCCCCCTGCGCGGCAATTCACACCAGCGCGGGCCTACATGCAAGCCGGTGTAAGGTTACAGGGTACTGGGACAGCCGTGCTTTCGGACCTCGTCAAAACAAATAAGCCGTCTATTCGGCCTCAATCGGAGGAGACTGCAAAGAAGCCGCGGGTCGGCGCGGGAGGCGGGTGCCCCTGGTGAGCGGCCCAGGCGGCTAACCACAGCGAGACACAAAAATGGCCCCCGGGCCCCCGGGAATGCCGCCTCCGGAGCCGTGGGATGGGCGGTCGACCTCACCCATATGGTGACGTCACCTCGGCCAGGCACGGCGCCGTGAAAAGCAGAGAGAGATTCCGGGGGCTGGCTTTCAGCCACAGCTGCATTACCAGAGCGGCTGCCCAGAATAAAGAGGGAGAGAGAGAAAACGGGCCGACCTGTGAAAATGACCCGATGCCCAGAGTCTGCACCAATAGGCTGGCAGGGACTGCGCTCCTGCTACAGGTGCCATCGAACTCCATCAGCGGCTGCCCTTAAATCACCGTCATCACCTTTAGTGACGGATAGGGAACGGATAAGCTATGGATTATGATACATGCCCCTTATCACGCTCCCCGTTCTGACCTTATATAATCCAGGTGTACGAGAGGCACCGGAAAGGCGAGGACCTCTGACACCGGTGCAGGAATCAGGGCAGAAAGGAGAAGGGAGAAGGTCAGAGTCTGGGACGGGCTTCAGCCCAGCTCGAGTGCACGCTGCTCAGTGCCAGAGGAAACGACTGAATGTCAGGAGGAGAGCGACCTTTTTAGCGATAGCTAAGGCTATCGAGCTACAGAGCCTCACACAGAAACTCCGTAGCCTTCAGTCTATCACAATTTAGGTTTTGATAATTAGGATCAGGGCACAAAACGAGTCACCCTATAGACTGCATTAACTGAGTCTTTGGATCTATTAAAATGGATATGGAGTCCTCCCATGTATGGTGACTTGAATTACTGGTGATTAAAATTAACTTCTGCATGGCGTACAGCACCCCCTGGTGTCTCACACTGTACCCAAGCTTTGATAAGCACTGAGGAAAAAAACAAAACAGTGATTTCAAAGGTCTCATCCATAGTTGAAATAGGGTAATACAATGCAACAAAAAGAACTCTGGCGACTGTGGATAAAATCTAGCGTTTCTCAAAATGAGGGGTATCTGAATCCGCAACAATGGGCTGTTTGGAAAGATCGGCCAGGGTGGTGCCAGGCAAAGCCTGAGATGGCAAAACAGAGCAGAGCAGAAGACAGTGGGTAGCAAGTGCCTTGTTCCCTACAGCAGGAGATCCTCAGTGCAGGGACTAATCGAGACAGAGTGAGGGAGCTGCAGACGGAAAGGGGCGGGGCCTGCCGGCGACTGCTGAAGATGGATGGAGCCCATGAGAGCCCAGTGGTAAGGGGAGATCCTCTCTACCAAAACCCACCGGCCCCAGAACCCTCAAGGTATGAGTCACTTTCGAGTGCCAATAAAAGGGGCACCATGGAGTTTCTGAGAACCATATGGAAGAAAAGAGAAAGCTACATGGAAACAGAAGGAGCCAATGTGCATGGTGCACGCGGCAGCTCTTCCTGCGAGCGTTAAGACCATTAAAACGCTCCAGCCAATGATTTATTCAAATGTTTCTTGTTCTTGGAGGGCAGGAGGGCGATCGTTCACGTTGCCTAGAGGGGAAAGCGGTGGGGGTCACTATTTATTTCATTTTATGGTTTTCCTTCCCTGTTAACTGATTTAATAACGCTTTACCACTTCAAAAGCAGCCCCACTCTCCTTTTTTTTATTTTTTTTTTTGGGGGGGGGGGGGGGTGGGGTTTACCCACACAAACACTACTTAAATTTGTTATCCTCCCCATTGAATATATAGTAGCAAAATTTCTTAAAGCACACTTTGGTTTTGCCTTTGTGCAAGTCTGAGGAAAGCGAGAGCAGCCCAGAACAACAACCCCTGATTCATTGCAAGAGTGTTACCAAATTGCAGCAGTGACTGCGATGAATGATAAATGATCGCATCCGACTTCCCATGCCAATACAGCAGCAAGCCGACGCGTGTGCTGTACCGCTGGCTACCCAGGGCGTCCTCAAGCGCAGTCCTGACAATTTATTCACATCGCTGTGAACGTCTCAAGCCCATGAGTTTAAAACCTTGGCGGTGGATGAAGGACAGTTAATTGTCATTCCATTGAGGAAGATGCGTGCTGCGACCGCAAGGTCGAGTTCTCACCCTGAAATGGGAAAGCAGAACAGGGAGTTTGTGTGCTTTAAGTTTGTGTGCTGTTTGTGAAGGTTTCCTTTGACAAGCCCATGTAATGTCTAATGGAGGGGCTAATTGAATAACCCCCCCCCCGCCCCCCAAACGTCAACACAGCACTCAAGATATTTGCAGACAGTTTTATCTGAACTGCTTTCGTTAATAAAAATTAAAAAAAAAGGGGGAGGGCGGGTTGGTCCCGCCTCCTCTAATTGATTGAACCCAATTGGTTATCTCCCTGAACCAATAATTTTTCCTTTGGACATTTTCGTGTAAGTAAAATGCTACAATATGTGAGTTATGGCAGATTACACGGTAATAAGGTTGGTAATATGTTTTTTTATTGTATGCCCTTTGCCTACCATTTAGCCCCTCTACCATTTGGGTTTGACTCGTGCGGTGGCCCCGTGTCTAAATCCCAGTAGACACACTTCCCTAAGATCTCCCACTGAACGTTCCCTCCCACTTTGAGTTCCGCCCACTCCTGTGCCAGAGACTGTGCTGTAGCTCTCACGCATGCAGTGTAGGTGCTGGCAGTCAGACTCGCACTCGCCACGTGGAGGGAAACCTGAGTTGAGGATCTCGCCGGTGCCCAAAGCATACAGTTTGGCCCTCGTTCTGCCTGCTAACTGGCTAAAGCTGCTTAGCGACTCGTTAGAGTCACCTGACCTGAGGATCTGAGGGGAGAAAAAAACTGCAAAGGCTCAAAACAGTTCTCATTTCTTCTTGGGTTATGGTGGAATATTTATAGGAATTGCCTGCGTAAATGAAACTGAATAAACTCCGATTTTATGTAGCATGAATTGTAGACTCAGATGTGAACAGTGGTGTGTATAATTACAGGAGTTATGAGAAAAGGCAGAAAGCAATGATGGGGAGGAAATAAATACGCCAAAGCTAGAATTTTGGTGGGTGGGGGACTTCTAACATCCAACCGCCCCTGGCTGTCCTGAATGTCATTTGAGTAAAATTAATGTGGTTGGTCTTCTGCTATAAAAGTCAATGATGTACTATAAACAAACTCTCCTGTGTCATTTTGGCAGGGACAGTGCCCACACCAGTGTCCTCTAGTGGTTGAGGGCATGTAATAGATTTAGCTGGAAAGAGCCATTGATTTCCCATCTACCTCCTCCTCACTATTTATTGCTAGACCCCATCATCCCCCCCCCCCCCCGGATTTACTTGGGAGATATGACGACTCTGACCAGATTAATCAGCATGGCATCATTTCAAGTCATAGCTGGTGAACCATGCTGTGTGAAAAATGCTCTTTGCAGTTTCCGAGCTGGTCGTGTCGGTAACTGTGGCGTGCTGAGACCCACATCTGACATTACTGTTATTGTGAGACGTTGTCAGGTGGATGCTGTGCTGACTCTCGGCGATCATACGGCCGCCATTCCTTTCCGAAATGCCCATCGTCTCTCTGTCTTCCGGCTTCCTCAATGCATGTTTGCTACTGTGCTGTTTACCTGAGAAACGCTGGCAGCACATCTTACAGAGCCGGAAAGGCGCGAGTGAACCAGAGAGCACGTTCTGATATGCCGATGATGGCCCATCTCCGTTTAGGTCCCATGAGACAAATTACCCTGTGGCATACTTTACGTGCCCTGGATTTTGGCTAGCAGCGAACACACAATCATAGATAATTATTATTGTTATTATTGAGTTTGATTTACGTTTCACCTTGTAATTTCTGGCTGGTCGTGGTGGTCAGATACAGGTGAGGAGAACTTAAATGTGATGCGGTGTACGGGACCTTCTTAAATCTGGTTGTTCCTAAAGTAAGAACGAACTGGGAAAGAAAGCCTTCAGGTTTTCAGCACCTTACTCCTGGAGCAGACTTCAAGTTGAACTCCGGATGCACAATTTAATACCCCTCAAGGACTTTAAAACTCTTCTAAAGACTCTGGAAATTAGGTTGTCTATTTGTAAATGTATATTCTGACTATGTTTATTAATTTATTTTTTTCTTGCTTGTAATATTTTGTAAGACTCTGCATTGACACTGTGTTGCTGCCACCTTGGCCAGGTCTCCCTTGCAAAAGAGATCTGTGATCTGAATGGGACAAACCTGGTTAGTTAAAGGTTAAATAAAATAAATAAATAAAATGTCTCTGTGGTTACTTCGGTAAATCTGGCTATTTGCCTCTTTTAATGGTAGTTATAGTTTTGAACATGACTGACTAGAGGATTAGATAGGTGCCGTTTTCCACAGCATGCATAGCTCTGGGTACAGAACCGGCTGATATGGAGGTCATGCGCGTATATGTAGATTGTGTGAGGCCTCTCTATGCTTGTGAATGATGTGTGAAAGATCTGAGCATCGCTGGACCTCTGATAGCTCTTCAGTGTCCTGGAGGCGTGGGAGGAACTGACCCATCCCCATACTGCCCTAAACACCCACATTGTTTTTGCAAGTCCTCCCCCCATGCCCCCTCACAGTTAATTAGTTTATATAAATGCAAAGTGAATTGGAGCAGCATTTTTCCATGCAGTGCGACGGCTGTATCTGGAATTAGTAAGATCAGGGAAGTCAAAGCTTATCCGAGGCATGCTTCCTGTTTGATGTGGATGTGTTACTGGCTTTTAATAAAGTTCTGCATCTGGGTTGATGGTGCACCACTCCCTGATTTCCCAAATGCCACTGGTCCACCCTGGAGGTGCCATGGTCACATGGTGCCATAACCAGCCTGATCTTCCTGTTGGAGTCGTGGAAGCCATTGTTGGTCACATTAGATGATACATGATGTCAGAAAGGGGGTGGAACCCAAGACGTGTTTGTTCCTCTGATTGGCTGGCCTTTCATATGTAGCATAAAAAAAATAGCTGGCCTCAATTAGTGAAGTTAACCTTTTAACGCATCACAGAAGGAGAGGTTAGGTGGAGCTGCGATGTGATTGGTCCAGATGCCGCAAGGGGCGGCACCAACCTGGTCTTTCCAGATTGGCTCTGCTGGCTTCTCCTCAGGCCGTGTTTGGAGGCTCTTCCATTCCTCATTCGTTTTTCGCAAAGGTTGCTGCTCGCATATTTCCCACTGGGCTGGAACATGGTGCTCTGGGCACAATGTAGGGTTGGCGTCTTACCATTTTCTTCATATGTTTTTTTAACCCCCCCCCCCACTCAGGGTAACCTTTCTTCACAGTCTCTTCCTCCTCCCCAGGTCAGCCTGCAGTGCCTGGAACGATTCCTTTACCTGTTTCACTGTGTGCGACACCTCGACCGACTCGGGAGCGAGGATGAGGTGAAGTTCTGGTAGGTGCCTCTTCCCCCGAACCCAGCGCCTAGCTGGTTACTCTCTGGTTCCTCTGCTGTATCCTCCCCAGGTCTGCATTTTCCCCTGGAGCGGGGCGTGGGATACTGTGTTGCGAGGGATTCCCGATGGTTTCCTGGCCTCCACGTTTCTTATTTCAACAATTTTTCTGTTGACGTGCCTTTTATCAGTTTCATCGCTGTATAAACCAGAGGGAGCTTCCCATGCACGTTCAGAATCACTTCGATGCGCCACTCAGGCGACGGTTGCACAGCAGCTGGGTGCCTATTTCTGGCCGTGACATGCGACTGAACCGCGCAGTGAATCAAAAGTGCTCCAGCTTCCGCCGCTGCGGTTCTGCGGGGGCCCACTGCGGGCTTGCTCGTGCACAGCCTCCTCCCTACCTGCTTCGTGCTGCCAGTAACGCGCTCTGTCAGGTTCGCTGTGAACACGGCTTTAAAAATATCTCAAATCGGAGAATTTCTTCCCCGACACGGCACTCTGCCAGGCCCAAAATTTCCCGTCGAGGTGTTTAATTAACGAGCAGCTCGCGGGTTTTTCAGTTAAAGTTGCAAATGAGCGGCACACAGCTGGCTGGATCTGCAGCCCCGGCCGATGTGATTCATCTACACGCACTTCTGTGTTTGTGGCAGGTCCTCGAAGTGGCGTGTTGCCTAGGAACAGAACCTGGGGGGGGCAAGGGGGGGTTGTATCCAAACGGACTGTCAGCAAACACTTCGGATGTAAGGTCAGTTTGACTATCACAGCAAATGTCATCTCCGGACAGTATGATAGAAGAGTGGGTTTGAAAGCCCATGATGGGTTGTGGGCTGACTGGTGTAGCTCCTGTGTCTCCTTTTCGAAATGTAGGTTTTTATTGTGTATTGTACATAATTTTAGCCTCCCCTCCTTGCCCCGAGACTCTACCAGGTTGAATTGAGGTCTGAATACTACCGAATGCGGTCCTGTCACTTTCAGGAACACGCCATCGACGCCAAGAGCTGCGAGGAAGGTTTTCAACTGCATAAAACTGAAACCCTCCCCCTTCCTCTGATGTGTGAAAACTGCCAGCGGAAGATCTAGTGCGAGTTGTTGTCTCTCCCGGGAGCACGGGCCGTGTTTGTGAGCGCCGGAGTTATTTTACCGTCATCTCATACATTTTTAACGAGGGCAATGTCGCATATATTTTATTTTTAAAGCCCAGGGCTGAAGGTCAACTGAGGTCACCGGAAGGCTGAAAAAATCATGAGGCTGAGTTACTTTCACAACGGAAATACTGCAACACTGACCCATTTCAGCTTGTTATAGCTGACCCCCTCCCCCACGCCCCCCCAGTGCCCCAGAAGTAAGATTAGTGGACTAATTATAGATAAAAGGTCTTGATCTATTAGTTTATTAATTTAAATTCCAGCTTGCTGTTGTAAATCTTTCAAGCGTAAAGCTTTATTTTTTGCATCTGAAGTATGAGTCATTTTAATAGTAGTTAGTACATCTTGTATTCTGTCCTCTTTGTGTGTAAATTTATGGTAGAGTATTTCTTGTGTTTTTAAATTACAATATTACACTCAGCAGTGTCAAACGTAGTGTAAATAAGCTGAACAGAGGGATTCCTTGTTTTTTTCTTTTGACGCTTTCTCCTATGTTCTGAGGCATGTCCAGTCCCCTTTAATAGTTTGACAGTCAATGAATGTGAGTGTGTGTTTGCTTGTAACAGACAGCTAAACCGTTACCCCCCCCTCCCCATACCCCACATTGATAACATCCCCCATTGAATGAATTAACGCACTGATGCTGATTTGCACCTCGGCACTGGCCGTGCAGATGGTTTGTCGGCGCATCACCAGATATTACGCTACCTGCTTGATGGGAACCGTGTCAGAAGATCCCTCCCTACCCTCCGGGGTAGCAGGAGTCACGGGGGGGCAGTGGACCGGCGGCAGTGAAATTCGGCCTGCAACCCAAGCCGGGTCAGACGTCTGTCACAATGGAAGAGAACCGGCCTGGGCTGGTGCATCCCTCTGCCCCCACTGGGGGTACTAAACATTTCCAAAGTTGCTAAGAACTTATTTGATGCTTTGTAGGAATCGCTCATTCTTTTATAATGGAGAATTTCGCAATAATGACTACGTAGCTCCCGTATTTCTAATACCTTATTATTGTCTTGTCACGATAATGGTGTGTTATTTTATCAGTTATATTTTGAGCCAGTAAGCATTAAGTCAGAGTCGGGTGAACTTTGTAAGGGGCAGATTAACACGCTCACTTGGACGAAGTAATAATTGATGAGCCAGGGTGCAGTTTCAGTTATGATCACCTGCCAGTGAAGGCCGTCCACACGGCTGGAGATTTGTCCATAAACACTGTGGCCGCCGTTACCAGCACCGATCTGTTTACCGGACTGCAGCATGAGGAGGCCAGGATGGGCTGGAGCCGGACGAGGGGGGGGGGGGGGATGGAGAGGCACAGGGTGACTCTGTGTGTGTAACTGTGTGTGTATATGTATATATGCCTCCTTGTAATTATTACCTTGTGGGGACATATTTATCAGTCCTCACAAGAATAATCTTGGATTTATAAGTATCTGTGAATGTAACAAAAAAAGTAAAAATGCCAAAAGTTTTGTATTTTGTTTGGTTACTTGTGCTTAAGGTTAGGGCTGGGTAGGGTTAAGGTTGTCATAGTTGGGATTGGAGTTATGCCCATTGAAATGAATGGCAAGTCCCCATAAAGATATGAGCACATGGAGTGTGTGTATGTGGGTTTGTGTGTGTGTGTGTGTGTGTGTGTGTGTGTGTGTGTGTGTGTGTGTGTGTGTGTGCGCACTACTGCCCTCACATTGGGCTTCAGAGCTCGTCCAGCACCGGACTTCCCAGTCTCACAAGACATCACATGCTTTCATGTGATAAGCCAGCTCAACCCCAGCGGATGGGGCCCAGTACTGAATTCCACCTTTATAGTGACCCGCGGAGGCAGAAAGGAAGGTTTTACCTGTCAGGAAACGTGGATGAATGATGGGGGGGGGGCTGGATGCAAGGCCTCCAGGGCAGATCACACCCAGGAGCCTGTCAAGGTCTCATTGACACTGGGGTGATGACTGGTTTCAACGTGGACTAAATATTGGAGGTAGGTAAGCAGTCTGTGTATGTGTGAGAGAGCAGTTGTGGGGTGTGTGCATAAATGTTACAGGCACTCAGGACAGACGTTATCACTTCTGAACAATCGGTGTGTGTACCCAGGGCTGGTAAGTCTCATTCAGTCTGGACTTGTTGCAGTGACATTAACCTCTCATCCCTTTTGATGGTTTCTGATAAAAGTGAGCAGCTGATTCTGTCATTTTGACCCAGGCACGAAGAGCATGTAGCTTATTAGATTTTTTTTCTTGTAATTCTCATACATTAAGAATAGTTCTTTTTATAGACTGTGTGTTATGTTTTGAGCAATATTGACTTGATTTTTTCCGGAGTATTTAATAGGCTGGTTTCAGTAAATGAGGATAAATGTGACCTTATATGGGAAAGTGAATGTGTTTTTCTTACTGAATGCACAGTACAATCGTGATTGAAAGGTTTGATTATTCACACACACTCACAATCCAGCTGAATTCCAGCGGATGGCTTTGAGGGTCATGGAAAGGTTTGCTTTTGCTCTTTGCTTTTAGTGGGGGGGGGGGGGGGGTCTCCACATGGTGGCGGGATACCTAACCCCCTTAACTTTTCCGGCCTCAGTCTGCCCTAGGAGAAACCCTGAAGAAAAACGCCAAAGTGTCTACGGAAATACTGATCACGGA
>JAODKE010000068.1:5250120-5265874 GCA_026779605.1 Mormyrus hasselquistii
CGCCTCCCCGGGCCCCGGGCCCGGGGGGGGGGGGCCCCGGGCCCCCTGGGGGAAAGGGGGGGGGGGGGAGGGGCCCCCCCCCCCCCCCCCCCATATTTAAACCTACCCGTTTCAGTCATGCAGGTGCTCCCCAATTTATGATGGGGTTACGTTTTGATGGTCTAGAAATAAATAAGTAAATACAACTACTGTCACTGAATGAGTAAATAAGTACTGTGTCTAACTGAATACCAATAATTGAAAAGTAAATTTATGCAAATTCAATTGCTTAAATACAGAAAAAATTATTACATTTCTGTACACTGAATGAAATGCCTGGATTCATTAGATGGCGTTATATAGTACAGCATATCCGCAGTGTGGTGGCTCCAGGAAGTGCATCACCCTGAAGTCGCGATATCAGAAGCTGAACCATCTTAAAGCGAGGAGCATCTGTCTATATAGGCATGCTTTTGCCCATGTGTATAGCTGCATGTTTAAGGCTCCGTGCTGCTCTCCCAGTCCCATTTGAACCTCCCTGCCCCCCCGCCGTGGTGCTTGTAAGCCACCCAAGCCTGTGGAGCGTGTATTCTGGCCTTTGTTGGCCTGTCTTATCCGCCTCCGTGGCTTGATTATCGGTGTCAAAGGCTGCTTTTGTTTTTAATTAATCTGCTCCCCCGTGCCGTTCCGCGGGCCGTTGATCCCTCTGTCTCCCCAGCAGGCTGCCACTATGTTTTCTTCTGCATTTACGCAATGGCTTTAGCCCTCTTTTGGCCCCGCCCCTTTATAGGAACTTGTGGGGGGGGAGTGGCGGGGTTGGTTCTGTTTCACAAGGCAGGCATAGGTGCTGGGTACAGCGAACGGTCTAGGATGAAGACACCGGAGGAGGTGTTTAATCAGGGGTGAAAAAAGCAGGTTTAACCCCTCTTGCTGCGAGATTTGGAAATCTGTGCTGTTAAACTGACCCCACCGTCCTCAGCGGACCTCAGTGAAGCTCTTTGGACCCCGGAGCGCTACTGCACACCCTTCTGTACCACCCTTCAGCAGTGACTGGTCTCATGACCTGAAAATTGATAGTTTCCGTTTGCTCCTTTGGGGGAAAAGGAAAAGCAGCACAGCAGCTTCGCTAATCATAAAAGGACTTTGTGTTCTCCTGTTATTTTTATGGTGATGGAAAACCAAGAATCTAGCATGGTGGTTTTCCGTGTGGCGTAAGAGCTGGGGGCTCTGTAGGCCAGGGTTCTGATCGGCACTGGTCAGAGAACAGCAGATTTCAGGCGCCCAGGTGACACCTTGGGTCAGCCGGAACCGGCTTGTTGGATCCGTAAACAGCTGGTCATTCTGGACCTGCTGGATGCGGCTCTCTCCCTGCTGCGATCACCAACTGTGGGGATTACGGGAGATCTTGGCACCGCTGACGTGTAGTTGGAAAGGGGAAGAGTGTGGAAAATCGACAGTCTTGCTCACTTGGTCTTATTCCTGCTATCTAACTTACTTTGGGTATAACAAATCCGGTTTGCCGTTCTCTCTCTGGATGGGTGCCGCCATGCTAAAACCCAGCCCTCATTCCACTGCAGAAGCATCAGTCCGGCTTAGAGGCATCGCTGCCCGTGGAGGACGTCTCGGAGGACGTTGACGAGCCCCCAGGCTGTGACATCCGGCCCCTTGGGGAAGAGGAAGGGTACGAGGCGGACAGTGAGGACAACCCAGAGGACGCCAGCGACCAGGAAGAAGGTACGGGGTGCCAGGGAGATAGTCGAGTCAACCCCATGCCACGGTGCATAGGCGCAGATCCTGGTAGGTGATCGATATCCCCAGAGTGACAGCAGTTTCTCCCGAAGAGGCAGCCCAACTCGAAAGCTATCGGTCTCACGCCAGTTTGGTTGAAGCTTTATTCAGTACATGCAAATTCAGTTAGGTTGCAGTTTAAGGATGAAGCCCCTTAAGTCGATGCCCGTACATTTGATTGGGAAACTGGAATTAAGCAGATCCGCTACGATTTGAGGAAAGGATTATCTCCTCAGCTGAAGAGCAAAGTGCTCGCTCGCCTTTCTTTAGCTGTAGTCAGGTCTGATTGGATCTACTAGACTGTTTTACTGCACCGCTGGAAGCGTGGAGTTAATACGAAGACACAGCGAGGTGGTGGATGGAACAAGCTGTTCAGGGGAGCATCTGTGAGGATCTCAGTCATTAATACTGCAGTGCATTCCGACTCCGGTCCCCCCCAGAAGAAGGCTAAAACTTCTGATTTCCTTCCTTGTACCGAGCCTCCGCCAACCGTGCTCTTTGCGGCGTGCAGCAAATAACCTCCATGCCTCCGCTTCACACTTCGTCTACGGAAGCTAGGAGATTAGATTAATCTGTTGCTGGGAGTGTTGCAACTGCAGTTTAAAGTTTTCATTTGTGGCTTAAAAATTTCAATGCAGAGAACCCATTTTAGGTAGGAATAAGGTGGCTTTGCATGTTTTATGAAACTGGGATTCTAGACTACAAAGGTGATTTGAGATTTTTAAAATGGTAGCATCTCAAAGTATCAATGGCGCTTTTCCACTGCCAGCAAGAACTGCACTGTGCACAAGCCTTACTGCGACCTACAGTTTTCCATTGTAAAGAATGCAAGCTGGAGCCGAGCCGTGACATGTTTACTAGCAGGGATGAAAGCACGACCAAACCGAGCCAGTTGCATCACCACCACCTGATTGGTCGAAAGGCATGGTGATATGGGGGGCTGCACATGGATTATCTAAAGAAAAAACTGTATAATCTATGTATTATTTATTATTAGAAGTATCGCACATTGCAATGTATTGATGCACTCCCTTTAACTTGGAACTGGAAAATTTCCAACCTCCTGCTTAAAAAAGTACTATAGAACTGTGCTGTAACTGGTCCGTCTACGCAGCGTGGCTTGGGTACGGCTCAGTTCCTATATGCCAGTGGAAAAGTGCCATCAGTGTTGGTCATTTAAATTTTAGTGCCACCTTTTTCTGTTGGTTAGCATATGTCCATTACAGTGATGTAGGGGGGAGGGGCTTAGGTTTGTCCAGTCACCACTGGCCAAAATACTTTAACAGGTTGCACTTATTTGCTGAAATTTCTGAAAGGTAAACACAGCAGATTGGGTGGAGCGAATTCAGCCATACAGGAAGCAGGATTGCGCTGTGGCGTTAATTGAAAAGCCACCCAAATGGGGAGATGTGCTAAGGAGGGAGGAATGTGGAGCCCCCCTCTCCCACATCTTCAGTGCTGGGGGAGTTTTCAGGTCCACAGCTCAATGTTTCCCGATCCGGTCCTCAGGGACCCACAGACGTTCCGTGCTTTAGCTCCCTCCCAACTCCCAGGCAGAAAGTCCACAGCGAAAACGTGGACTGTCTGCGGATCCCTGAGGACCGGATTGGGAGACACTGCCATAGCCCACGGGCATTTGGTCCATGCAGAGTCCTGTTTGGGCTCTCAGGGAATGGCAAGAACACCTTCACACACTACTGGAATATGTCTGCATATACTTCATTCTCCATGGCATATGAAACAGCACTGCCTCTGGAGGCTCCAGTCCAGTGGAGAAATGGATAAAATAAGCGAGCTTTATGCAGTCAGTCTCATTCATCTGTTACTGCTTTGACTGCATCTCAGTCACCCGGAATAATCATCTCAGGATCTGGGTGCTCCTAGTACATTTTGCTCTTATAGCTGGACTCTGTTTGCTTCTCTTTCATTGGCTGTTGCTTTTCCCCCCTCTTATTTTGTACAGGATCATAAAAATTGCTCGGGATAAAAAGATTCGGTGAGATTAAATGTAGCCACATTTTCTTCTGACTGATCAAGCAGTCTGTAGCGCTAAGCTAAATCCAAAAATAAGTTTTGCTGTCTGGTAGTAGCGGTTGGGGGTGTCTGCAGTCAATGTGTGTGATCGATTGGCCGGGGGTCACCTGGCCTGTGTTAAGTGCCTGTATGGTGTCATTTGTCTGTCCGTCTGTCTTCGGGCAGAGGCGAGAATGGAGTTGTCCGGACTGGGAGAGGACGGTCAGGGTCTGGCTGCGGCCATGGCAGCGGTGGAGGGGTGGGCGGGGCGCGGCGCCCTGCTCTTCCCCGAGGTCTGCGCTATGGAGCTGCTGCTCCTCTCTGCTGGCTCCCCAGAGCTGGAGGTGCTCAGGCATGTGCTCCGGGGCCTCCTGGGAGCTGTCCGCAGTCACCCCCGCAATGCCGCGCTGCTCTACCAGCAGGTCAGGATTGCCACCGCCGCCTCCTACCCCTCCCACTACTTAAGTTCTGTTCCTTTCTCTAGTTTTATTATGCACTTTCTGTTGGTTAAAAACACCTTACTTGACCCTTACTCCTTTTTCCATCCTCTTGCGCCCCCTACTGTCTTTATTTTATCTTGCAGCATTGATTCCAGTATGCAAGACCACTACTGTTGTGTTGTCTCCCTTTCATTGTTTTTTTTCTTCTTCTTAATTATGTGGGGGTCATGTAGGGGGTCACTTGGGGTTCAGTGTCAGATTGATGTATCATAGACCAGCTCAGTGATTTAGTCTCCGGTGCCTCTAGAAGACTTTTAACCTGTAGCCTCTGTAGTGAGGTGTTGTTTATGCTTTCTAAAAATCCACCCCCCCCCCCCCAACAGGGTGCAGTGAAAACTATCCTGGGGGGGTTCCAGAATGTCTTGAACCAGACGGACCATTCTTCCAAGGGTATGTGTTCTCAGCCTCCAGTATTGTTGGTGGTTCTGCACATACTTTAGACCTGGGGTGTCAAACTCAGTAACTTCTTTCCTATTCTACCACAAACAATTTGGCTCAAGAGCTGTGTGGTAATTAGCACAAGGAGTTGAATCAAGTGTGCTAAACAAGGGTAAACCAAAAACTCTGACCCTCCAGGACTGGAATTTGACACCCCTGGTTTAGACCAATGTTTCCAGACCTGGTCCTCAGGGACCCACAGACATTCCATGTTTTTGTTCCATCCCAGCTTCCGGTAGAAACAAAAACATGGACCGTCTTCAGGTCGCATAGGCTGGATTGGGAATCACTGGTTTAGACTGAAAATGATCAATGTGTCTGTCCACACTTGACCAATGTTTCTTTGTGCTGGTTGTGGATGGGAGCTGCCTGAAGACTCTGGAATAACCTGTGGCTGGGTGTCTGTGCAGGGTGTCAGGTTCTGCTGATGGAACTGCTGGTTGCCATGCTGAGTGAGCGCATCACGGCGGAGGAGCTCTCCATGCTGATCCGGCTCTTCTTAGAGCAGACACCCCCCACGGTAAGGGTTGCCCTCTTGAGGACACCCATGCAGAAACAAGAAAATATATTACATGAAGATCTGAAGCCTAAATATGGTTCAGTGAGGCCCTTTAATGAGGATATCTACTGACAGACTTGACATTTTACTAATCAAAGGATGGTCAAGATGAGCTTTTGACATGATGGTTTTGCACCTTTGGGATGTGTCTGATTAGATCTTTGGTCCAGTAGTCCCTCCCCCCAAAAAAAGGAAAAAACCCGATATGAGGTTACTAGGAGTTTTCAGTACCAATGTGTTTGTTCCCAAGATTAGATGGCAAACATCAGTCTGGATTAAAGTGGTGTGTCTTGGGGAAAGTCTAATATTGCAGCTTTATTGTTGTAGTCAGAAAATAAGGGAAACCTGCAATTGTCTTTGTGTCTCACAATTTGGCTAATTTAACGAAGGTAGATCATTTTGAAATGGTTTCTGGTACCTCTTCTCCTCCGCACACATTCCTGATCCCTCTCAACGGCCCGCAGGAGATCCTGCTGAGGGGAGTCCTCCAAATCGTGGAGGCCAACATGGATATGGAACCGCTGCACTACCTGTCTTTCCCGCTGGTGCCTGGTACCTCTACCACGAGTGTTGTCTCCCCTGGGCCCAAAGCCGGTGTGGCCTGGGGGGCACCGGGTAGTTCCAAGTCTATGGGGCTGTTATGGCGGGGCAGGCTGACCTCGGGTCGACGGGAGGCAGAGGCCGACGGCCGGGCGGGCCACCAGCTTGCCTCACCCTGGCACGTGGCTCCCATCCATTTGCCACTGGTGGGGCAGAACTGCTGGCCGCATATGGCCAACGGCTTCAGCACGTCCCTGTGGCTTAGGGCCCACATTACATCCCGGGGTGAGGGACCCCCTGAACCCGGGTATTTGAAGAGGAAGCCAGGACCAATGAGGAACAGCAGTATGGAGAGCACAGGTACTCCGGGTCTTTCTCGTTTGTCCTGCCTGCCATTCGGCCTGATGGCTCCATCGTGCCCCCGCAGTAAAATTCACTTTACGCTATTACCACAGAGAAATGGAAGCCATTAACACATCGCTCCAGAGTCTGTCCTCAAACTGCTCTGCCGCATCTCCTCTGTCTCTCGAAATGGCTCTAATGGCAGTCATGGCACAGATGTTAGACGAGACACTCTCCTGTAGAGAGAGGCAGCACGGAGCCCCACGTGTGCTTGTCCGTTCCAGAGGAAGAGCCGTCGCTGGGGGCTGAGCGCCTCATCTCATCTCGCTGCCTGGACCGGCTGGTGGAGCAGGGCTTCCTCCACATCATCTCGCTGGGCTCGAAGGCGCTCATGCTGCAGGTGTGGGCTGACCTCTGCACAGGCACTTTCACCTTCAGGTGAGCCTGAGCAGGCCCAGGGCCAGCTTCTTCATTTCGTTATTGGGGATGCAGCCAGTGTTATTGCAGGGTTTATTTATTTAAATATAGGACTCACTGTCATCTGACACCCCCAGGGTAGGGAGGATGGATGGATGGATGGATGGATGGATGGATGGATGGACGGAAGGATGGACGGATGTCATGTATAGCAAGGTATAACAGCATAAATCAGGTCAAACTATGAATGTGGCTTCCAGATCAGTGGGGATTTACTTTTCTTTTCTCTGGCTTTCCCTGTCTCGGGTCATTTCTCTAAGGATCTGCATGGATCCGAATGATGAGATGAAGGCCGGACTCCTGGCGCAGGCCGAATCGCCAGAGGGCCTCCTCGTGCCCGGAAGGTGGCAGCATCTGGCGCTCACCTACACACAGCAGCCCGAGGGCAAGAAAAACATCCACGGCACGGTGACACTCTGGGTGTGTGGTGTCAGGTAGGCTGCCCACACCCATGCCTGATGTTGATTTGCCCTGCTTTTCAGAACAGCTTCTTCTCTTGCGTTGGGCCAGGATTTAACAGAATAATTCACAATAAGTTCCTTTGCCAATTTCTCTGCTGGCATTTTTAAAGGCGTTTCTGGCCTTTTGTGGTCCATTTTAATATAAAAGAAGACGTCTTCGATTTATTTTTTTATTTCCCCTGCCCGTTTCTTAACTTTTAACAGAGTTAATAAGTTCCAATCCAGGCCAAGATTTTGCTTCAACCGATCAGTTCAGTATAAAGAGTCACATTCACAGAGTGCTGATCTGGTTGGTTGGAACAAAATTTTGGTCTGTCTTTACACTTTTTGGACCTGAATTTTCCACCTCTTGATGTTTAATATTTGTTAACATAAGAAATGAGTGTGTGTGGTGGAGGCAGGCGGCCGGCCAGCGTCTCACCACGTGCTTGTGTGTCTGCAGAAAGTGTGAGGTCTCCCTGGACTACATGCTGCCCCGGAAACCGGGCCTGTCCTCTGATAGCAATAAGACCTTCTGCATGCTGGGCCACTGCCTGCCGGCCTCCGAGGACGTGGCCAGGCTGGGCGGGGGCTGGGACATCGGCAGCTTGCTGCTCTTCAACGGTGAGCGTGTCGCCCCAGCTGTCACCCCTGCCACACCCACGTCCCACCCTTCCTCAGTGACGCACGGGTGCTAGTCAGACTTTGATCTCCCATGGTGCCCTTCAACAAATAACTCGATGCTCGCCCACCCCCCCCCCCATCTTTTGTTTTGCTATATCCATCCAACCTTTGAAATTCTCCTTTGATTTGTTTTTATTACGTGACGTTTATGATTTTTTTTTTTTTTTTTTTATGTATTTTCCATTTTTTACTTAATTTTTCCTATCATTCTGTCAGGCATGTTTTACAAGAAGTACTAAAGAACTCACATTATTAAAATGCTGCATTTTTGTAGACCTGCTCCTTTGAACACTGCATTTTGGGATTTCCACCCAGATTGCGACTCTCTATATACCATTGGTTATTAGAGATGGAGCGATTTTTTTTTTTTTCTACCAATAGCAATCCAATATTTTTTTTCCTCTTTATCAGCTACTAAGCATTAAATGAGACATTTTAATAAATAAACTTCAGTTAACATTACAGACTGTCTGCAGTAGGGGCATTGTTTGAGTTTGCTAAGAACAGGAAAATATAATGGTCATGTTACTCTAAGAAAGGCTTTGCCAGAATGCTACAGGAAGAAACCAGGAAGTCTGCCTCTTAGTTTTATTCAGTAATGGCTTTCACAAAAATGAACAAATATTTCTTAAAGTGCAAGAAGTGCAATCTGTCGCCAAATTAAATATATTTAAATATAAAAAGAATCAACCATAAAAAAATCACTGTATACTCCAACTATTTCTAGTGGAAAAGTACACGTACATCTCTAGTACAAAATATACATAAAGTAGTAAAGTATAAAGATTTTTTGTATCAAAGTTTGTATCAATTTTACCATGTTCAGACTTAAGAAGAATTAGCACTAATTCCGCATATGAAAATCCACCAATAATACTTGCCCCCCCCCCCACAGACACACACACACCTCAACCCATAACACTCTGCTAACCTGAACAATAGCATGTTAAATTAAATTGTCATTTTCCATCAAGACCTTTTTTATATAATATAAAAAGCATCTAACTAATGCCTCTGTATGTGTACAGCGTAACGATCGCATGCCCTGGGACTCATTTTTAATAATGCAAAATTAACGGCACTGAAAAGCTTCAAAGTTACTATGAAAAATGTGAGTCCATGGTCACAAAGACTGCTGACATGCGAGTGAGGCTGCCGTTTTTCAGGCTACACCGCTCTCTGATGGAAAATTGGATCGATTTCTTACTCCACCCGTCCCCTGACATCCAATACAGCATGCTTTGCCGGTACCAGCCTAATACCGATAATGGGTTTCGGATCAGTGCCGTCTCTGCTGGTTATTCTTTTGTGATGGCCGTGCCTTTATATGTCAGGCTCCCGGATCGGGCCCGAGGAGGCCTTCTACCTGTACGCCGGCGGGCCCGACCTCACCTCCATCATGCCCTGCAAGTACGGCAAGGCGCGGGTCCAGCTCTCCCGCTATGTGACCCGCGAGGGGCTGCAGTGTGAGCGCGTACGCGAGATGCTTATGAGGAACCGTGACGTGGACACATCGCCGCTCATTGTAAGTCTTGCTTTTCCTTCTCTATCTAGGTCCCTGTTTTCCCCAAGTGTGAATTATTTGTGGACTTAATATGAAAGCAGATATAGGTATAATATAATATGCTATAATATTAATATTAATAAAAGTACATCTGTGTTGCATACGTCTCTCTTTGTTGGTGCTCTTCATAGGAGAACCTAGCAGTGGTGTACACCCCCAGCTGGCCCACCCAGTACACCATCTATGAGCCCGTGATCCGCTTGAAGGGCCAAGCCAAGACTGTGGTGTCTCAGAGACCCTTCAGCACCAAAGAGGCCCAGAGCTCGGCGATGGATGCCCAGGCCTTATCAACACTGCGGCCCACTGAGCCCCAGGGGCTGCAAAGCGTTCTGCACAAGATAGGAGGCGCCGGTGCTTTCGTCTTCCTCTTCGCCCGGGTACGATGACCCCCCCCCCACCAGTCCCTTTCTCCTACATGGCTTATGTTAATGTTTTGTGCTGGAGTGGGTAATTTTATGACTGCCATTGAAAAATTAGCCTCTTGATCAGCATGGTTACGCTTTATGTTTTTATATTTTACAGAGCAGTGTTGTCTTGTAGCCTTGAGCGACGTACTTAATCTGAAATGCATCCATAAAAGTTGCTATAGTAAAAATCTGTAATTGACGGTTTACTTCCACTAACAGGCAATAAGTACTTTGCCAGAGCAATGAGGCTGTCCCGTTAAATCCTCACATACAATCATCGACCCCCCCCAACCCCCACTCATGATCTCCTCGGGCGACGTGTTAACAATGAAGGTTGTCGTAGATCTAATCTTAGACTCAGCGGCTCGCTCTCCAGGCACTGTGTGCAGTGCATTGGGAAGCATTTTGAGGTCGGTATTGTCAGGTGGGCCAATGTTTCTGCCACCTGTGTAGCTCTTGATGATGCACAACACTCCGGTATGAATGTGCAGCCAGTGTTCCGTAAACAAACGCTTTCATTATCCTTAACCTTCTCTTTTAGGAGATAGAAACTGTAGTGTTCTCTGCTCAAATAGGTCTGTCGTGGGGCATTTTTGTATCTTTTCCCACCACTTGTCTCTCCCATAAAGACTGAGCTTTGATTTGTGTATCCTAGACAGCCTCATTACCTTCATTCAGATCAATTTAAGAAGCATCACTGGTATGACAAACGCTTTGCAGATATGAAAAACATGACACATGGATTAAATGGAATGAAACATGGATAATGACCCCGTCTTCAGGTTGTGGAGCTCAGTGACTGTGAGAGAACCCAGGCCCTGGTCCTACAGGTCCTGCTTTCATTGGTCAAGTACAACCAGCACCGCCTTCATGAGATGGAAAACTGCCACGGATACGCCATGATCCACCAGGTTCTCATCAAGTCCAAGTGCATCGTGGGATACCACATCCTAAAGGTTAGCCCTAGGCTTGTTGGGGTTAGTGCCCTCGGCCATATTGAAGTGTTTTTTTTTCTTCTTTATTCAGCCGGATGATTTCTGAGGATCATCAATTCTGCTATGACCTTTGACCTTGCAGGCATTGTGTAGTAAGAGGAGTTAATTGCATTACCTGCTGAATGTTGACCTTTGCCTGGTTCTCAGACCATTCTTGACGGCTGCTGCAGCGGACCGGTTTTGATTTTGGGTGAGGACGGCCAATTTCGGTTGGACACGGAGTCCACCGCTGTGGTCCAGGACCTCACACTGATGTCTGAGGTGCTCCTTGACTGGAAAATCTGGTCCAAGGCTCAGGTAGGCTGGTTCATGGAGATAACGTTCTGAACAGCAGTCCTGAGGCCTGAGAAGGTGTCTGTAGGAATTTCAAGATAAAGCACATTGGTCAAGCATTACATTGGCGCCCCCTACAGACCTTTCTGGTGTTTCGGAAAGTACTAGTCACCAGATTGATAGGCACTAGGGAAAATCAATGGGGGTACGGAACCTGCAAAGAACTTTAGAGATAATGGGTGGGGGGGGGAATCTGTGAAAATTGTACTCTTGATAAAAGCATGTTTAAGAAGGTTGTGTGTGCAACCCAGCCTCCTGTCATCATGTCCCTGATGAAGTGCTCCGTGCTCCATTCTCAGAGGGGGGGGGGTCAGCATCTCGTGCTCTGGTTCTTTTCATCCCTCCAGGTAGCTGAGGGTGGCTGGGAGTGCGGTGCGTCGCCCTGGAGTAGCTTGCAAAAGTGGGGCTTTGATCTCTGCTTTCAGCCCCTCAGAGGGCTTGGTGGAATGGGAATATGTAGTGTGTCATATTGACGGTGCCCCCCCCCTGCCTATCCTACCTCTTCTGAAGTGTGGCGTGTGGGAGACCCTGCTGGCGGGACTGGAAGTCCTGATCCGGGCTCACCACCCTCAGCAGATGTTTAACATCTGCCAGCTACTCAACGCCCAGGTGGTGCACCGCTTCCTGCTCACCTGCCAGGTGCTTCAGGTAGGCCTTAAACCAGCCCAGCGTGTATGTGTTTGGGCCTGCCCCCCATCCTCTCTGATACACACTCTCTCTCTCTCTCTCTCTCTCTCTCTCACCCCCTCCCCAAAAGGAGCACAAGGATGAACATCTAACCTCCATGCCCCAGGATGTCTGCCTGTCCTTTGTGAAGATCATCCAGGAGGTGCTGGGCTCTCCACCAGACCTGGAGCTTCTGCGGCTCATCTACAGCTTCCTGCTGGCTGTCCACCCCCCCACCAACACCTACGCCTGCCACACCCCCCCCAGCTTCTACTTCTCCCTGCACATTGGTGTGTGCCCCCGTTCTCTTCGTTTCAACCTCTTAGACCTGTCCCTCTTCTATGAACAGCCTTAGTTTTTAATGAAATTTGACTGTTGTGTACATTACGCGCACCAGTGTCTCGGCCCAACAATTCCCCCTTCCTGGTTTTCCCTAGAGGGAAAACTCTACAACGAGAAGGTGCAGTCCATCATATTCCTGCGCTGTTCCGGAAGCAGCGGCAGATCTGCGGCCAGCTCTGTCCTGTCTCTGTCGCCGACGCCGTTCCTGGAGGTACCTTTGGAAGGTACCGAGATTAAAACCCCGGTGATCTTGATAGAAAGTTTGAGATCGTCAAGGGAAACCCTGTGTGCATTTACTGAGCTTTGTTGCTTAATTAATGAGCCTTGATTGGCCTCAAATTTCTCGTCCTTGTTGTTTTTACTCATTTACCCACGACAAATCCTCATTATGTGGTATCACACCTAAATTTATGCAAAGAACAAATTTTTAATTGCTTTATTTTGTGCATCCCGACAATATCATGAAGTCATATTTACCTTAATTAGGATTAATAGATATTTATTTACTAGGTTTTGGCTTGTTGTTAAAAAGAAATTTGGACTGTAATTCAGGCTTTAATTCTAATATAGTTTGATCTTTTCTGCTTGTGGTTTGGCAGATCACATGGCCCCACCCTCCCCCGGGCAGGAGAACGAGCTACACCCACCACGGCCCCCCAGCCTGACCGTGTCCCCACGCTGCTCCTCCCCATTGCTGGAGCGCAACGGTGTCTCCCTGTCATCGCAACAGACCCAGAGCAGCACAGAGACAATACGACAGGGTGCAGAGGGAGGGCCTGGGGGTGAGGGGCTTCTCAGCAGCTGCGAGTCGGCTCGCACGCTCTGCAACTCGCAGGAGGCCCTGTCAGTGGCTGCAGAGGGCGAGGCGGAGCTAGAGGAGCGTGAGGAGGGGCTGCGGAGGCCCGACAGCCTGCGGGGGATCCAGCCCTTCCAGAGAAGCCAGAGCAATTTGGCCAGCTTGGGTCTGGCCTTCCCTGCCCAGAATGGCGGCCTAGCGGCCGGGCGCTGGCCCAGTCTAGCTGACCGCAATGCCCTCCCCGAGGACTGGGAGAGTTACACCTTCTCCCCCGGATATGAGAGGACGTTCAGCAAGGCTGACTCCACCTCCGATAGGTGAGGCCCACCCTCTCCTTGGTATGTGCAGTTTATAACCAAAGTACGCTTGTAATTATGGTTACTGCATATTTAGTGCAACAAATTTGATTGTGTTTTCTGTCACTTTAAAGCAACTTTGGTGGCTCGTTAATTTTTTTTAACTGAAACCTTAATGGGCCTTTATGTTCATTAATATAAAAGAACGAGAGAAATGCTGGAGGATTTCAGCGCTCCGGTTAAAGTCAGAGCCGCATTAAGGAGATGGAAAGCAGATGGGAAGATGAAGTGGGTGTTGTTGTTTTCTGCCTCTGGCTTTGTTTTGCATAAAAGCTATTTGCGAATCGCGCCCGTGAAAACGAGGCTGATGAATCGAGCCCATGCTTCTCGTCTCCAGCTTCTGCCAGATGTCTAAAAAGACTCGCAGCTTCCTGATACGCTTCTGAAAATGAGACGTTTGCAGAAGCGTTTAAATGCCGCCGTATTTTCCAGAGTCGCCATTTCATGGTAAAAATATGTCAACCTGGCCCAGATGCGTTTGGGAAGCTCCTCTTTCTTTCCAGTGTTGTAGGTAATGCCCCCTATTGGACATGCCGTGCTTTACAGCTGGTCCTGTAATGTGAGCAAGTGATGACAGGACCCAAGTCTCACGGCTGTCAGAGCCTCTCTCATGCACGCTTGGCCTCTTCTTGGGAGAAGTGTGTGTGTATCTATGAATATGTCTGTGGCGCAGGTCTGGGGCGGAGGACTGCCTGGTTCTCGTCTGCTGCGGCCTGTACGACCTCCTGCGGGGGGTACTGCTCCTGCTGCCTGACCTCCTGCTGGAGGAGGTGATGGACAAGCTGGTGCAGCCCGAAGCCCTCTTGGTGCTCGTCAACCACCCCTCCACGCTCATTCAGCAGGGTGTCATGAAGGTGAGGCCCCCTTCTCTTCCCACTCTCCTCTGTGTTCCCACCAGCTTTGTCCGACCGCTTGCCCACGTCGTCTCCTTCCAGTTGCTGGATGCCTACTTCACCCGGGCAACCAAGGAGCAGAAAGAGAAGTTCCTGAAGAACCACGGCTTCTCGCTACTGGCCAATCAGCTATACCTGCACCAGGGCACCCAAGGCCTGCTGGAGTGTTTTCTGGAGATGCTGTTCGGCCGACCAGTGGGTCTGGAGGAGGAGTGAGTGTAGAGCTCTCAGGAGTGGTGAAGATCATGTGATATTTATGTCGATTTAATGACCGAGAACATAGTTGGTCTCCAGTCTCTCAAATCAAATGGCACCTGGTGGATGAAGCCATGTTCCACAGGGAGTCAGACTTTCTTGGCCTTTATTTCTGTGCAGGTTGGATCTAGAGGACCTGGAGAACATCGCCCCCTTCAGGAAGCGCTGCATCATCCCCGTGCTGGGCCTGATTGAGAACGGACTGTGCGAGAATGCACTGGTGCACAACGCCCTCTGCATGCTGCTGCAACTGCTCAACGCCTGCCCCAAGATGGCAGACATCCTGTTGGATCACGGCCTGCTCTATGTGCTCTTCAACACGCTGGCCACCCTCCACGGCCTGGAGAATGGGTACGAGTCCCGGTGCGCGAGACCCGGCAGAATGAGTTTGTGCAATGCAGTGCATTATGGGTAGTGGAGTGGCTGGAGGTAGACTATTGGTTACTTTGATTTTCAGCTATATGGTTGTCTGTTGAGGTCCCAGGGGAGACTGGTGCTTAACCTCATTTTATGAGATATATATGTATATACACTGAAAAACTGAAATTCTAAATTCAGGTTTTTTTAGGAGGAAGGGGGTAAAGCGTTTGAAATGCCACCAGGAATGATATCTGCCTTTTACATCACACTCGGTTAAAATTTAATGCTGTGTGGTCTATTCAAGTCCTTACTGAATTCCTCTTTGTGGGTCTTTAGCAGCTCCTGAAAGAGCTTATGGGACCTGAAGTATAGGGGTAAAAATTGTTGATTCTGTCTGGAAGATGTCTGTGTGCCCGTTTGAACGTATCCGTCACCCTCTCTAACTTCCTGTTCCCACAGGATCCCCCTGAACGACTACAAGCTGTTGGTGTGTGACATCCAGCAGCTGATGGTGGCCGTCACCATCCACTCGTGCAGCACGTCCGGCTCCCAGTACTTTCGCATCATAGAGGACCTCGTCACGCTTCTGGGCTACCTACAGAACAGCAAGATTCGGCGCACGCAGGGTGAGTGGCATGTGCTTGCGGAGGGTCCGCGTTGCTAGGAGACCTCTGAGCACAGCCTCATTGGCCGTGCCCCTGCCTGTCGGCTCACCGGTCCCGTTTCTGGTTTTTGTTTTTTTTTTTTTTTTTTTTTAAACTACCAGCCAGGGTTTACCTACTGCCTTTTCCTGTAACTGCATATCCGGTACTGGGTCACAGTGAGCCTGCAGTCTATTCCAGGAAGGAGGGCAGGGGAGCGAGACAGAGGAACAATCTGGGCTAGATGCCAGTCCATCATGGGGCAGACGCACAATCGCATAACAAGAGCAATTCAGGGAAATGCTTAGACCAGGGGTCTCCAACTCCGGTCCTGGAGAGCTACTATCCAGCAGGTTTTCTATCCTACCTGGCTTCTGATGAGCCAC
>JAODKE010000068.1:5265974-5285646 GCA_026779605.1 Mormyrus hasselquistii
TGTGGCTCATCAGAAGCCAGGTAGGATAGAAAACCTACTGGATAGTAGCTCTCCGGGACCGGAGTTGGAGACCCCTGGCTTCGACTGTGGGAGGAAAACTGGAATATCACTGGAAGGGCATCCGCACATAAAGGGTGGAAATCGAACCCGCAGCCAGGAAGGTGTGAGGCCACAATGCTAGCCAGTGTGCCATCCAGTTAGCCTTAAGATGCATCTACTTGTAATGCTTTTGAGAAAAAAACGGGCTTTCCATGGTGATTATTGCAGTACCTCCTGATAAATACATGCAGCAGTGCTAAGCTTTAAAACCTACAGTGGTGGGTGCGCTCCCTTAACTGCGCCGGGCCTTCGCAGAGATGGCAGTGGCGCTGCAGTTCCGGGTCCTCCAGGCCGCCATCGAGTTCATCAGGACCACTGCCGACCAGGACCCCCAGAAGGCGGGCGGCTCGGCCCAGCAGGCCGCTTCCCCGCCCTCGTCACCTCACCACCTTTTCCAGAAACGCAAGAGCATCGCCGGTAAGCGCCGCATCTGGGGACAGGTCACGGAATGTAAAAGCCGAAGTCAGTTTGTAAGAGGATAAGACATAACAGCTAATTTTGGCAGTTGTATGCTAATTTTCAGCGAGGGAAAAAAAAAATCAGTGCTGTAATGAAGCATTACAGTTGTGACAGAAAATTGGGCTTAAAATAACCTCACAATATTGCTTGTTTTTGACCGTTAACTACATTTTTCTCAAAAAATTGTTTGTGAGTTTTGGTCCCCTTTAGAGGCAGTGTAGGTTGTTATCTCTCCAGTATTTGTCCGTTCTGACACTGCGTCATGGGCGTTGGCCCCAGGTGGGCGTAGCCAAGTCCTTCCCTCAAGCTCATTGGCTATGTCTGTGTCACCCCCGCCTCCCTGTCCTCCTCCACCAATGGCGACGCCGTCACCGCCCACCTCCTCTAAGGCTCCATGGCCTTGAAAGACGCCATAATTCCCAGCATCCCCAGGCAGCATTACTGCTCCTACGGCATGATTCCACTGCCCATGCCCTTCAGCTTCCTGTCCCAGGAGTCCCCTGTCTCGTCCCCTGCCAGCTCCTATGTCTTCCCCACTGACACAGGTGCAGTACATGCCCCCCCCCCCAGTGAAAGACAACACTGTCCCGCTGGAGAGTGTTTCTTCATTTTTTTTTTTTTGCATGAGAAGGAGTGAAGCCCCCGCTAACCTGCCCAGTAAACTCGTCCATCACTGGTGCCTGATATTACTCCTCACTAATCCCTGGGTGTCGTGTGTGTGTGTGTGTGTGTGTGTGTGTGGGTGTGGGTGTGCGTGTGTGTGTGTGTGTGTGTGTGTGTGCGTGTTCATGTTCGTCCTTGACTGCTGTTCCAGCTCCTCCGACTGGCTGTGGAGTTCTGAGTCTGTGAGGAGACTCTTAAACGACTCCGTCTCACTTTGAAGTGCACTAACAGGCAGCCGTCTCCTCTCCTCTCCGCTCTACTCCTCAGGCTGAGCACACGCTAAATCATGCATTTCTTTCCTCAGACCCTTAAAACACACTGATTCACTCTGATTACGGTATTTATGCCACAGTGGTTGAAAGGACCAGAATTAAAAAGCATGTTTGTTTTTTTTTCCCCTCCAAATCCCCAGGAGGAACCACACAATGAATTAGGTTTGATATTGGAAATAGTTTTAAATTTAATGCTAATATAGGCAAATGGAGACTGGAATAAAACATGCAGGAAATTGTGTGGTTTTTCTCAGTGGAGACCTTCTTTGCCGTGATTCTGCTGAGTATTTTAAGTTTTATTAAGCCCTTGCTTTTCCAGACGTGTTGGCTTAATAAACCCTTGGAGGGCACTCTGGGTAGCAGTTAGAATAAGGTTTTCTCAACCTTGACTTGTAGCAAGGTGGCGAGAGTTGTGGATATACCCCACAATCCTATATCCCAGCCACTGAGCGATGTGATTTCCTGACTCACCACCCCTGTGCCCTCATGTGCGATCGGTTGCCCCGCCGCAGGCAGGCGCCGGTTCTCCCTCGTCCAGTCGGACTCGCTGCTGATGAGGATGCGCTCAGTGGCGAGCGACGAGCTGACCCACATGATGCAGAGGCGCATGAGTCAGGAGAACCCCATCCGAGCCAGCGAGTCCGAGTTCATCCAGAGGCTTCAGAGGCTTGTGGTGCTGGCCGTCAACCGGCTCATCTACCAAGGTGCGTTTCCGTGACGACCTCCTCCTTCGGCGTGCCTGGTACGTGATGCCCCTGCAGTCTCCATGCCTCATTGCTGTGTATTTTACCTCATGTCCCCAGTTGATGTACCTGCCCACAACTCAGATTCCTATTTTAGAGATTTTGCCGATAGCAGGAGCAAGAGCATCGAGGTCCGCCCACCCTGAAGCTTACAGCCCATAATATTAAAATAAGACCTGTGCTAAAATCGCTTAGCCACCGGTCCTCTGTTAATCACTGTTATGCCCATTTCTTGTGGCTGTCAGATGTCACTCGGGACTTCTTTGACCTATTGAACCTTCCTGAGACCCCTGGGCACCAAGGGGCAGCAGTTGGCCCTGGGGAGACAACATTGGAGGAGAACGGTACAGTGACAGCAATGCCCATCCCCACCAGCCGGAAAAGCTTCCAGAAGGAAATCCTCAAACTCATGATGGAGGGCATAAAGGTTGGCCTGGTGAGCAGCCTGCAGGGGGCAGTCTCATTGCCGCTGATGAGAGATGAGTAGGGGAATCCCCATTTGGCTTTGTTAATATGACACTGCTCTATTATCCATCAATGTCAGGTGATCATTGAAGAGGCTTCATGTATTCGTGGGTCAGAACCACTAGTGTGCTAGTTTTCAGGCTCTTTTAGCAGTTAATGCTTTAGTGCACTCTATTAACTCTTAAAGTCATAAAATGTGCATTTTACCAATCACAAAGGTAATGGGAAGTTCTGGTTAAGATCTTCAACTCTGTTTACCCCCACCCCGCAGGGCAGTTCTGGCCGGAGTGGTGCCCCCCGCCAGCAGTGGCGGCGAATCCTGTGGTCGTGCCGCGACACCTTCCGGGTGCAGATCGGGCGGCTAATGGTGCACGCGCTGAGCCCCGCGCAGCCGCTGGAGCACAGGAAGGAGGCACTGGAGTTCGTCCGGGAGCCCAGCCACCCCGACATCCTCCGTGAGAGTCTGAGCCCCGGCCTTGAGGTGCAGCACCGCAGATGGGATTTCGCTGGGTTACCTGCTCTTCCAGCTGACCGAAAATAGCCTTAGATTTCATGTTGTAGATTAGGATGAGATGAAATGAGGGATGTAAATACTGCTAAAGCAGGTCACTGTCAGCTATCTGTTAGGAGCGTGGCATTTGCTGAGCTGCTTTTAATGCCCAGATCAGCATTGGGGGGGGGGGGGGTTCCGTCACTGCTGTCAGGCACTGTGGATTTTAGATGTACCCCGTCAGGGGGTATAGGAGACGGCTGTCAGTGGCCCTCGTTCAGATGCCTCCGTCACCCTTGCCACCGTGTCGTTTCTGTGACAGCCTCTGGCTATTCTTGGGACGCCCTGCGTAGCTGCTGTTGCCAAAATAAATGCGGTCTCCCGCTCATCCTTCCATAAGAGTGAGAGCGTGCCTGTCACCCCCTCTCTAGCACGGCCCCAAGCTGGCCCTCTACCTCTACGAGATGCTGCACGACCACAAGGACAGCCTGACCAAGGACGAGCAATCGGCCGTGGGCGTCTTCATGACCACTCTCAAGCTCTGCGGCCACCGCTGCATCCCGCCTGGCGCCCCGGCAAAGCCCGACCTCATCAAGGCCATCAAGGAGGTGGGGGCGGCCTGAGGTTCGCCCAGGGGCGGCACTCGTACTCCGTCTGTCGCAGCACAGTCAGCTCTTTATGCTTTATGCATGTCCTGCAGGAGCAGCTGAAATACGAAGCGGAGGAAAACGCGAACAAAGCGGCGTGGGAGAAGAAGATGAGCAGCACCCGGAAGAGGTGACAGATCACGCTCGATGTACCACACCGTCAACATGCTATTAAAGCGCATAAAAAGATCACTGATGTTCTCTCCTCCCTGTGACCCATAATCGGCCGTAGTCTGATGCAGAGGCTGGACGGCAAGCTGAAGGACATCTCGAAGATCGCGGCCGACATCACGCAGAACATCTCGTTGCGACAGGGCATGGAGCGGAAGAAGGTGATCCAGCACATCCGCAGCCTTTACAAGGTGGACCTCAGTGCCAGCCGCCACTGGCAGGAGCTGGTACAGCAGCTGACCCACGACCGGTGAGCGCCTCCTGCTGGTGCTCTGGGGCATTACGAGCTTGTAGATGCAGGGCCATGTCTAAGTGAATGTGCATGTCGCAGGGCGGTATGGCACGGCCAGGCTTCCTATCCCACCTCGTGGCAGCTGGACCCCACGGAGGGCCCCAACCGGGAGCGGCGGCGCCTACAGCGGTGTTACCTCACCATACCCAACAAGTATCTCCTCAAGGATCGACAGAAACCGGAAGGTAGGACCCCCCCGCCTGTGTGCCGTTTGGGGAGGTGGGGGAAACAGGCCGGGATCCACCACACCCACCCTTGTTGTGTCTCTACTCAGAGCGCACAAAGCCAATCCTGTCATTCCTCTTTGAGGACAAAACGCACTCCTCTTTCTCCTCCACGGTGAAGGACAAGGCGACGAGCGAGGCCATCAGGTAGGCCTTGCCGCCCGGCTTCATCTGCCCCCGCCCCGGCCCCGGCCAGCCTCTTTCCATAGCGTGAGAATCAGGCCCTCTTTCTGCCTCCAGGTTCACCAGGAAGTGCATCAGCGTGGCTCCTTCCAGGGAGACGGCAGGAGAGCTGCTCCTGGGTAAACCCTCAGCCACATCCGTACCCACAGTCCTTCCCTCACTTCTCACCAAGTTGTTCTGTCTTGAGCTTGTACCAGTGGCAGTTTTAATTGGATAATAATGGTATCATTTTTAGAAACAAATAGACTCTGTTAGCATGCTGTGAGGTCATTTATTATGTCTGTCCTGTCGGCTTGCTCGCTGTTCCCTCCCCCTCCCCGGCTGCCAGTACCATCCCAGCCTGGTCTGTACTCACGGCCCTGTCTCATCCCCAGGGAAGTCCGGCATGTACTTTGTGGAGGACAACGCCGCAGACTCACAGGACAGCCAGGTGAGGGTTCGAGGGAGCGGTGGCCAGGTGGGGCATGGTGAAGCAGCTCGCGGGTGTGACACGTGTGTCTGCAGATGCTCCATGGGGAGACGGAGCCGGCCTCCTTCTCCTGGACTTACGAGGAGATTAAGGAGGTCCACAAGCGCTGGTGGCAGCTGCGAGACAACGGTGTAGAGATCTTCCTCACCAATGGGAGGACCCTGCTCCTGGCTTTTGACAACACTAAGGCAAGACCTGCCCCGCTGGCCCTCGAACCTGAGATGTGCTGACGCAGACCAGCACAGAACACCATATGAAAATTTTATTCGTAACTCTTTACTAGGGTGGTCTGTAGCGATGAGTCAAATTTTAAAATTGCAGTTTTTCATGCCTCACCCTTTAATCTTGTGATGCATTGTGAGAACATATTCCTGGCAAGATTTTTCATAGTTTTATTGATGTTTAGAGGTCACTCAACAAGATCAAAGTCAGGAGAAATTGAACAAGCACAAAAACCTTACTAGATAGAACCATACAGCCTTCAAATATTGGCATTTGAATTTACTTTTAGCTTTTGCTAGTCTAGGTAAAAAAGAAACAGCTTTGAGAACTGTGAACTGAGAATGTACCTTTAACCTACTATAGGTGTATCAGGTGTATCAATATCATGCTAGTAGTTTTCACTCCCTAATTTTGTTTTCTTATACAAGAATATTTTTTGATAATTTTCAACCATGTTTAATGGTTGCTGAAGCAGCTGGAATGGCTGAGTGGAGCCTGGTTTAGTCACCTACTTTCAGTAATACTTGTTAATCTTTCAGGTCGTCCATTTAATTGTTACAAATGTAACAACAAATGTGCTAAGCATCTTATTTTTTGATAGTTCCGAGACGATGTCTACCAGAACATCCTGACTTCCAACCTGCCCAATCTGCTGGAGTACGGCAACATCACAGCGCTGACGCACCTGTGGGCGTCGGGCCAGATTACAAACTTCGAGTACCTGACGCACCTGAACAAGCACGCGGGCCGCTCCTTTAACGACCTCATGCAGTACCCAGTGTTCCCCTTCATCCTCAGCGACTACACCAACGAGACCCTGGACCTCACTGACCCCGCCATCTATAGGTGCTGCCTCCCTCTGCTGCCGTCGCGCCGTCTCAATGCTGGAGTCTTAAAGAGAAAAGGGAACAATGAATTTATATTTGCATAATTATGGGCCTCTGGCACATAATTCTTCTGCCATTCCTTTAGAAACGGATCTAAGCAGACTCTGCATTGTCTAAACTAAAATGATTGACGTGCATCATATGTAATGCATCTTAAACCTCAGGATTGTAGCAGTAGGGTCATATAAAATCTGCAAAGATGTCAGACATTGTAAACATCCCATTCCATCCCCCTCAGACTGACGAGAAGATTCAGTACCAGCGTCATGAGCTGTAGATTCAAGTTGAGGGACCTTTATGTCATTACAGATAACATCAGACGCCACACATTGACTAATGTATCCAAACAGCAAGTCACTCCCGATTTGACTGGGCACCGTAAAGAGAATTAATACTAATGCAGTCTGTCTAAGAAGCGCCACTGATGCCCGGACAAGGGCCGGATCTGGAGTTTCATGCCAGTGTTTCTGTTCCCTTGCATCTCTCCCGCAGGAATCTGAGCAAACCCATTGCAGTTCAGTCCAAGGAGAAGGAGGAGCGCTATGTGGATAACTACAAGGTAGGCTTGCAGACCTGACAGATGTGGGTGGGCTTGTTAGTATGATGGAGTGAGGGGATGTCATTAGCGGCCAGCTGTCTGCTCCCGCCTCCCCTAATGAAGGCCGTCGACGCGGCACTGCCGCATGGCTGTCTGTCATTACCATCCAGCTGGCATCTCCGGTCAGACACGCGTCAACCATCAAACGGTTTACCTTCACGGTACATTCCAGAAGGTGACGTGACGCGTGTCCCCACACCACTTCATAAAGTCGCTGTGGTTTTGCATCACTGTGGGTGGATCTGAGTGGAGGGGTCCTCCATCTGGGATGCCCTTAACGTGTCGGTGGTTGTTGCTCCTGCAGTACCTGGAGGAGGAGTTTCGGAAGGGTGCCTGCGAGGACGACCCCATGCCCCCCGTACAGCCCTATCACTACGGCTCACACTATTCCAACAGCGGCACTGTGTTGCACTTCCTGGTTCGCATGCCACCTTTCACGAAGATGTTCCTGGCCTACCAAGGTAAAGAGCCAACCCAAAAGCATGACCTGCATGTAGACTGCTTGGTGTACTGAGGTCTGAACCGGTCAATCTGTCTGTAAGATACTTATGGGCAGTGTTGGTGAAATTACTCAAAGTAATACAGGTCCAGAAAGTATGAATCCAGACTAAGGTTTTGTTTCAACCAACTGGTTGAGTTCTCTCTGACTGTCACTCTTTATGGTTGGTTGAAACGAAGCCAGTCTGGATTTGTACTTTCTGGACCTGACCTTTCTACCTCTGCCTGTATTGAATTATGATTGGACTATGCTGTATGTGTAGACCATTCCTGCACTGTTTCAGTGCCATCAGGAGGTATCGATCTTAATCAGCTGTGATCGTCCTCCTCATTAACGATGAGTTTAAATTTAGCAGCACTTACGGCACATGTTCTCTAATTACCGATAATTCCCTACGGCCTGGCAGACCAGAGCTTTGACATCCCAGACCGGACATTCCACTCTATGAACACTACATGGCGTCTTTCCTCCTACGAGTCCATGACCGACGTCAAAGAGCTCATTCCTGAGTTCTTCTACCTGCCCGAGTTCCTGGTCAACAGGGAAGGTAGGATCTTCTGAAAAAAGTCTTGATTTTCTTAGCTTGTGTTTGTGTTAATGGGTTAAGAATGGGAGAGACTTGCCTCATGTTTGGATGCAGCTTGGCGCTTAAGGGTGTGTAATATTGTTTCATCTGCACTGCAGTAGATGCTGACCTATATACTTCAACCAGGAATTATCTGCTGTCATGACAGGGAGTCTGTGATGGTCTTAATCCCTCCTCCAGGCTTCGACTTCGGAGTGCGTCAGAACGGCGATCGGGTCAACCACGTGAACCTTCCACCGTGGGCTCGCAGTGACCCGCGCCTCTTCATCCTGATCCACCGGCAGGCACTGGAGTCGGACCAGGTGTCGCAGACGCTGTGCCAGTGGATCGACCTGGTCTTCGGACTCAAGCAGAAGGGCAAGGCTGCCGTACAGGCCATCAACGTCTTCCACCCCGCGGTGAGCCCATCAGCCGCCACCCAACCTCGTCCAAGAATATCAGGGCATATGCAGTTCGTCTAAAACTTGGCTGAGTGGGATCTTTCTATTGCTGAGTGTTTTGGAGGATCTGGATTTCATGGGCAGAACAAGCAGTGTGGACTGTCTTGGACCAGCTGAGGACTGGGTTAAGAATCACTGATTTAAATATGAAAAGTAGTTAAATATCCCAGGGAGGCTGACAACGACGATGATGATATTCAGGGTCAGTTTGTCTCGCGCTTATGAACCATGCCTGTCTTTCTGCAGACGTACTTTGGTATGGACGTATCCGCCGTGGAGGACCCCGTGCAGCGGCGTGCCCTGGAGACCATGATCAAGACGTACGGCCAGACTCCGCGGCAGCTGTTCAGCAGCACCCATGCGAGCCGAGCGGGACCCCGGCTCTCCATGGAGGGCGAGCTGCCGGCCGCGGTAGGGCTGCTGGTGCAGCTGGCCTTCAGGGAAACCCGCGAGCAGCCGAAGGAGGTGTCCTGCCCGGTACATGTCAGCCAGGGGCTGGGCAAGCGCAGGGTGGGGGACGGGCGAGGGATGGGAGGGGGCTGAGTGGGTGTAGAGGTCACCAATGTCCCATTATCATCTTAGAGCCCCCTGCCTTGGATCAAGGGCCTGAAGTGGGGCGAGTACGTGGGGTCACCCAGCGCCCCCGACCCCGTGGTGTGTTTCAGCCAGCCACACGGCGAGCGCTTCGGCTCCCTGCTGGCCCTGCCCACGCGCGCCGTCTGCGGCTTGTCCCGCAAGTTCTGCCTCATGATGATCTACAGCAAGGAGCAAGGTAAGCAGCGAGTGGCGCCCTCTGCAGGCTGGGTTCTCACGCTGTGATCTGCCCTAAACACAAGGCCGTCAGTCACCCGTTGAGGGAACTCAGGGCTGCCCAGAGGCTAAGCCATCAGCCATCTCTCTGCACTGTCGGGTTACTGTAAGCGTGATGCCCGGACGTGCCTTGGCAGGGGTGCGGAGCATGCACAGTACGGACATCCAGTGGTCGGCTATCCTGAGCTGGGGCTACGCGGACAACATGCTGCGTCTGAAGAGCAAGCAGAGTGAGCCACCTGTCAACTTCATCCAGTGCTCCCAGTTGCACCAGGTACCCCACTGGGCCGGATGTCCATTTCTGCATATCGTCTTTCCCAATTATGGACTTGTGTAAAATCGCCTACCCCCCACCCTCCAGGTGACCAGCTGTGCTTGGGTGCCTGACAGCTGCCAGCTGTTCACGGGCAGCAGGTGTGGCGTCATCACGGCCTACAGCAACCGCTTCACCAGCACCACGGTGCGTTTCCACGGTGACCATATCATCCACCCCTCCCAGCTTCATTAGTCATTTTACAGTTGCCCTAGAAACACATTTCCAAAAGGCTGCTAGGCCTCCCCCCCCACGCACCCCCCCCACGCACCACTTTGCAGGGTTGTGGGGTTTGGCTGCATATCAGGGGCCCAACGTGTGCATTTCCTTCCTGCCGAGCCCTTAATGAATTTCAGCTTGATTAAGTCGGTTATTGAATTATGGCCTTGATCTTAACCTACCTGAATAATATGTGGTCATTTTTAACGGGCCCTTCTTTGTCTGTTTCGATAATTGCTTCCATTTTAAAATGGATAATAGGGGTTCCCAGGGTGCCACCATTAATAGCACTAACAGGGGGCTATACAGCACTAAAATGTTAATTGCCCACATGGGGGCTTTGGTTGCTCTGGGACTTTCGTTAGCCATTAGGATGGCGGCTTCTAGGGTGACACAGAATTGCTAGCTAAATTCTGGAAATCCGGTATAGCTAATCCCTGCTCAGCGTAACTGGGGTGTGATTTCCTTTTCGGGGGTCTCCGTGGTCAAGGTCTCTACAGTACAGTTTACACCTATGCCCCGCCCCCTTTCACAGCCCTCCGAGATGGAGGTGGAGTCCCAGATGCATCTGTTTGGCCACACTGCGGAGGTCCTTTGTCTGTTTGTCTGCAAGCCCTACAGCATCCTCATCAGCGCCAGCGAGGATGGCACCTGCATCCTCTGGGACCTCAACAGGTGTGTGCCCCCCTCCCCTCCCCACCCATGCTATGGTCCGTGAATGAAAGACCTTCTAGGTCCACACCGTCATGCCCCCTCCCCCACCCTGCTTGTCATGCCCGCAGGCTGTGCCACGTCCAGAACCTCACGGGTCATAAGAGCCCCATCTCGGCAGTGTCTGCCAGCGAGACGACGGGGGACGTCGCTACGGTGTGCGACTCGGGTAAGCACTAACCTTACCGTTAGTCTGTAACTCAGCAGAAGTTTATTAACAAGGATGTACTAGGCTGTGGTAAACACCTCTGAACAATATTCTTACAATATGAAATTTCATCGTAATACCGTCTCTGAAGTTACGGCATTCCCTTCCATACCGTATATAAAGTTTGGTGAAGGAAATGCTGTATGTTGGAGGTGAATGACAGACATACATGCTTATGATTGTAATGGCTGATTTATTTAACGCGTTTAACTCATATCATTGAATTTAAGTGTTGCCCCATCATTTAATTGAAAATCGTACACCCATCACCGGAGTGTCATGTGGGGGGTTTGGCGCTGGTATGAACAGATGCTTTTGTTGAAAATCGCAGTGGAACACCCCATTGTGTCTGGAGGCTTGGTTTGGGCTACACCCGCTCGCGGTTTATTTAAAGGTTAATTACTTTGTGAAGAGGCACGCTAAAAATAATGGAAGTTTGTTTGCCTGACGTCTCTGGCAAATAGACACTTTATTTGTGTAATATCTGTTTATACTGCTGAAGGAAAGTAATGAACAGAGCTAGCTGCCGAATGGGACATAGGTCCGAGTTTTTATTTTGAAATCATTTATTCATCGGTTTAGTGTGAACATTGATAAAAATTATTCTTGTGTTTAAGATCCGTATCTCTGGACTCTGCTTTCTGTTTGCTTCTTGTATCACGACCCTCCGAGCCCAGCTCATCTATGTAGACAGACCCTCAGCATCGTGTTGTTTGAAGCGGTTGAGCCACCTTGTGACAGTCATACAAGGCTGTTTTCTACCTTCCTCCCTGTAGGAAACTATAATCCCGCCTCACTGCTCGGTTCCAGGTGAATCAGGCATCATGCAGGGACCCTTCCTGGGAATTCCTTGGCCCGATTTGACCTTATTTTGTCCTTGGGCAGTGGGTGGCGGCAGCGACCTTCGTCTGTGGACGGTGAACGGCGATCTGATCGGCCACGTCCACTGCAGGGAGATCATCTGCTCTGTGGCCTTCTCCAACCAGCCAGAGGGCGTGTCTGTCAATGTTATTGCGGGGGGGCTGGAGAACGGGGTGGTCAGGTAAGGAGCTCCTTCACTTTCAGCCTGTTTGATAGTGTGAAAAACAAAGACTCCCTGCCCCGCGCCACTCCAACTTTGTAAACTCTAAACTTAAGCAGTATGGTGGAGGATCTCGAGAGGGCCTGCTGTGTGAACTGCGCAGACGTCCTCAAATCTGTATCACAATGTATGATTTTTAGACCGTCTAAAAAACATGGACGATGGGGGAAAATATGGAGGGTGTCTTGTGTTAATATTGTATGAATGAGATGCTGGCAGCTAATCTCAGCCAGGCTCCCTCGAGTCGTGAGAGAGGGGCTGTTCTCTGCCAAGCCCAGCCCAGCGTGATGGCCCGCTCCCTTCCTGCTGCAGGCTATGGAGCACGTGGGACCTGAAGCCCGTCCGGGAGATCACATTCCCCAAGTCCAGCAAGCCCATCGTCAGGTACGCCCACCCGCCTTCCAGCAGATTCTGCCTTATGCATTCGTCATTCTGATAAATTAATGCAGGTTGTCCGCGTTTATCTGGCTGGTCTTACCTTCCCGGCCTCACTCTCTACGCTTCCGTGTCTGATCCGCAGTCTGACGTACTCATGCGATGGACACCACCTGTACACGGCGAACAGTGAGGGCACGGTGATGGCCTGGTGCCGGCGTGACCAGCAGCGTCTCAAGCTGCCCATGTTTTACTCCTTCCTCAGCAGCTACGCCGCTGGCTGACCCCCCCCCCCTCCCCTCCAACTGCTCCACATCGCTGTCTAGGGGGCGTTCAGACTTCTGTGACAGGGGCGGGGCAGCTGGGAGTAGGGTGATGCACCAAACCTAGTCAGTCCTCCCCCCACGCAGACCCCAAGCGGACCAGAACTGTGTGTGTTCAGTGATGACAAAGATGTAGTGATGCTTAATTATGTTTGTATGTGTATTTATATATGACTGACACTAGGGGGAATGATGGTTAAATGCTTAAACCATGGATGCCTCTTCCATTCTGAGTGTTGTTTTGTTTGTGTTTTTTTTTCAGTGTTGCCTTAAAGATGTACTTTTATTTGTCTGTTAATTTTTCCCTGAAAAGTCTTAAATCATGGTATACGCACTGTGTCTGTCCCGCTGATGTTCTGCTTTCTGGCCGGGCCACCGCGGACGCACTCCGCTCGGACTCCACCAAACGAATGGCGTCCCGATCGCGAACAGGCCGACTGCATAGATCCGTCACGCTTCACCGGAACCTCCTCAGCATCGCCGAATTTGGTTCTTCTCAGCACTCCCTGGACGGCACTCCATTCTATGCTAACTGCTTGGAGGCCGTGGGGAAAGTTTCAATTAGTCTTGGACCTGCTCCTCGCTGCTTTGTTGGAGATGGAGGTGAGGAAGACTGTGGCCCAAGCCTTAATTTCTGCACCAGGGTGAAGTGGGTGGAGACTCCCTGATGGACAGTGGCCTTGAATTAGCTTTGGTCTACAAAACATCGCAAGGGTTCTGTTGCTGTTACTTCTGACCGAATAACGTGAAGCTTATTACTAAAAGCTTGGTACACTTTTTTTTTGTTTTTTTTGGACTTTCCAGGTTTTGTCGTCAGTGGTGTGTGGGACCCCCAGGTTCTTTGGGGCCACAGCATGAACACAGAGGCGGGGGGGGGGGGGGGGGGGCATGGCAAATCCTCAGTGTTGTGTTTTGGACATTAAATGCCTCCAAAAAAAATCGCCTTCGCGTCATGTGCCCACGCCACCTGCTGGCGGCAGTGCGACACTGTAGGGTCCATCGCATGAATCGCAGAGCCACGTTGCGCTACCCAATCAGAAGACGAATAATAACTGGCAATATGTGACTCTATTGGTTGTCAGTGTGATCAGTAATTCGGGGGAGGCACTTGTAGAGGCTGGTTGATAATATCAGTACAATGGGACCTGCCTCTGCTAGTCTCGCCAGATATTTGTAGCCCCCCCCCCACCTAGTTTCTGCTGTAAGGTCCTTAAATGCACGCAGTGCATGTTTTTATCCAGCAATACGGACTCTGTCTATAGCAGCACTGACTGTTCTGTAGAGGATGCTGGCGAATGGGCGGATGTGTGCGGTCTCAGGGTCACTGGCGGTTTTCCAGAACCAGGCCCATTTAATCAATTACCAGCGCCTGAGTGCATGATGCACGGCTGCGTGCTAAAAAGCCTTAAAAAAGACATAATAAAAAATCCCCAGACACCTGAAAAGTAACTGCGGGGGAGAAGCATTAAAATCATATTGTGCGTGTTTACAAAGCTGGCGGTCGTTCGGAGCTCCCTTTTAAGTTGGTAATAAATATGGTAATTACGAAACTGTCTCTTACACTTCGGCGTTTCGCTGAAATAAAAAAGTGTTTACGTGAACGGGAGCTCTCGTTTAGCAACCACCACAATTAGTGCTCTTTCTTCGTCTCCTTTTTACATCCACTGCGGATGGTCTTAGCTGAAGAAGACTAAATGGTAAATTTAAATAAAAAAAAAAAAAAACACACACTTTCCTCACCGCCTGGAGAACAGCTGCATGGTCAAGAAAGGCACGGGAACCCGGAGCACGACCTGCATGTCAGCATGACCCCGCGTGTCCGGGCCGGCAGCACGGGGAGGCGACCTCAGAGAGAATATAGTATTATGGCCGTTTGTGTTTCCAAAAATCACAAAAAAAGAGATGATAACGGGACCTATCACATCGACTCTGTGAAACTCTGGACTTTGGAGACGGACGTGATTCTCCGTCGATTCCCACCTTTGGTATGAATATGACCTTCGCTGTAACTGAGAAGGTCAAAGGATAAGTGGACACGAGTTTCTTATTTTTTTGTACCCATGCATGGATGGAAAATTAAAATTATTATATATAAATATAAATACAAATATGAATATTTAAGAAATGGAACACTGACTGCTTACTTTGCATGTAAATTATAGATTTGGATACAGCTGTACAGAAGTGACTGTTTTTGTGTTGAATTCACCTGGGGTGGGGGTGGGGGGGGGGGTGGCTTTGCTACACAAAGCCGGTCCTTGAACTGAGAAAAGTTCTCTTTTTTCCCCTAATTTCCCATTTGTCACCCTGATTACTGATTGGCTTATACGCTACATGTGTGTGCTTTGTTTGATAGTGTCTCTGTCACCGTGCCTGGCTCTGCGGGAGTCCCCCCGCCACTCTCCTTCCTGCGGGACACGGTGCGTGTGGCTCTCGGTACCAACTGTACCCCTTATTAGTAATCAACAGATCACGCCACATTCGTCATGTCGCATTTCCAGAGGCCGGCCGTAGATGCGCGCTGTGAGCTGCATTGTTCTCCGGTCATCTGAAACGCTCCCAAGTTTATTTTCCACATTTTAGAGAAAAACATGTAATAATATGCATGGTTAGCGAGGGGTGATGCAAGAGCCCATGTCCCCTGTGGCTGCTGGGAATCAGTTTAGTGTCGCCTCTTAATCCAGTGATGTAGCATGAGACGGGCCATCGGAGCCCCTCCTGGGAAGACCGAGGTGAGTTTAATCCGCTGCACGGTCACACAACAGCTCTTTATTGGCGAGTCCACCTTCTGTAGAATGCAAGCTACGGTGTCTCGTCAGCGCTGATTATGCGATGGGGCCACAGCCTTTAAGAGTTTAAAGGCTTAATACAGGCAATTAATTCGTAATGTAGATTAAGTGCTAATTAGTGGAATTGGCATGTGGCTTCACAGAGCAGGCCAGAGGGTTCTGCTTTCTGGCTTCTGTTGTACAAACATTGCAGTAAGAGGGGATTTACTGAGAAATGCCTGACCAGGGAAATATCTGCTGTTTGACTGGCAATATATTCTAGTTAATGGAGTTTTATTATATTTTATTAAGACATAATGAAGCTTGCTTAATTTCTGCTCTTGACTGTTATGCTAGGCTGGGAATACGGAGTCTATAGCAACCAACAGGAAATCTGTTTTCTTTGCGCTGCATTGAAGGTAAGTAAAGATATGATTCTGCCAGATGTGTGCGGGAGAGGACGGTGTAGGTAAGTAACCCACAGCTGTGTGTTTCCGCAGTGTTCTCTGCTCGTTAAACGTGTTAACGAGCCTGCCGTTAATTGACCCGTGCGGCTTGTGACATCAGTAGGGGTTAGAGGCATTTAAACATCTGGATGTTTGCCAGAGTGTCAGGTGATTGACTGATCTCTTGCCCCAAATCCCATTATGCGTCTTCCTGATTGGTTGATCTCGCTCACCAAGGACTGTGGGGGGAACCCGGGGGGGGGGGTTATGTCGAGAGCTTCACAGCCTGCGGTGTTTCACTCAAAATAGAAACTCAGGTTTCATGATGGATCAGCTGGGAGGCCATGGTGATGTAAAAACTCGGCAAGCTGCAGTTCCCACGGCGATCGAGGGAAATTGTTAGTCAATTAGCACATGTCTATTTCGCATTCTTTTACTAAATATGGTGGGGGGGGGAGAGATTTTATCTTTGGTACTGAGTAATGTAAGCATGATGAAATGGTGAGCGTGGCCCAGTTTCAGTTGATAATTAGCTAACGTTATGGTGACTGGGGGAGCCTGTTCTTCAGGGGGATAAGTGAAGCCTTTGTTCCTTCACAGTGTCACCGTTTCTTCCCCCTGGGTATAATTCTGAAATTGCAGCTGGTTGGAGAACCTGGGATCGGCCTGGCTGTCAGGTCCGTCACCTCTGCACTCGAGGTGGGCTGAGCTGGGAGCACGCTAGCTCCCCGCGTCTGGCCCGGCGATTCCCCATGCCCACCGCGCCTGAATGAATACGTATAAATGTAGCTGATTGCCGGTTCCGGGTAGTCCTACGGAGCACGATTTGGCTCACTGTGATGCGGAGGGCTGTAATTATGTCAGGCTGAAGCGGGGGGACACACGGGAAACCGCAGGGGCTTGCGTATGTGATGAATACTCCCTTTCTGCTGGAAATTAGTAGCTCCATAACCATTAGCACTCAATTTGACAAACAGTTTAACTGGTATATAATTACAGCTCAGCATTAGCTGTCAGCTACTCCGGCACTGTGCCTGTTGTAAGGATTGATGTTCAGTTTAAAAAAAAAAAAGTAGTATATTAACAGTGTGTGGATCACTTGCACTTTTGGAAAGGTGAACCCTGTGGTCCCCGACCAGGGTAGCGAGCTCTTGGTTTTCGTTGTATTCAGCCCAGGTTTAGCATCTGAAATATAAAATGTGGATAAGCTAATGCAGATGAAAGCCCCTATGCTTACATTTGGCTGCTTAAGAGATCGGGGCCCTGTTGGTCGTCATGGCAAGCCTAGGGCAGGGCCTCCGGGCTCCTTCATCCTTCCTCTCCTGCAGTGTCATGGTGGCAAATCACTGCGAACCACCTCCTGTTTGCACCCGCAGTCTCTCACGCCTCCCTGTCGTTGCCGACAGAAGCCGAGGTCACACAACTCAAGCCTGGATACCTAAAGGCGCAACAGCGGCGTCCTGATCTTTCCCACTGGAGATCACCATGACGACAGTATCTCTCAGGCCTGGGGGGCTGCGGAGGGGGGCAGCTCCTCCTCTCGTGCCAGTGAGCCACTTTCGCTGGGAATAATAAGCACAGCGGTCCAAGTGCTTGTGACTGACTCCGCACCTCCTGGAATAGGTCGTCGCTGCCGGCTCCTCCTCTGCGGAGGCCCTGTCAAACTCCCCCTCGCCGCAGAGGCTGTGAACGCCCAGTGGTGGTGTCAGGCTCCACTCGCCGTCGCTCCCCGCACACCCGAATCGGCTCGGGTTTCCTTCTGCGGCATTTCCGGCAGGTTCTCCGGCGGAGGCCTGCCGTGTTTAGCCTCCGTGACTCATCCTTCTTTCCACGAACAGCGCTGCCCACGGTTACACAGCCACCCCCTTAGAGCCCCCCCTCCCCCTGCCCTCTCCCCACACTCCAGTGCTGCTTTTTGGTCCGTCGTTCAGTCTGGTGAAAGCCGCTTGCTCTCATTTACTTTCTCATGAGTGAGCTGGGGGTCTCCAGATGTCTCTACTTCAAAATGTCTGAATTACCTCTGCCGTTTGTAGGCTGGAATGCTCTGCATTAGGAAGCTGGCCATGCTATTACCCACCCCGTTGGTCCTTCTGGGGGCAGTTTTGGTTGTTACTGTGGGGTTTTATGCCACTGGAGTCCCATCAATTAACATCTTACTTGCACAATCTGCTTACAGGATGAAATCGGCGTTTCTAATCATTATACAGCCAGGGGAAACAGATGTTTCATAATAACAAACGCGGGCGGAGGAGCTAACAAGCTGAGCGTTTGTGTTGGTGTCACATTTCGGCCATTTCTTATTTCCTCCATGCCCGTCCAATTTCTCTGAGAATTTAGGTTGCCTGGGGGGTTTTGACGGAGCCTCTCTCGCATATCCACGGTGCGCTGTGCTTGGAGATGTCCTCCACCGTTTCCGAGAGAAGGTCAGTGGATTCAGGGAGGGTGGGAGTAAAGTCGATGCGGAGTCGAGGAGCCCTCGTTAACACAATGGTTACGTGACCACCTGCCACACATGCTAATTAGAGAGTTTCTCACTGAGCTTGGTATTGGTCATTACTGGTGCTGTGATTCTGTGCGATTGGGCCACGGATTTAGGCTTTCCCATCAGATGTCTTGTAGTGGGTTATTTTTGCGCATGTTTCTGGAATGTTTGCCAGATGGAGCCACAAAAGAACCCAGCAGTAATCGGAAGGGACCATGTAATGTGATGGTTGCTGGTTCACGTCCCATGAGTGGTCGAACTGCTATTCTTTTAGCTGGAACGACTCTACAGTGGTTGTGATCGGAAGGTTGGCAGTTCAAATCCCTGAGTCGGCAGAGTATTTTCACCTGAACAAGGCCTTTGACCCCTAGTTGCTCCAGGGACCCTTCTTTCACAAAGAATTTTACTATAGATAAGTGTCCTGGAATATAGATTTAAAGGGTGGGCCTTTAACAATCCCCTGCTTTGACTGAAGTGTCACCACTTAAAAAGCAAAACAAACAAGTGAACAGTGGAAGGGGGTCCAAGGCCATCGCTCAACAACATCCGCACACTTTTCCTTTCTGTCACGGGTCATGCTGTGACTCGCTCCACACTGAAGGGACTCCTGGAATCTGCGATGGGGAAGGGGGGGGGGGCGGAGAGGCAGCATCTCACGAACAGGAGGAATTAGGACTGACTTTGCCTGGCTTTTTGCGGAAAGAAGCTAATTGAGATTTGCATAAGCCCCTATTGGGAGCTTCCAACAGGCACAATTATTCAGAAGCACTCAAAACCGCAAAAGGAGAATAATTATGTTCGCATCATCCGGGCGCATTTCATAGTGAGCTTAGCCAGCGCGAAGCCCCGAAAAAGGAGCAAAAGGCGGAATGTTTTGACTGCATAAAGGTCTGAAACATTTTCTCATGCATTTTTTTAATGCTCTTAAGAGGAACAGAGTTGAGCCAAGCGAACTGGACTTGACCATCTGCCAGGTTCTCTCCCGATCTATCTAAAAATACCACGGAAAAGAAGCAGCAAAATGGATAATAGACTGCAATGGTACTAAAATTAGGGATCAACATGTAGTTTTCGCTGGTGCTTTGTGAATTATTTGGATGCCAGAAATAGCTGTACTATAGTCCCACATTCTAGCAGCCAGTACCACCACATGTTTGTTTTGCTATTTTTGTATGTGTATCGTCCACTGATTTAGAGCCAGGCTCACTTGTGCCCGCGATGTGGCTCCTCTGCTCTGAGGGCCCCCTGCACTGTCCCGGGAGGCCTGGCAGCCCCAGTCTATTGGCAGTGCGTCACCAGGTTGGCCTGAATCCTCGCATTTGCACACGTTTCAACACACACACATCCGGGTCTGTTTGTTCTGTGACAACACTGCTGCCGGCTGTCTAGGGACAGGAAACTACCTGAAAGCTGCTATATTTCAACACCACCCCCCCCCAGCCAAAAAAAAAAAAAAAAGGGAATGAAGGGTTGCGAAGAATTGATTTGTGGCCACATACCCTTTCAAGGGATGCAAATGTAAAAACC
>JAODKE010000068.1:5321205-5332347 GCA_026779605.1 Mormyrus hasselquistii
TTCCGCCCTTAGATCGTATGCAGTCCCTCTCCTGCCTTCTCCTGTCGTGGGTTGCCCCCCCCCCCCCCCTCCCGAGTGCCGTTGGCCGGTGGAGCCCTGGGCGGCGGCTTTCGCTGCTCAGAAAGGCTGAAGCAGTACAGGGCAGCACAAAGGTCCGATTCAGGGGCAGATTACTTTAGCGGCTGTGAGCACGGAGTGGCCCAGTCGCTCTCGCGTCCCCATCCTACTGTCTTAAATGCCCCGGAAATGCTGCACATGCTGAGGGCGTGATTGCATTTTTACTCCACATTCAGGAAAGGCCACCAGAAGTCACTCTGGCTCTCATGTTCCCCCATTTTGTTTTTTTTGTTTTTTTTTAGTCATATACACAATTTGCCTTTCAGTTTGCGAGTCTTTGACTATAATCTGTGCTGCTTTGTGTCAAAATATCTTTTGTTGTCAACTTCGGAGGTATGTGTGGGGTCATACCCTGTTATGTTCGTAGTGCAAAAAAATATATATATGTATGGAAGAGAGAGAGAGAGATAAGACATAGACATTTAGTGACCCCCCTGCCTGGGGGGACAGATTGGGCAGCCTGCCTGTGCTCGACCCCTTGCTCCTTCAGCACGCTCTCGGCACGGAGCGTCACACTCTGTGGCTGCTCTGCGGTGGTCGGTGGCCGGCACCCGGCCTCACTGAAGACCCGCCCTCTTTTGCCCCCTTTCTCACTGACTTCATTCTGTCTCTGGATTGCTGTTTGTCTTTCTACCTTCTCTTATTCTTTTGCTCTCTCTGTGCCCCCCCCCCCCACAGAAGGTACCAGAAGTGGTTGCTTGTGTTGAGTCTGACACTTTCTTGATGAAAATTTTAAGAGGGGGAGCCCGTGCCCCCCCTCCCCTCCAGGCGTCACCTGCGCCGGTGTGGAGCAGCTTTTACGGCCTGGAGGCTCCCTCTATGCCTGGCCAGCATCTTTAATTCGTCTCTGAGTCAAAGTGGATCACGCCATCGTTACTCCACTGCTCGAGTAGAGCAACAGCCTTGTTGCCAAATGTGGAAGTATTTCGCAAGATATGGTTACCACAATTAAGCCTTGGCAGGAGACTTTTTAAACATGGTTAATGGGGGGAGGGGGTCACTGCCCCTCAACCCTCAGCCTCACTACACTCATTATTATAGTCTTGATTTCTGTCCTCCTCATGTTTCCAAGCTGGCCGCCGTTTCCTGATTGATAGAAACATACCGCTTCCTGTTTTGTTGGTGCTCTTATCGGCTTGGGAGGCATTTGCATACGGTACGATTTGAACTGAGCTACAGGCAGCAATGAAATCTCCACCCAGGAGCCCCCCCCCCCCCCCCCCCCCCCATCACCCATGTGTCTATAATCAGGCAGCAGCGTATCTGGAGAAAGTTTCACAGCCCGGCGTTGGCGAGTCCAGCCCAGAGCAGAGGCTTCACCCCATGCTGGTGCTGGATCGCTGGCACTCACGGTTTCTCGCTGGAGGAGTGCGGTCGATTTCCCTCGCTCGACCGGTGCCGTTTCCCTTACGCGCCACACGGCTGAACATTCTGGAAAAATGCACGTGGCCGTCGCTGCCAGCAAGGCTGAATGGATTTTTTTCTGAGAGTGTTCAAAAAGTGGAAAAAAAACACCAAAGAGTTGTTGCGGGGGGTTTATACTGCAGGGGAGACAAACTGTTGAAAAGTTTTCTTAACGCCCCCACCATGTATAAAACAGCCTGAGGTTGCTACAGCTTTTCCTGTCAGTTTCCATGCTGTTTATCTGTCTTGATCCTGAGTTTGTTGGTTTAACGTCCATCACCTTCTTTGATGCTATGAGGAACCTAACGTGTGTTTCTGGTGTAGTAATTTCAGTGTCGCTACTCTAAAAAGGGAAATAGACCAATGGTGTGTAAATTCTAGAAACATGGGCTTGGATTGTGTGCTGTCAATAATCTGTTCAGTCATTTTTCATTGGTTATATTGCCTGTGACCAATGAAAAATGACTGAACAGCGTTTGCTCAGTCACGTCTCATTGGTTGCATCCCTGTGTCCCAAGGGGTTAAAAAGGGCAGTGATTGACAGTGTGGTGTAAAGCCCACTTACTGTAAGTATCAAGGCTGTGTTTTCCCAACCAGCCACGGGACGCCGTGTCGGGGTTCGATATTGAGCGACGGCCCATCACAGCCATTTGAGCAGTTTTTGTGGGGATGATGTCACCCAACTACAAGTAGGTGAGGGGCTTTTCATCATAGTGTTGCCCCTGCAAACAGTAGCAGTGGCCTCGGGCTTTTCTTTGCAAATGGGAAAGCTGTCCAAAGGGTTGCCTTATGCCTTGTTAAGTGTTGTTGGTGTGTTTTTTTTTTTTTTTTTTTTTTTTTTTTTTTAACACAGTCTCTCCTCTTTCTTTAGGGGATATTAAAAATCAATGCACAAGTCACACATGGTTCATAGGACCTTTCAGCCCCCCACCCAGCCCTCCCCTGCTAGCTCAGGCAGCAAATGAGGATGTTTATCCAGCAGGCAGCAGTAAGGACGGCTCCCGAGGTTTGGAAGTGAACCATGACTCGGAACTAAATCACAGTAGCGCGAGATGGGCCGTACAAAGTTTTTTTTCTTTTCTTTTCTTTTCTTTTCTTTTCTTTTTTCTTTAAACTCTCTTTAAAGATGAAGATCAAACCACCTTGGTGTTGAACGAGAGTCCAGAAAGGCCATGCATTGTATTATTTTATTCCACAAAAGTTGGTTTTTGCTAATATTTTCATTTCTTGTCGGTTTCTCACAGTAACATCACACATCGCTTCTTAATTCATTAATTCCATAATGTTTGTACTTGTTCTGCGCATTAATGCCCCCACCTGACCCTGTCTGTAGAAAAAATGAGCCCCCCAATTATGTATTTGCAGAAGCCAAAAAAGTTAATTAGTATCATTCAAAGATGGAACACTCAACTGCCTGAATATCTCGTGCTCTCCAGTGTGACACCTGCATGAATTTGGCTATGCGAAGAGGACGAAAGGATTTGTTAGGCACAGGCGGACTCTGCGGTGGACAGGAATGCGGCCGTCCGTCTCGGTGACGGCCACTCGGTGGTCTTGCGTGTTTTGAGAGAAGACTCAGCCAGAAAGACTCAACAGTGAGTCGGGGGTAGAATCACAAGGACGCTCCCGGGGGTCGATCGCCGAGGAAGTGTGCGTGTGACACAGACGCCTGGCCGGGGTGTGATCTTCAGTCTGAGTGGGACACCATGGGATGAAGGGTGTCGCCGTGAAGACAAATATCCCGGGGGTGTCACACTGACATCACCATTGGGCCCCAGAGCAAGGCTCTTAATCCTCAATACCTCCGGGTCCTCTCTGTACCTCCTTTTCTGAAGAATGTTTGAAGCTCTGCATGGAAGTGACTTGCAAGGGACTCCTCATGACACAATTTACCCACAATAATTTCAGAATACTGCAGTATACCCAAAATACCGTATACCCTATTACTGTAATAACATTACCCCCCCCCCCCCCCAGATTGAGGGAAGACTGGATGGTATAAAGCATCAGCTGGTACTTCAGGCGAGATGAGCTTCTCAGCGAGAATATGATCCAAAGCATCATGGAGCTCGAGAAGATCTGTCAGAAACGGCTTCATAGTTCAGGGTTATACTCTCTAGGAAAGTTTTTTTTTTTTTTTTTTTTTTTTTTAAATGCATTGTTTGCATGTAACATTTAAAGTAAAGTACTGATTCAGGTCAGCACCATAGATCAGGCTTCCGAGTCGCCCCATCTCCCCCCCACCCCGCGCTGCTGCTCCTCACGCTGTAAACAGTTAGGGTGGTGTAATCTGAGAGAGAGAGAGAGAGAGAGAGAGAGACCGAGACTGCAGAGTAGCGGGGGGGGTTTGGGGGGTATTGAGGGACTGTTTTAGCTGGCTGTCTTTTCAGTTGGTACAATTCCACCCACCCCCACCCTGGCTCATTCTCTCTCTCTGCTACAGTCCCACAGCTTAGGCTGAGGTTGTCGCTCTCTCCAGCTCCCAGGTCAGGCGGCTTGGGTCCTTTGATGGTAACAGTCATTTTACCATATCACGGTATTTTAAAATCATGCAAAAAATTTAGCTGTTTGAAAGAAATATATCACGGGGACACCCCACCACTTGCTGAAATGATAGCGGGGGGACCCACGTCGGCACACTGTCACCTTGGTTTGTCTGAGTTCTCCGCCCTGCCTGTTTGGGGCTCTGTATCTGATGTCTGGGGTATCTTTACTGGCAGGTAACCGTTCCTTCGGTCAGTGGCTTCTGGCATATGAAACCCAAAAGGGCTTGACAGTGTTTGAACTCAGAGTGTGAGTTTTTGGTCACTTTAGGGCTTTTTCCCATGATGCACCAGTGCAGCACGGGGTGCATGTGCTAACCACACAGCCTCCCAGTAATTATTGATTCTAAGTATCCGAACTGATTTGAGTATGAAGAAAGCTCATTTGTTGGGGATCTGTTTGTCTCAGCCTGAGGCTGGCTGTGGCCACCGGCATCCCGTCCCGGGTTGCACCCTGACATCTGGGATATGTAATATAAACACAATACTAGTCAAGTTTGGACTCCCATTCAGAGAAGGGTTCTTTTAACTATTTTCTACGTTTTAAAATAATACTGTGAGCATCAACTACAAAATGAGATGTATAAAATTTTGAAGTGTTAAGCCAATCAGAACTTGTATTTTCAATGATTTTGAGTAGCCTTCTCTGCCTTCTTGATAGCCTTGCCCGCTCCTTCATCAGGTGGTCACTTAGGAAGCCTGTCTAGTAGTCTTGAGCGACGTCCCACCAAAGCTGAGCTGTTATTGGCTGTATTTCGCTCTCCATTTTAAGTGATCCACACCCATTGGCCACTTTATCAGGTACCCCCTACATAATACCGGGTAGGACGCCCTTTTGTCTCCAGAGCTACTTCAATGATTGGAGAGTTGTGCATTCAGGGAAGACATCCTGCACTCTAGTGTTGTAGCGAGCTGCTATTTTTGCACTTGTGGCCATTCTCCCCTGACCTCTCATTACCAGAGAATTTTCAGCAACAGAGTAACGAGTGGCTGAACGTTCTTTACTGCACTACCCTCTAAACTGCAGACACTCTCGCATAGCAATCACTACACTGGGGCTGTGTCTAAGATGCTTCGTTTGACATTGACAGTCAAAGCTGAGTTTAAAATCACTGAAATCGTGCATCTTAGCCACAATGCGAGCGACCCTGTCAGTGGGCTGTATGTGTTCAGGTGCAGCCACATGATTGGCTGTTTGGAGAAGCGGGCTGTTTGCATTAAGGAGCAGGTCTGTCTCGGTGTGTGCCCTGTGCTGCCTGAGGTGTGCTCCTGGCCCCCTTGTGGTCCCGACTGAGATAACCGCCCGCGATGGATGGATGGATGGGTGGATGGGTGCTGTTTTTGTGTTTACGACAGAACAAGTACAGACATGAAACTGAAGATAGCCATCTCGTACTCCAGACATCTTGGTCTAAATATAACTCAGTCGCACATTGTCTGCTCTTTGAAAGTGAACCAAAGGGCCCGTCACCGGAGGGACACGTAACTCCGCCTGTTTGCATGCCGATCTGCCCCGTCCCTCCTCCCCTATAGCACCCTGCTTCTCATTGTCTTTAGTAAACAGGAACAGGTGATAGGCGTTCATTCGTGGTTTGGACTCTGTTTACCCCTGTGTGATGACTGTACACATACTGAGTGTTAAAATGAGGGTTTGACCCCCCCCCCCCCCACCTGAAGTTAATATATTCATGAGCATATATACACAAGTGGGCAGCAGTGATCCAGGCAGTGTCACGCTTAGTGGTTTGTATGCCTGGCACACAATTAACCGAAGTAACTGTGTGTGGATTATGTACTTGGGTGGTGTGCGGTGCAGTGAGTTAGGGCACTGTTCTTATGATCGGAAGGTCACGGGTTCGAATCCTAGACTCAGCAGAGAGATTTTGCCGTTGGAACCCTGAACATAGCCCTTGCTTCACGGACTGTTTGATAAAATCACGTGTTAAAGTGTAATGTGATGGTTAAACTTCTAATGATCTGATACCAGAATTAAACCCCATTGAAAAGGATCAATCTGTGTTTAAGATCGATGCTCAGGCCTGTTGTTCAGTTGAGTCTGGAGCTTGAAACACCCATTAAAATGACTGAACTCTCTAGGACTGAAAATGGCTCATAGTTAATGCTGCAGGGAATCGGAGAACCCTGCTGTCTGTCTCGCTGACCCACCCCACCAATAATACCCCCAGGGACCAGCAATTATACAACACAGTATGTGCGGATTTGTAAACATGCGAGCACATGGCAGCTGTCGGTGGTGTCGGTGCTGAAAGGCGCCCGGCACTGGGATTTATGTCTGTCTGATCAGCTCAGTTACATCTGGATGGACCCGTCTGCTTAAACAGAGGCACCGGACATCAGAGACAGGGAAGTGTAACGGTGAATCCCAGAGTTCAAATTGGGACAAGGAAAGAGGGTTTTTCCCCCACTGCGTGTCTGTCCCTCCTCCATATTTAATTCTGTTTCATTTTAAAAGGCATTTTCTCTCTCTTTGGCTCACACACGTTCCGCGTTTCAGTTCCATTTTTGTGGGAGGGGGCCGTTGATTCTCACCACCGATGATTTGGCCTTGTCACAACTTTTCAAAGTGTTTTTTAAGACTTGTTTTTGTGGGGTCACACCAGTGGGTGTTTGTTTTTGAGGAATCACTGTGGTGGGGGGAGATGGCAGGGGAGGGGGGGGGGGTGTTCATGAGAATATTTAGCCCCATGGAGATGTCAACCTTGAGTTTGCACTTGGCGTTTGACTGGCATTGTCAATGAGGTCAGTGAGGGGGACACGGCGGCGCTCATTCTGCTAGGCTCTCGTGTTTCTGTCTGAAGGAGAAGTCTTCTACGCCTTTTACCATCCAGCAAAAACAGCCGTCTGCAGCATCCCAAGGGCGGGGGAGCTAATGGAGATGGGGGAGTGGGCGTGTTCAGCCACGGCGGCGGCTAAGTGATGAATAATCTCTCCGCTGGGCTCTCAGCACTGCACTGCCCTCGTTTGAGGAAACAGGATTCCTCACGACTTCCTGGAAGCACAGAGATGCTTCCTCATTTTCTGCTCTGAGCAGCGCTGACCTCTTAATTGTACACATACTAATGAATGTGGATGCATGTTTTGCTGATTTTGGGGCCGGTTTTTGACCGTGGGCTGTCTCTGTGTGTGGGGAGGTCTCCGCATGCCCCCCCCCCCCCCCCGCCTTTTATTTACTCCCCTCCCCCTTCTGTTTCAGACTATAGAGGAGCCGCCTTATTTGACCGTTGGCACCGATGTCAGCGCCAAGTACCGCGGCGCCTTCTGCGAGGCCAAGATCAAGACGGCCAAGCGGTTGGTGAAAGTCAAGGTAAGCCGGCCTGACTGCGGCTTGCATCGCTGGTAGTTGGTGGCGCCACCCAGTGGATTGGAGGCTCATTTTGCATGGAACACACTTCAGCTGGTCACACAGGAAGGGGAGGGGGGAGATGAAAAGCAAGACCCCCCCAAACACACACACACTCGAAAGACACAGATGGCATCTGCAGCAGCCTCTGGTGTAGTGAAACCCAGACCAGTCCCATCGTGGCCAACTCCCAGATGCCCCCCCCCTGGAGATTTCTCCCAGGGCTGGAGGAAACTCGATGATTATTATTATTTTTCCCCCTGCACGGCTGACAGTGCCTCAGATGAAGCTCTTTCAAGCCGCGTTCTATTCGGGCTCAGAACGGCACTGCGTAATTACGGGATTACGAGTAACCAAGCCCCAGAAATGACTCACGCTAATTCTGTAATGAAATTGCCAGGCATTAATAAGGAAGGAATGGGAGTTTTAAATAGTTGGCAAATGGGCTCTTTAATGTCCTTCCACAAGCTGCCCTGTCCCTTTCTGAGTGTTCGGGGGTGTTACAGAAGGGCGATTGAGGTCAGGAATCGTCACGGCGTCCGGCTGCTGGTTTGGGGCTGTTTTGGCTAAGTTAATTCCCCCCTCCCCCCCTTCGTCATGTATTGATCTCACTCCATGTCGGAGCTGTCCCGGCCATATGCTGCAGACTTTGTGTGTGTTTGAAGAACAGATTAAATAAATCTACACACTCTGTGTTTGACAGGGTCGCCTAACTACTCTAAGCTCTGCACAGCCGTTATCCGCGGGAGGGTTGCGTCGATCGCGACAGGATCAGGCTCGGACACAAATAAAAAATGCAAAAATCAAAGCAACAAGTGCAGGGATACAACATAATTGAGGGGGATTCTTCACAAATGCTACACAACTGGGCTACGTCCGGCTGTTAGTCAAGGTGATCGAGTCCTTTTCTCGTGCACGACCCGGTCCCCCAAGGTTGTGGGCGGGGGAGCTGATCGTCCCCCCGCTCTATCGAGCGTCAGGGAAATGTGAGACGGTCCCTGCAGCCCGGAGTGTAAGGGGGGCTCCTCACTGCGGCAGGCTGAGCAGGGTGAGACCCATCTGGTGCTTCGACAAAATTTGTGAATATGACCAGTCCGGAATGGGAAAAATACCATCCACATGGGTCACCTATTCACTTTGATGGGGAGGGGGGGCAAAATTAATGAAATAAACGACCTTGTTTTGACTGTTCTTAACTGTGACGTTATGTCATGAAACTTACTATTCAGCTATTTTTAATGAGAATTTTTGTGTGCTGGTTTCCATTGTCAGTGTTTAATTTACTGATGTTTATGTCATATAAACACATTTATTTATAGCTTCCGCCCACGGTTGTTGTGTTAGGAGATGGCAGCAGTATGTTTGTGGGCGGGATTTCGCTCTTCAGGTTGGGAATCGGTGCCCTTGGCTGCAAGGTTGTTGGTTCAAATCCCAGCAGTAATCGTGCCATCGAGACCCTTAACCATGAGATCAGCCCCAGGGGCACCGGCCTGCTCTTATATTAATGGCGAATAAAAGTATCTTTATCTTAACTCGTCACTTCGCTTGAGAAACAGCCGCAGGGGCCAAAACATTCCGCTGGTTGAGCACAGGGTCGTGTGCCCTTCGATTTGTTTTGCTGCCGATCATTCCCTGCCCTGTGGGATTGGTACGGCCCCAGTGCTTAGGTCTTTGGATGGCAGGCTGTGGGGGCCCGGCACTGTATAAGGGCCCCAAAATTTACTGCCGGGGGCCCCCCCGGTTGACAGAAGTTCCTGATGGAATCCCAACCCCCGATCGGCAAAATTGACTAAGCGGAACCTGCATTTCTTCAGATTAAAAGTGCCAGCCCAAGCAGGCCCAAGGCGTTTAGTTTCGGAGCGAAGGGTTTCTAGGAATGCCCCTGGCCCCCTCTAGCTACAGGTGGTCTGTGAAACCGCCCAACCATTCAGGGGGGGAAGCAGCTTTCAATGGATCCCAGTAACGGCGTTGCATGGCACGCACTTGGCGAGGCTTCGGGTGATGCATGCGTGGTTTGCCTTTATTTTCAAAAAAGATACATTACCGTCCTTATTTATACCCTCACTCTCCATGCCCCCGTCTCACAGGTGACCTTCAAGCTGGATTCGTCGACGGTGGAGGTTCACGACGAGAACATCAGAGGGCTTTTGAAGGTAGTTTTTCCCGGGGCCTGGGGGTTCCTGGGGGTATTTCCTGTTACCCTTTGACTCCTTCCTGGTTTGTCATTGGCTCGCAGTCAATGGGCAGCTGGTTCGTCATTGGTCCATCTCCTCCATTCATCCCAGTTCATCAGTACTGCCCAAAAATATTTTCATTATTTCATGCCATCATATCTTCTATACACTATACCGTGATGTTTACCACTTTAATGTTTTTTCAAAAGTAAAAGCGATGCCATATTGATATTGCATATAGGTATATTTAAATCCTGCCCACACTGAGTGGGAGAGGGTCCCCCCACAATAAAACTGGTCAATCAGCTAATTTTGTCACCACTGTTTCAGATTTCTTATGACAATTTTGATTCCTAAAGGATTAAGGGTTAAAGTTGAAAATCTGTCTATGGTGTTAAATATCGACAGAGCTAACTGAAAATCTGTCTCATGTTAGCCATAAAATATGCCCCAAGCAGCATCCCTGAGTCACGGACGAGCCCTGTCAGAGTAACAGTCGGTCCCGGCTGCGGTGACCTGCCTGGTTTGGTCTAGTCTTTCCCATAATGCCGAGCTGAGACATTATAGAGGTGCCAGCTGGCACCTGTCACCCTTCCACAGCCATGACAAATCCCGTGTGTGTTTTTCTCTCTCATTCTGACGTCCTAAGCAGCAGAGTTCAGGTTCGCCGGTTTGTATTTGGCTCGGGCAGAGCGGCGGTGTGAGCCAGGAGATTACGGCGGCTGTCAGGCAGGGTGCGGTGGGCGTGGCCTTTTAACTCGTTTCTTTCCTTTTGATCTGTTTTCTCGCCGTCTCTTTGGATAGGTAGGAGCGGTGGTGGAGGTGAGGAACCAGGATGGGACTTATCAAGAGGCCACTATCAACAAACTGACTGACGCCAGCTTGTACACAGTCGGTAAGGGGGGGGGGGGGGTTCTTTACCGGTGTCGTGTGACCATGCGCTCTTAATGCCGACACCCTCACCCGTGCCTCTCTGTCCCCCCCAGTGTTCGATGACGGTGATGAGAAGACCCTGAGGCGTTCCTCGCTGTGTCTGAAGGGAGCCCGCCACTTTGCAGAGAGCGAGGTGAGCTTGTTGGCGGGAGGCAGCCCCACCGATGTTTACGAGGCTTTCCGGGACCTCGTTAGCATGTGGCTGCGGGCCCCAGCTTCACGCTTAACTGGCTCTGGAATGTTCCGCCTCTCACAGACGCACACGCGGCGCGGACGAGGTTTTCTAAAGCCCCGCTGTCATTGGTTTTGGTGTTAGCTCAGCCAAAGCATGCTGGTGTTACGGAAACAGCTGCACAGATTTGGCGGCTGAGGGGGATAATGTGTAAGTGACCAAAAGAGTGGCTGGTCATCATGTGACTGTGGATAACTAATAGGAACTGTGATCCCGTGTCTCAGGATCCCCCTACTGTCTTGCAGTAGCACCCCCCTGTTAGCATTCGCCCTAACTTTAGTCTTCCAGCCAGTCACAGTGAATCCCCCCCCCCCCCCCCCCCCCCCCCCACCCCCCCACCCCCCCCCCCCCCCCCCCCGCCCGCCCCCCGCATCCCCC
>JAODKE010000068.1:5347335-5360104 GCA_026779605.1 Mormyrus hasselquistii
TATATATAATTTTTTTTTTTTTTTTGTATTGACAACTGTTTTTCTTTTTGGCAAGCTAACTGCACTTAAGTGCACTTTTATGAAGGGGGCTAGGAGAACGCAACAATGGACTTGCCGTGTCTTGCTGATAAAGACATTAAGTTGTTTTCTCAGAGCAATAATTGTTTTCACCTTGATTGTGTTTTGAGGTCGGGGGGAGGGGTACGGTCGGTGAATTCGGAGGGGTCCTTCCTGCAGTGTGTCCATCAACTGTAACATTTCGCGTTTACACGTGACGCATTAAATGTAACCGCTAAAAAGCATCTCCCCCTTCCCCTGTTCAGTAGCTTATCTTCTGAACATCCTCGTATCCTGTGTGAAAGGTACACACCCCATGTCCATCAAGCAAAGCTGAGCTGAAAAAAAGAATAAAAATACCCCCAGAACATTACAGGTGGTGTTCCCCCACCCTGCCATAGAGGTTGTTATTATTATTATTATTATTATTATTAATAATAATAAAATAATAAAGCTGTAAGACCTTGAGTCACAGAGGTACCCTGTACCCTCATTGTCAGTTGAACGCCAGAGTGATACTCTTGTGCCTTGTTGCTCTTCTCCTCGGGCACTTTGATAGACGATACAGTTGAGCCCACCTGGCCCCGTTGTGAGCGTGTCGGGTCTGGCGCTGGCAGAAGACTCCCAGGAAATTATCTTCCTGTTTACAGATGACAGAAGATCCTCGTGTCGGCAGCTGAGAGATGTGAAAAGGGCTCTTTAAAGTATTCGGTGATGATCTGTATCTCTCGGAACATGCCTAAAAGGTTCATTGGTGAGGAAGCTCACCTTTAAAATGGTGACTCTTGTACATGAAACGAAAAGAAGTTGCACTTTAAGAAATGAGAGTAAATGTATTTTGCTACTGAATATGAATATACCAGTAAGAGGGATTGTCAGAGAGAAGCCTCACATAACAGTACAGCACTACAGCGGAAAATAAACTTCATTATGTTTCGATATAAACCTTAAAATGAAGACCCCAGTTTTGTAGTTTCATCGTCTTCCCAATGATATTTTTGCCCCATGTTTTGCTTATTGGCCTTCCTTCATGCAGCCTAACAAATGTGCATTATTACACTCAGACACTGGCCAGGCCGATATCTGTCCCAGCAGGGAGGAGTTGTGGCTAAACAGCTGGGTAGTCAGTCTTATCAGTATCATGCAGAAGCTGATGTTTACTGCAGCCAGTGGCATGAATAAGTTGTGGGAATTCTCTTGGCAGGGGTACAGATTTAAAAAAAAAAATAAAGGATTATTTAAGGGAGGAAAACAAAGAAAGGCATGTTATTACACCTAGGAAAGTTCATCTGTATACTTGGTACTGATACGTCTCCCTGGGAACATTGGCTGTTGCTTTGCTTCATATTATGTGTGTGTGTATGTGTGTTGGGGGATCTATCAACCAATAAGCTTGGTCTGATCGGGGTGTGCCCTCTTAAGTGTTGTATGTATGTATGTATGTATGTGTGTATGTATGGGTGTATGCGTGTGTGTGTGTCTTTGAGTTTCTCCAATCAGGTAAAAAGTTACAGTTTTGCAGACATGCATTTATAACAGAGATGGATGACATTGGTGCATTCAGTTCTTAAGAGAACTCAAGTCTGTACAGCCTCCCTGTTGTATGATTAACCGAAGACCTTTTTTTGGTTTTGGCACTATGTAATTGTATGCCTTTGTAATACATTTGTATATCAAAATGTGTTTGGAGTCAAGCTATTTAATATGTTGCACTGTTAATACTGTGTATTTTTCTGTACAGACTTTTACCGTTTTAACTGTAGTTTCTCTGTACATCTTTAGAGGGTTAAAGCACGTCTCCTTTGTTTCTTGTCTTTGCCTTCCCCGTGGGACAGTTTTATCCAGTTATTTTTCATACTTTTTCTAGAAAAGTCAGCATTTTTTTTAGTTTGCTGTCATATACGAAGCGTTGTGTTTTTGAAGGTGAGTTCAGAAGTATTTCCCAACCTGTACATGGCCTAGTGAAGTTTTATCTTTACAAATGTGTTGAGGGAGAAGGGGTGCAGTGAAGGCTCTGAAGTATTTATTAGATTCCTCGAAGGATGGACATTGTGTAATTTATTGTACAAATGTAAGCTAAAAGAAGCCTCTGTTTGAAATAAATACCATAGTTTGTGAAGTCCTTTGTCTACTGCTGTTTGTTTTCATTAGTACTGGCCGGTGCTTAAGTCATCCACAGTGTAATACAGGTGCTAGAACACAGTATAACAGCCCGTATATTTCCTACGTATTTAGGTAACATCCGACATATTTAGGCCACTTCAAATGTTGAAAGGCAGTGTGAACACAAACTAATAATGCTGCTTATCTTATATTTATATGTGCTGTGTATCCTAAGGCAGGAAAAAAGGTTGGGAAAGTTCCATCCATCCATTTTTTTTGCACCCACTTGTCCTATTCAGGGTTGTGGGGGTGTGGAGTCCATCCCAGAAGCTATGGGCACAAGGCAGGGAAGACCCCAGGATGGGGCACCAACCCATCGCAGGGCACACTGCCGCACCATTCAGTCACACACGCACACCTACGGGCAACTTGAAAATTAACCTCAACATGGTTTTTGGACAGGGGGGGGGAAACCCCGCAATGGCACAGGGGGCAATGGTGGCAACGCAAACTCAGGTCCCAGAGGTGTGAGGCGACGGCGCTGACCGGTGTGCTACCCCCCGAAGGGAAACTTAATTTCTAAAAACAAAGGAGCAATATTCGTATTCTTCCATAACTAAAATTTAAAAGCAAAACTGGTTGCAACAGCAGTCAACCTATGTTTTTGTTTGCCACCTATAGGGCAGGCCAACACTGGTTTTGGTACCTAAAATGATTTCTGAGAAAAAACCAAACCATGTGAAACCAAAAAAAGTGCGGTAAGTCAAAAAAATGTCTGAATGCATTATGCAAAACAGCACCACCCTTAGCTTGATAAAAGGAGCTTTGGTGAAGCAGAACATTTACTGCCTAACTAAACTAATAGACTTTAATGTACTTCACATCGGCTTTTATTTCGTGGTTGATTGGAACGTTATGGAATATGATGCCATTTCAAACCCACCCAATGAAGCGGTGCCTCTCCTAGTTATTTTGATGACACCCGCTCTCGTGCTTCCTTGATCCGCCAATGACTGACGCGCATCGTACCATTCAGGATACGAGTCCAGTCAACAGGCAAAAATGAAGCCATTTCTTGAGCAATTTTCCTTTTTGCTTTATGAACAAGCATTGATGTGCTCCAAGTGACAGCCACCTACTTCCTCCCTTATTCAATTTGAAAATGGCGACCTTAGTAAAGACTAACAGATTGATCGACGAAGACAAACACAACTACAGAGTGAGGAAAAATGGCAAGATCCCGAAAAATGATGCAATTTCATTTTTGGGCCGACAGGGTTTGGCATTTAGAGGACATGATGGGAGTGAAAACCGGCAATAAAGTACAGGGAGGTGAGAGATGTGCTTTGTTTCTAAATGAATGTTCTGAATTTGTTAGTGCATTTCTGTCATCTACTCATACTTTAATGAAATTACTATGATGGCCGCATTTCAGAAAAGTGTGCACCTGTTGAATGCTGTTGCAAATAATTTGTAGTGTGAGCTCATTCGTGCCTGTGACTACAAGGCTGTCCTTCTCAGGGCACAGTAAAAGAGCTCAATTTGCTGCCGGCGCAGCACCGTGATATTCTTCCCCTGCTGCGATGTCGGCATTAAAATGCTGCCTATGGCACCTTGCTTTTCTTTCCTTGTTAAAGGCATCTAGGCTGGGGTGCCTCTAGAGATTTTTAGTTTTTTACCTGTTAAAAACAGGCTGCTCCAGTCGCGTGATCACACATCCAGTGAAGGATAACCCTAGCAAGAACCTTACCTGGCACTGAGAACAGTGTCATCCCCCTGTAGTTGCCACAGTCCAGCTTGGAGAAGTTCACACCGGATACCACAGATCCCTGCAGCCTTCCCTACCTCCAGCTGGTTCATCACCGGATTATTCTCAACGAGACTGGGTGGTTCATAGCTAATCGCAGGATCAGACCAAAGAACTGTAGCCCCAGATATGTCCAACTTCCTAGCTGGAAGGCCAGTCTTACACATCTGTTCAAAGGAGCCAGCCCCGTGAGTCAGAACTGCGCCATCCAGACTGTGACCATTATGTAACCATTTATTGAAAGTGTGCGAGTTCTACATCTGTGTGAGTGTATGATCACCATTAGGGTGTTTTGCTCTTGCTTGAATGCTGCGTTGTTTTGGGGGTTTTTTTTAAGCCCAAAACCAGTCCACTACCTTGGAGCTGCGCGAGATGTTTTCGTCATGGCTGGAGTGCGAGATGTTTTCGTCATGGCTGGAGTGCCAATTTCACCAACCCCAACATTTTTTTTAACCAAAAGTTGGAGGACTGCTTGCCACATGTAGTTTAATATCATAGTAATTTTCATGCACTATATATCTCACACAACTGCAAGTTACCTAGGATGAGACCGTATATTAAACTAAAAGTTTTTCTTTTTTTTTACTTGCAGTTTTAATGACTATCTTCAATAGTTTTAATGAGGTGGACATATCAGGTCCAGAAAGTAAAAATTCAGGCCAAGATTTTGTTTCAACCATCCATTTGCGTACTCTCTGACTGTGACTCTTCGTGCTTAACTAGTTTGAACAAAATCTTGGTTTAGATTTTTACTTTCTGGACCTGAAATGTGTGTGGTCTAAACTTTAGTTTTACATAAGTTCGGGTGCGCTTCCCCAGCCTTTTTTTAAATTAAATTACATTAAATTAAATGATTACACTTTACTGATCCCCGTGGCGAATGTCTCCGTTCTCCTACCCGATCTTGGTCTTTGTAGGTGAACAAGCTTGGCAGCGAAGGGCGGCCCCCCAAAGCCGCGCCCAGGGAGCTGGGGTTTGTAGTCATTTCAGTCCTCGTTGCTGGACTCACTAATTAACAGTGTGATGTGTTTGTGAGAAATTTAACGAAAGTGAGTGAAGAAGAGAAAGGCGAAGGAGATCTGGTCACCGAAAGACATTCGCCGTCTTCTTTATTGGGATATTTTGGATTCCATATAAACGACAGCAAAAGTAAGTGCTTTGTGTCGCGATAACATCGCCAACTTATTTGATAGACTCGGTTGATAGCTATACCTAAAATAAACTACAGCCAAACAGAACGTAACTCCTTTTTGCTTTACTATTGCCATTTAATGCACACGAAAGACTTCGTGTCAGCGATGCCAGCCTTGGAATCGAATAGGAAATTAGCGGCATCGCCCATCCTACGGTAAGGCAGGTAAACTGGACATCAGGCTGCGGCTACACAAGGTTTACATGTTTATGGGAGCCACGTTAACAGCCCGCTGAATCCATATGATTTTTTGAAGACAATGTGTTCTAAATATGTCACGCAATAAGGACAAATGCTGATATATAACATATTTGAATTTGCAAGCATTCGTAGATTTTATATTGAAATGCGACAAAACTATTTCTGGTTATTTTCATCGTTTTCCGTCAGGCGATCAGCGAGGGCAGCACAGCTATAATGTTCTCGGGTCCTTTTAAAGCCACGGAAGGAACTCGGTCAGCCGTCGTGCTTCCAATAAGCTTTTGGAGCGGCTTGATGTATAATCTCTCCATGTAGCGGCGGTAGTTCGCTGTTTGGAGGCGATGATAGGCAGCAGAACAAGCGCCCTCGCCGCCGGGGTATGCGCTGCTTTGTTCATTGGCTACTGCGTCTACTTTGACAGGAAGCGACGGAGCGACCCCAACTTCAAAAGGAAGCTGCGGGAGCGTAAGGGCTGGCGCGCCGCGGGGGGTTTAAGGTCGCATGTCTGTGTTCAAAATAAGGATGTGCAGTGTCTGCCACCTCGTTGTATGGTTTGGCTTATGAATGATGGTAGATTCCTGAGAGTTTCCTCATCTAAATTCTTGATAGAGGGTTGCTTATATCATTAAAACCTGTAACGTGGGCACAAGTCAGGATTCGTCTATCGTGAATCAATTCCTTGATTTCAGGCAAGAAATCATCAAGATATCCAACAGCCTGTTCTGTTGCATTGCATACAACTTATGAATTATTGCATTAAAACAACAAAGGATCGTTAGCATTGAAAAGCTAAAGTAGGCTGGTGTGGTTAATATATATGACAGTTAGTTTTATAATACGGATCTGATTGTAAGGATTTTAATTTTTACTGTTTGTATTAGTTGTCAAATATTAGAAGACAGGCCAATGCTGAGAGTACGTGGACGCACCAGCTTCGTCTAGAAATGCAATGTACCTGAACTTGTACCTGGTACATCATTTATAACGAACGTATGAAAACCTGCCCCGTGATATGTTGCATATTTAAAGGAATGGGGGCAAAGGCTTTTTCCAGCCTTTAGGACAGGGTTATCAAAATCAGCCCTGCATATTTTTGGATTCCCTCTCATTTAAATCACCTGATTCAACTCCTTGTGCTAATTACCGCACAGCTCTTGAGCTCATTCATTTATGGTGGAACAGGGAAAGAACTAAAGCTACACAGTTTTACACCCCTGCTTAAGGGGGTCTGATAAATCTGAACTTGACCCCTATGAATCTCTCTTTCGAACTGTTAGAATTCATTTTTTCCTAAATTTTCTTAGGTCGGCGAAAGCAGAAGACTGCAAAGGAAAAATCAGATCTATCAAAGGTACACTTTTATTGTACTTCATTGTAAATTTGAAATGCTTAAATTCAAACCAATAAAGTGGTGTAGGCTTTCTTCTGTGACGTTAAATCTGCCCTATATGTTTTTTCTAAAACTAGAATTATGAATATGCAAATGTGTATTTTATTGACAACTGAAAAGAACAGTTTGTTTTGTTGTATCTATTGGGGATATTGTGCATGGCTAATCCAGTGTGCCGTCGTGGGGATCCACAGGTGCTGGACCTGAAGGACCCTGAGAAGATCCAGAAGTTCTTCTTGGATGAAATCCAGCTAGGAGAGGAATGTTTGGCTCATGGTATGCTTTCTACTACAGAGAAACCACATTATCTGCGGCATGAACTGTGGATCACGGAATAAAGTGCCATTGTTTGCAGGCCTTCCAATTAAAAGTAATTGTTTCTTAGGAAAAGAATCTAGCTGCTAATTTTTGCTTTTCAAACAAGGATGCAAGAATAATAGTTAGAATAATATCCTGCTGGGTTTTTGTCTCGTTGCTAGTCTGGAACATTCACCAGTTAAGGTCTTGGATGTGGGTAAATCGTCTGAAGTCTGTTTTGTTTACATGTACACATAGGTAAGGGTGGTCATTACATTATCTGTAAATATTAATTAGAACGGTGTGGGTTGCAGTCTGGGAACATAAATGCTTCTTGAAGTGTCCATCCTGTTTATTTCTGAGCTGCATGCTGCCCGCACTCTCCTGCCCACCCACTACAGGGGACTATGACACTGGTGTGGACCATCTAACCAATGCCATTGCCGTGTGTGGACAGCCCCAGCAACTCCTGCAGGTCTTGCAGCAGACGCTGCCCCCACCTGTGTTTCAGATGCTCCTCACAAAGTTGCCCACCATAAGTCAGGTAAGGTGACAGTCGGTGTTCTGTGAGCTTCAGGAGCAGAAGTCGGTACCTTTGACCCTTTCACAATGCACAAGCAAAAATGATACCTACTCTTTTTTGCTGTGGTATGTTCTTGTGGAATTTACATATTCCAAAAATTAGATATTTAAAATTTCAAATGTAATTTTAATAAATTTTTATTGACTTTTTGACAAATTTTTCTGCCATGTGCTTGTAATGTTGGTTAGGCTCACATGTGCCCTCTACTGGGCTGGTGGTTTTACTGCATCTTAGTCACCTTTGATCGGTGGCAGTTCTCATTCGCCATCATCCTGTGTTCTCCTCCAGAAGATCATCAATATGCAGAGCCTGGCTGAGGATGATGTCGAGTAAGCCAGTCCCCCCACCCCACTGGTCCCCCGGGAGCCTACTTCTAAAATAAATGTGTGGCCAAATTGGTTCCTTTTGTTGCCAATCCTCAAGTTTTTGCATTTAAAACCTGTTGGATTTACTAATGTGCTAACCAAAACTAATCCTGCCATTTTTGTTTTTTTTGTTTGTTCTGTATTTGTACATTATCCATAGCTGAGTTATCTGTATGTGAAACAGAATAGCCAAGAAAGATGACAAACAGGCACGTTTCTTACAATATGGATTTTAACCCATGACACATGGGCATTAAGCTAGATGGTGCAAGTGACTCGGCTACTCCTGTTTTGTTTTCTTCTTGCAGTCTGTAATGCAGTCTGTAATGCAGTCTGTAATATGTACTAAATAAGCAGCCCATGATGGTCATTAGAGGTCGCTGTAGAGTCACAGCAAGGCTGTTTAGAAGTTCCGTTGATCTTTATCGGTGAAATACAGCAAATGCGTGTAACAGCCGGATGTGTCTTGGAATTCCTTTGTGTTCTGTGCACTGTGGGTCTGAATGGGCTGATGGTACATGCCAGCTCTACTGTAACTCATCTCGATGGCTCTTATCTTCTGAAGAGCGAGTCTGATTGGGGAGGTGGGGCGCTCTCACCTTTTCAGTGTCTTTTTAAAACATTAACTCCAGTCCTCCTGAAATGTTCTGTTTATGAAGCCGTTATAATAAAATTTTGGACAACTTAACACCAGTCATTTCTCATCCTCTCTGAGTTTCTTCACTCTAAAGTACCTGATCTGATTGGTGCAGCCTCAAGCGTGACAGTGGCATCAATTAAATCAATTGTATTCAACAGTGTTTCCCAGTCAGGCCCTTGTGGGCTGTCTGACTGGGAGCTTGGAGGGACTACAAGCATGGACTGGTTATGGGACCCCGAGAACCAGATTGGAAACACTGGTATACAGTATTTTACCATGTAAATAGCTGTTTGTGTAGTTAATTGTACAATATACCATAAATTCTGTCTATTTGCATAATTATTATTTGGGTTGATTGTCAGCTCCTGGATTAAAAGGATAAAACTCTTAATGAAGGGTTTAAAAATGAGTTATTTTTAGCAATGTTCTGTTTGTTTTAGAGGTCGTTTTGTTGCATTTATACTCAGTTGCTGCTTTATTAAATACACCTGCTTGTTAATGCAGAAAAGGCCGCTGCTTCACATGGCGAATGACGCGTCTGCGACTGAATATGTACGGCGTGCTAAATAACCAGGGGTGGCTCTAGGGTCAGAGGGTGTCCAGGACCTAGTGACGAAATTGGCATGCAACGTAACATAGTTATGGTGATTGATTTAAAAAAAAAAAAAACTGGCTTTCAATAAGAGCATTTGGGGCATGGTGGTTCCGCCATCACGTCAAAAGAGCCATCTTCCTGGGGTGGTGACTAGAGTTTACAGAGAATGGCGTGTCAAACAGAAAGATTCAACCAATGATGTTTCTCAAAAACGACTCGCACTAATTAGGTCAGCGAATGGTTTGTTAAAGTGAACAGGAGAGTCACAAGCGCAGCTCAATACAACATTGGTGCACAGGATGTCTCTGAATTCTCTGAACTTGTCTGCCCTTGAAGCAGTTCTGGAGGTGAAAGTAGCTCCTACCCAGTACTAGCTGTATGTATCGAATGAAGTGTCACGTGATTAAGTATATTACTGTGATTGGACAAGCGGTCCTAACCAATGGATGGAGGCCCCTGGACACCACAACCACCAGGTGGCAGTAGCACTCCGTGGAAAATCTCCCAACAGCAAAGCGAGTTACACTGAACTTCCTAAAGTGCACGGTTGTTTTTAATGATCAAGCCTTATATTTATCACGCTGTTTTCTCACACAGAGATCTATAGAGATGGTTTCTAAGCAAGAGGAAATGACAATAAAATGACTTTACTTTAAAAACTGGAGAAAGACATTTCATGTGGACGCTAGGTGAAATATTTTCCCGTAACTGACTGTTCAGACGTTGACAGCAGGGACATGAAATTCTGCCAGCACCTGGAAACGCTTTAACCGTCGGTGACTCACTGTACTGTAAATTTAAACCACTTCTTCAGCCCCCTCTTTTCTGGCAGACAAGGTGAGTCTCACAAACGTTACCAATTAGGGAAAGGGCTGTCTGTGGCCCCAGTCTTGTCCCGGCCGGGAGCTGAGTGTGGCTGGACCGCCGGCTTGGCTGTGAGGGGAGATATGTCTCAGGAAATAATTAAAACACTGTTGTCCCCACAAATAACTCTGTTCAGTATTTGAAATGTATTTTATATTTTCCTGGACTGGGACCGTCAGCAGTTCCTATGCCTGGTGTGATCGCCCTTGACGTTGTATGTTCCCTATAAGAGATTAAACTCCCCCCCCCACCCAGTCAAACCCTGTCCGGCGCAAATAGAGACACAGTCGGATGGAGATCACTCTTGAGCAACCCTCCACGATTGTGAAATAGATTAAAAAAAAAGAAAAACCACTGTGGCCCAGGCATGCTGATTTGCGGCAGCCTTGTTTGGGGATCGCGGACAGGGGGCGCGGTTAGGGTCGGGGGCGGCAGATGTCGAGAGCAGAAGTCAAACGGTGCCAGTGGGTGATCTGATGTGTCCTGTCACTTTGAGGTCCTCTTATCTGCTCAGCTTCCCATCTCCAAGGAAACGCCTCCCAGCCCGGTCCTGGACATGCCATGAATGGCTGGGGGGTCTGGATGCTCCTTCGCCACAAACTGATTGCTTACATGTATTATTAATAGGCTCCCTTTCTTGCTTTTTAGCTCCTAATTTGTCCTTTTTTCCTCATGATGTTGCAGCCAGTCAGGATCAGCCCCTCGTTCAAGGGTAAAATGGCAGTTGTCCTCGTTTTTAAACCTGCAGACTCTTCTGGTTGTAGTCCCAGTTTTTTTTTTTTTTTTTTACTGCCATGCCACTTGCTCCCCCCCTAGGCGGGAAAAGGCTGACAGCGTGGGGGTGTGTTTGGGCGAGCTGGCGGGGGGGCGGTGGTGAGTGATGTGTGTCCTGTGAAGGTCACGCAGGCTGCCTGTGCTCCAGGCGACAGCATGGTGCAGATGGCGGCCTGGCTGGCGGGAGTGAAATTTCACCCTCGGCCGGTTCCCGTGTCGCGCGGCTGCCTGCCCGCCCTCCCGCCTTACCCCGCCAACAGCTGACGGCGTCAGTTGCGTGGAGTGGCCGGCTGCTTTTGGACACACGGCTGGACATTATTGGGCCTCTGGGGTGGGGGCGGGTTGCAGTGGGGGCATCACGCCGCAACATGGATGGCACCGGAGCCTCAGCTCTGACCTGAGCCGTGGGTATACATCCTGCCCCGATGACATCACTGAGTGACCACCAGCAGTTTCCTGTGTGTGTTTGTGCTCACGGGGATTTCCGGCACGTAGGTGACGATCGGGGGGAGCAGGCTGCGGGGGTGGGGCCGGTCAGATTATCTGTCCGGCCTGTGACCTATCTCATCACGGCTTAGTGTGCTGCGGCTGAGACACAGCTGCCAGTGGAGGACGGCCAGCCACGGGGGAGGTGGTGGCGGGGGGGGGGTTGCGCAATACCCAATTCCCGGCATGTTGCTGAGCCGTCATCACACCATAACAAATGCCATTGCCCTGGGAATTAATTGCATTTAATATTTCAGTATGCTAAAGCTACGACTTTTTTGCGTTCACTAGCCCAGAAGTGGCTTCCTTCCCAATTGCCGGAAGATGTAAATTGTCTGACAGGGTGTTTCCTTCAACTGAATAGAAGGACAAGCTCAGACTCTTTTGTTGGGGATGCATTTGCCTACCAGCAAATCACTAACCCATAGGTTCCTCCCCTTGCATATTCTTTCACACAAGGTCATTAGAAAACATGCGATACTCTGCAGCCTTAGGTGTAACTCCTGTGTAGAGGTTTCTGGTAAAGACTAATCTGTGCAATAATTGCTGAGCCCTAGCCCCCCCACCCCCACACTGCCGTAAGATTGCGTCAGGGTGACTGCTGCCTTCGTGCTGTGTTATATCTTCCTACTGTGGCGCCCAGACGCCGCCATAGCATGCAGGATGCGGAGGGGGAGCCGTTTGCAGCGGTTGCTGAGTCAGCGCATTTACTGTACCCTGCGCGCTGACTCGCGCCGGCTCCCATTCATCAGAGTCCCCACTGTTACTACCACATGGTCCAGTTGCCATGGTTTCAACGTCGCAGGGGAGACCATGGTGACGCCCCGTGGTGTTTCCCCAGCGACGTGGAGAGGAGCGAAAATGTGAAGCAGAGGCTGGTGTTCTCAGGCCGTGGGAGAACCTTCGGCAGCGTCCATGCGTTGGTGCTGCTTTCTGGGCCCGGCTGCACGCAGCCTGGATGTTCCGCGCGTTAAGCACGGGCCCGAACCAGGCGAGTCATGCTCCGTCTAGCCCGTTGCGTGTTCTGGAGAGCGGGTGAGCCGCGAGTGCATTTTATTTCCCCACTCGCGTCGGTTTGCCGGCCTCCCTGTGGAAGAAAAGTAGAGGTCTAATTATTTTTATCCCCGCCTGCAGCTGGCCTTTTTACAAGCTTTGGCAGAAGCATCCTAGAGGCGTGGGGCTGCCAGGAGACAGGAACTGGAAAATACTTTGGACAATAGGAATAAAATATGAAAGCTGAACCGGTGCCCAGAAATGTGAAATGGAACCGAAACGGCAGGCAGCGTTTTCCGTGAACTCGTGTGATCTCATTCCTGGGTTTGTTATTAAGTTCTTCGTTGGTTTTTTTTTTTCCCTCGTTTTTTTTGATGTCCTGCAGGAGAAACACACATGGCAAGGGAGAGTGCGGGGGGGGG
>JAODKE010000068.1:5361765-5372401 GCA_026779605.1 Mormyrus hasselquistii
AGGTGATGACTCAGCGGGGTGCGTCGCGCAGCGCGGCCCCGTTCCTCCGGGTCCTTTTGTTTCTTCTTTTTAGGGGGCGGTGTGGGGTGGGGGGGGGGGGGGGGGGGGGGGGGGGGGGGCGCCATCAGAGCCGTCATGTGAACGGGAAGCAGCTGACGATTCTTCCCGGATTGCAGCGTGCTGTGCAGTAATTTGGCCGTGCCTATTTATAACTCCCCTCCCCGACTGTAATTTAGCCTTTCCGTCTCCCCCACCCTGCAATACCCCCCCCCCCCCCCATAAACTCTTCCTCAGGGGCCTAGCTGTTTGTTCAGGTTCTTTGTTTACATTACCTCAAGGCAGCATTAGCCGAGGGGTGCCTCCCCAAACCTGATCCTACCCTCCCCCTCCATAAAACTTTACCTAAGGGCTTTGCTGGCAGAGGCTGCAGACTGCAGATGGAGAGATCTGACCTGCTCTGCTCACCACTTCAAAATAGTTACTATTCAGCTGTGGCCCCCTCCCCCAAAGAGACGCGATGCAAACGCAAGCTGCATACATACATTCTCCTGCCACCTTTGTTTCCCTTCACTGTTTGTTTTTTTTCTTTTTCCTTATCCTCCTTTGTTGATTTATATTGACGCAGTCAGGTCACGACTCTGCGTAGCTCTGCCAAGTCGGCACTGCAGCAGCAGGAATGTGTGTTCCACCAGGGGATCTGAAAGCCCCTGGGGTGCGTGGGGGCTGTTGGGAGCGATTTCTCCCTTTTTTTTATTTTTTTGATGGGAGCTCTGATGAAATAAAACTTAGCAGATGGTGTTTTTTGCCGAGTCATCAGGGTGAAGGGGTTCATCTAGGCTGGAATGAAATACCACTTTTGGTGAAAAGCAAAAAAAAAAAAGACACAGGGGGAGGGAAGGTGGACGGTAAGGGGGGGTTGCGGTCGGGGAGTACGGGGTTAAGTAAGCAGGCTGTTTTTTAAACAACGGCCTTCCGCTTGCGGGCGGGCCTAGCCAGCCGCTTTGAAATCGTGAGACAGGCGGGATTGTTTAGCATTCCGGCAGTCTCCTGCGTCGACTTGTAGCAGATCCCAGCAGCTGCAGACTAGGACTCACGTCCGGGGGGGGGGTTGTGAGGGATTAGCGGAAGGCCGAGCCCACTGCCAGCTTCCCCATTGTCACGGTTTGGCTGCTCTGTAGCAAGTCACATGGTTGGTTGGGGGGGAGGGGTGGGGGGCTTGCCTGGGCAAGGGTGGAGAGTATGTTGCTGTTTTCCATTTGGCCTGCTTGGAACTAAAGAAACAGATGACTGGGTGAGCAGCAGTGGGGAGAGACTGGGGGGGAGGGTTCACGAGGGGGCACAGCGGGTGGGTGGACAGGAAGGGGGCCTCACTTTTGCACAGACAGACGCATTCTTAGCTCTGGAGAGCCCTGGTATTCATCTGTGAGCTTCGACTGGAAAAAGAGCCTTTTCTTGAGGAGGAAGGCCCTTCTGCTCATTGTGTCTGAACGAGTGCTTTGGCCGCTCTGGCCCTACCGAATGCGTGCAAAATCACTCTTAGCCCCCGCATGAAGTATTTTACATCCACATATATTTTTTCGTCAACATTCAGCATCTGGCTTTATCGTCAACCTGAAGTATATGCAGGAATTGAAGGGCATTGGGGGAGCTATAATGTCTGTTATTCCATAATATAGGACTTCACTTCCACTGTAGCCTGTGTGGCTCGGTCTGCGGAATGCAAAACAGGAGGTGCTGCTTCTCCTTGTCCCCGAAGCCCACTCCTCCGCCTCCCATTTCCTGTTTGGGTGGCCGGAGGCATTGAGACGATGATGCAATGCACCACATCCCCCACGCCTCAGACATGCTATGCTCCCTCCCTGCCTTGCTTTCTCATCTTTTACCCCTTCATTTAAGTTTTTTCCTTTTTGATGAGAGACTCATAAGGGTTGAGAGGTGTGTGCATGGGCTTTGGAGACCTAAATGAACCCTTCCAATTTAGCTGTAAGACCCAGCCGGGAGTCTGCAGCCTCTGTCCTTTAAACACGCTCGCTGTACACAGCAGGGGCTCCACCCCACGTCTCCGCAGCCTGACACGCCGGCTTGGGGGGGCCAAGGAGGAGCACGAGGGAGAAGGTTTATTTTTAAACCCCTCGACCGCGACACGGTAAAATGTCACCATGATACCCCCCTTCCTCCCGCTCCACATGCAGTGATGGAGGATTTGTCCTTTTAGCACAGCGCTCCGCATGGTTGGGGTCCTTCGCTGGCTCGGATTAGCTTGAGCTAGTCGGAAACTGACTAGGCTCATGTGGAAACCTGGGATGTGAGCTTGTTGCCAGGGCAGCAAAGATCATAGACCTCATTACAGAAACCTCATAGTGGGACATGGTTAGGCGGCCCAGACAGTCGGGCCCCCTCCGCCAATTCCTCGTGGTGCCTTTATGGACATGGGTGGGGTCCCACTGAAGATACCACACAGGACACTTCCAGAGCTTGGGTGGGGTACAGGCTGTGTTTTTTACAAGGGGATGGGGATGTGCACTGTGACATAACTAGCGACATTTAGCAGTATAAACCATTTTCCCACATTTATTTCACGTGCCAAACATTTGCCGTCGATGTTCATGAGATCAGCAATGTGACAGGAGGGACAAAGGGCACCATTTTAAATTCCCCAGCGGTAATTACAGACAACAAGGGGACATTTTCAAGATATGACGTGCAAAAATGATAACTTTTCATAATTTGCTGTATAGCCCACACCAGTTGTGCTGGAAGGCATATTTAGAGGATTGCTGCATATTTATCCATCGAGAACCTACAGTATAAAGTCTAGGCCTTCTGGGTGCTTGAGGGATTCTAATGCAAATGTGCACAAACATCTGGATTTGTGCTGAGATTCTCCAGATCTAGCTTTTTCCAGTGAAACGGGTCCATAGTCTGAAGGAATGAGAACCATGTGAGTCTTCAGTCTAGCAAAAGTTAAGAGCTGTGTTCGGCTTTTGGTTCCCTTAACCAAAAAAGGGTCTTTTTCCCATTCCTGGGTGCATGATTATGTAACGACATTGTGTGGATGGAAGTCCGTGTTTTTGTCCTCCCACATCTGTGTTCCTCACCATGATGGAATTTTTGTATTTTGTAAGCTTCCTTTAGCCTCAGGGTCTGGTCGTTGGCTCACTATCCTCTTACTCTCGTTTTAATCTGCTGTTAAATGGGTTGTTGGAGCTCGCTCCTTCCCCACATGGTGCGGATAAGGGGCCAGTGAGCCCCCGTCCTGCGTGCTTCCTGACTCAGACGTTATGCCGGGAACCGCCGAATGATGGAGAAGGTTACGTCGACGTCATCAAGCTAGGAATCTAGCCTCAGCAAAAAATGCAACTCATAGCTTCAAGAGCATAATAATATCTCCAACATGCCTTTCAAAAGCATCATATCCGTGCCTCATCCCATGACACCATCTGGCCACGTCTGGCCAATTACATGTCGAGCAGTGTGCGAGACTTCTGAAAGGTCTGCCGGCTGCCTGGTGTCCACTGTTTGCCAGCGGGTTCTGTGAGTGTCCTCTTCCATGTAGCAAAGGCCTTTGAACTGGCAGCGAAGCCGGCGACAGCATGGCTCTGCTCTGTCTCCAGCATGCAGAGCCATGACCGTCTGCGCCCCCAACAACCTAAAGAACTGTCAGATTGTGACAAGCTCCTTGTGTTTACCTTAAACTATATACGGTTTCTGACTTGACATATATACAACTGTCATATCATTCAGGGCCTTTTTAGCTTATAAATATAACCATTTCTTCATTGATTCTTTCCTTATATGAGATTAGGGCCAAATTAAAAGCAAGGAGACTCCTAGCATTGCGTCGTCATCCAGGATCCATCCATCTGCCTTCTACAGCTCACCCCGGTCAAGGTCGCAGGATTTTTCTGGTATTTAATTTCAGTTCCTGTTATACAGTTTAAATTTAACAGATTAATGAATGTGGTTCAGTTTATTTAGAACATTTTGTCTTCTGGTGAATGCAACCAGGCAGTTGATGGATTTTAAAATAGAGATGGTATAAATATATTTCTCCTTAAAAATGAAATCCAATTAAGGGCGCAGATTCTCATGCAGAAGGGAGTGTGTGATTACGAAGATCTGGTTGTTCCATCAAGTCAGTTCTGGAAGGGATGAAAGAGATGGGATTCCATTAAGGCTTGGCATCTGCACCAGCTGACAGAAATACCAGCTCACCATCCATGTAATGCTAGAGCAAAATGGATGTGAGTTCATCACCTGGGAGGGCAGGGCACCATGGCATCCTTTGCCAAGTTATCACGCAGGAAGGCAGTGACCTTTAAGTTCTCCATGGCCTATATCACTCTCCAGCTCTCCTCCTTCCATGGTATCAGCCAGCCTGCTGGCATCTCTTCAAGGGGTTCCCGGTATCTAAACCAGACTTGGGGGGGGAGGGTAGGCGGTGATGTCATTTCTAGAGACAAGCCATTGAACCAGCCTGGCAATGACATCAGCTGTTTAGTATCAGTTTGATTCATGATAATGACTATCTGTTCTCTCCCCCACCCCCCCACCCCACCACTGCAGGTCTTGGAGAGTAGCTGTAGAAGACCCCTCCCTCCCATAATGCATCCCTTAAAGGCTCCAACCACACAGGTGGGCAGCAGGGTTTGATAGAGAGTTTGGCTAATAATGTGTGTATGCCGTTAATGCCCTGCTGCGGAGTGCAGATCCCGCGGATACGAAATTGGCTGGCTGTGCCGCTGAGGTGCCTGTTCCTGCTGAACCAGCACTGATCCCTTCAGTTCACTGCAGGAGTACGGATCCTGGTTATTCCGGCTGTTTTCACATACAGCAAGGACTTTTTTTTTGTTTAAACCAAGGATGCGTAAAACGGTGCAAAGGCCCAACAGTTGAGAAATCCCTCAACATGAATCATAAAATTTGAGAGGATTATTTCACTTGTGCATCCCACAGATGAAGGGCGACGCGCCTCCACTTCAGCACTCTGCCGCACTGTGCAGTGGGACGTTCGCAGAAAGTGTGTTGAGCAAGAGATGCAGTGTTCAGAGCTCCCGTGGAGGTGCGGGAAGCCTTTGTGTACTGTCAACAGTTGAAGATGAACAGCATTGACCTTATGCTGCTGGAAAGGACATTTGCCATTGAGAAGACCATCGCCATCAAAAAAGTCCCTCCAGAGCACAAATGTCTGCTTTGAATCGCCTCTTTCTCTGTTCTCTCTCAGTCCCTTTGTATAGTTACCTGAGTTTTGTAGGTGCCTTCGAGAGGATCACGCGTTCTCTTTCTTCAGGGTCTGAATAATTTATGCTGTGAAACTGAAGTGAAGACGTGGACTGGAAGCAGAGAGAAAGGGCAACTCATTTGATACGGAATCAATTGATCCCTCGTGGAGGAAAGGAACTGGGTAGCCATGACAACCATTTCAGAACTACCAAGCATTTTGGTGATATGATGAGGTTTGATGCATGCAGTTTCCTGCCTCTAAAAAGAAAGGTCTCGCAAATTAATATATTGTTAAGAAATGAACAAAAATACGTCCACCTAGAGGCTGCACTATTCCATATAGAGGCACTTAAATTTGAGCGTCAGAAAATTTCCTGCGCGATTCAACAGTAGCCTTGTTTAAGTGTGGCACACAGCACTGATTTATTTTTCAAGAGTGAAGCACATTTGGGCTTGTTGTAATGTTGAGCTTATTGCTCGATGTGCTTGAAAAGTCTTAAAAAAAAGTTCACAACCAAACAGCAAAGACTAGGGCGTGGGTGGGGGGACAGGGGAGGTGAACGGTGTACATGCCAGATGCACATAGTCATTCTGGCTCTTCAGAACATCCGGAAGATCAAAGGGGTGAGGCGGGCAAAACTCTGGCACATGTGTGGACCCAGTTGCCGTGGCAACAAGGTGTTCCTAACCGGGGCTGGGTTGCCGAGTAACGGCTGGGTTACGTGCGTGGGAGCATGAAGGTTGCACACGCATGGAAGAAGGAGAGCAGGTGGGGGTAGTGGTGGGGAGGCAGATCATGTGTGGAAACAAAGAGAGAGTCTGACACATGGAGTGAAAAAGGAAAAAGGCATCCAAATGTGCGGGGGGGGAGGGGGGAGATGGATAGCAGGGGGCTCTTTGATCTGTGACTCTCAGCGTGTTTGTCTCTTGCTCATGTTAATCACCAGGATGTGTTCCACCGCGTGCCCCCCCCCGTGACACCATCACAGGCAGAGGCCTGCACACACACACAGGCCGGCCGGCTGGCGACCAGCAGGAACATCTCCGGGCCCTGGGTCCCTGGGCGGCACCGTCATCCCACCGGGACCGGGACCGGGATGTAAAGATGGCCCTGAAAAGCTCGGAGCGCTTCCTCAGATCGGTTGTACTTGCTTTTAGCAATATAGCTGACTGAGTCTTTTTCTACAGCAAAACACAGTACCACAGCTAGACTGTTGATCTTCAGCAATAATACTGATTATATTTCAAGTTGAAATTTTATAAATCCGTGAATTGCAATTAAATTTGGTTGTCATCATAAATTTATTTTCCCATTACTCAGTACTTTATTACTCAGTACACACTTTATGTTTTTCCCTAAAAGCAGGAAAAAGCATAAAATATTGGGACATAAGTCTGACATAAAATGTAAAATAGGGTCCTTCCATTCTTTCCCAGTAAATGAATCATTATCTCAGAGAGGCTGAGCTTTGCTGGCTACGAGCAGAGGGGAGATGCACATAATCAGCCCAGCAGCAGAGAACGCACTTGGCGTGTCTGAGAGGCACCGGTCACCATGGGGACGGGCCGGGTGTCTGCTCTGACTCTCCGCGGCCCCCCCTGCCATGCAAAGCCGATGACTCACTTCGCCAGGCAGCAAGAGCTCCTTGGAAACCCGGTTAGAGGAGACCTGGAGGAGAGCGGGGAGCAGCGTGGAACACAAATGTGACGCATCCCAGAATTCGCAAGGAATCTTTACTAGCGTCTGTGTGCATTCGCCCGTTTGTCTCGTCTCAAAAATCAAATGTACAGATCAGGTCAACACAGGACCAAGAATGCAATTAATCCACCTGTGTTTAGCCCCTTTAAATAAATCAACTTTCGTTTTATTGCTACGGATGGGGATTTGAGCAAAAAAAAAGCTTGCTTGATGAGTAAATGAAATTTGTAGCTCATGAGGTTTGATTAAAAAAAAAAAGTTAGATTTCTCCATTTACAGAAGAGAGCTCACAGGGTAGTTGGTAATGGTTGGTGTCTTTTTTTTGTCAAAATTGCTGTAAAGCTGCTAACTGTACTATACTCAGAAATGGTCAGACACCACATCCGTCTGTTGTCTTCGGAGCGCAGTCACTGTGTCCCCTGTTAGATAGGAATCTCTGGTCCTCTCGTTGCCAGATACGGAGGAGAACCGGAAGGACACCCAGGGCTCTGTCTGCCCTTGCAAGGATCTCCTTGTCCCAGCGCATCAGCAGGCACTGCACCAAGAACACCTTACATAAGACCCGTGTCACAGTGATGTCACCACTGCACCGCAGAAAAGGTGGGACATCCGCCAAGGCAGATCAAGCAGGAGGTGTTTCCCGAAATGTTTTCCCATCGTATGCAGTAAGACAAAAGTTCATAGGGTATCCAAGTAGCTATAAGAAAGACATTGTTCATTGTTCATGCTAAGGACCTCCCGCACTGACAACAGGCTCCTCAGACCCCACTAACCACGACTGATGTTTAAGGGTCCCTGGCAAACCCAACGACGACTGAAGGTTGTGTGAGTCACAGCGTCCGGTTAACAGGAAATGCCAGCATGACAGAGCCGCAGCTAATCGGCTCGGTCTGCAGATCATTGAAGTTGGCGTCTCATGTACACTGTTCCCAGTGTCCATCGTCTCTGTGTCTCCTGCAGAAGAACCCCAGTTTGGTGCAGCACTGTTTTTGACAAAAAACCTGTGGGCTCCTCAGCTCTTCAACATCAACACAGACTCAAACAAAAGTGAAACATGTATTGTAAGGATGTGTAGGAACCTGCCGCAACCTTCTGACTGCCTATTTGAACTTCTCGTTTACGTTTGGTCCAGGTTCAAGTGACACACGTAGTTGGAACTGAACGGTCAGCTGACTCAAGTCCATAACACTATAGAACTGGACGTTACGTAAGCTGATTTGAATAATGCATCCCTTGTGCAAGAGCAAAGGCAAAACAACGCACTGGTTACTGTTCACAGTTCTAGCTAATGCTGAGTTAATATTTACAGTCTTTGCCCTGCAACGAATTTCATTTTGGTGGTAAAGCAGGATAAGAAGATTTCCATTATATTAATGGACATTAATGGTGTTTTTGTTTGATTTGTTTCACCTGCACGTGTCCAGATCGTGTCACTCCCTTTCCCTGCAGCCTAAAAGGGCCCTTTTGTTCCTTAATGTATCTTAAGTGCTGAGCTGTGCAGAGTTTCTGAGTCTCGTTCCAAACTGCGAAATGCTCAGCTACACAGAGCGGTAGTAGGCGTGGAGGGGTCAAAGGTCAACCCCCATTTGGGGCAATATGCCCTCAGTCACCTGCTGACAAGCATGGGGGGTGGGGGGGGGGACCTTTGGCCCATACTTCCTGGAAAACATTTTAGTAGATGGTGGGGGGCGTTTCCGTGGAAGAGCGAAGGGCTTGCAGGAAACGCCCAGATGGAAATAGGCTTCTGTTTTCAAACGCACCCTAGGGGAAAGGAAGGGAGAGCTATGGGGTGGGGGCGTGAAATGGCAAGAAGTTTAGTCTGGAAGTTGGCTCTCAGTCCAAAGACCTGACTCAGTGCTGAAAGCTCAGGAAAACTGGTGGATGTAAGTGAGAGGGGTGTGTGTTTGGTGATGAATAGATTCTTCCCATAACGAAGGGGTTTGCATCATAATGAGCACCGGCATGTAAAGAAGGAGCAGATCCACAGCAGCGTATCTGTGTAAAACTTGAAGCTCTGATGTCTCCATTTTCCTGTAATAAAATCCAACCCGATCATCCAAAGTTGTTAGCAGGATCTTCAATGAGGCTTATTGACTGTAAATACTCAAGGCTTTTTGCTACGTGCTTGATGGTCTACGTGCTTGATGGTCTACATGCTTGATGGTCTACGTGCTTGATGGTCTACTGGTATGCCTGGGCCTCTCATTCAGTGCCATTTATTACTTGACAAACATATAGCCATTTCGTGTCAAAATAAACAGATGCATACGTATTTTTCCCTTCAGAAATATAGTATGTCTGACCGCATATTGGTGTTGGCTGGGTACAGGCGGTATATTAAGCACCATCTGGCGTAATTAGCGGAGGAGTTCACACACAGAGCGGCATGGATGTCAGGAAATGAGTCCCGGGGCTTTCATTTTTCTGCCACGGAGTTTAATGTTCCGCACATCTGCTCGCCTGCGTCCCTTGCCGTCCTCGCCCGGGCCTCGGCGGCTACGGGGCTACAGGAGCTGGCGAGCAGAACAGCGTTGACGTCCGACGCTGCGGGCGCCCTTTCGTTAATCCCTCCAGCGAACAATCCGGTTTGTATGCCGGCACATGACCAAGAAATAATAATGAGTGTGTCCCTGCGAAGCGGCGAGGATCGGCGTCTGTGGTGCGTACCTGGCGTGGGCTCCTGCACCGGGAAATGCCAGGGGCGAAGGTGGAGGAGAACAACAATGATGGCAACTCGTTGACCTCATGTAAATGGGTTGCCATAGGTGACGGCATTCGGGTGGGGAGATAATATCAGGCTACGTGGTGCCGGAGTTTCCAGCCGTGTGCCCTGATGTAGCGGTTATGAGCAGATGCTTTACTTTCATAAATCAGTCGGAGTTTTAAAGAAAAAGAAGGAGAGGGAGAATGAGGCACAAATGGATGGTCCTGACGCAGCCGTAGCGAGCGTCAGCTGACCGGGTGACCTGCTGCTGGCCCCGGGCTGCTTGCTGATTTATCAGCTTACAGCGTGACCTTTCAGTCTCTGTGGGAGTGTCCCACCTCCGCCCTGCAGCTCCCCTCTGACCAAGCGCGGACCAGCACCCTCATTCCGTGTCAGCGGTTTATCCGCTTGCTGTTATTTAAATTGTTTTTTTTTTTTTATTTCCACCCACCCGGTGCTACCCATTTATGAAGATGCATAGGCTGGTTTGTTTTCTCCTGTCCTCGGGGGGGTGCGGGGGTGGGCAGCTCTTTCCACAAGAGGAGAATCGCGTCACAGGCCGATCGAGGGCGAGAGACCCATGTGATGCTCGTGCTTGTCGTTAAGCTCCAGTCCGTCGGCAGCCATACTTAATTCAAGCTCCCAGCCTTGACTGTCCTCACATGGCCGCTCCTGTGCAGTCTCCCTCCCCGAAACAATGACTCGTTCATCTTTTGTTCCTACTTCAGTATGATCTTGACAGCACAAAACTGAGATCATAAGGCGTGATTCCAGTTTGTGCATGTGGGTTTTTAAATTTTTGGCTTACAGGGAATGAGCAAATTTTTAAACAATATACAGGGTGCTCATAGAAAAGTCTCTTTACAATTTCAAAAATTTATTACAAAGACAAAGGAAAAGAGAGATATGTGGAAATTATTACAAAATGAGACATATATATTTAATACACCTCTATATGGGCACCATTATTTGCACGAAGCGCATCAAGACGGTTCTCGATTTCTTCCATG
>JAODKE010000068.1:5384514-5399364 GCA_026779605.1 Mormyrus hasselquistii
AGAGGCGTCTGTAGGGGTGGGGACAAAAAAAGGGGGGGGGGAAGGGGAGGGAGGGGGAGGGAGGGTGTGTGTGTGTGTGAGAGAGAGAGAGAGAGAGAGAGAGAGAGAGAGACAGAGGGAGCTGGCCTCCATCCAGAGTAATCATACTGCAGGGTTGAAATGCGGCCTTTGGCTGCACACCAGGTTTCAGAGAACAAAGATGTGAGCGTCTAATGTTGGCGGCGAGGATCACTTGGCACACTCTGCCGTTTCCCATCAGCCCCTGTGCCTTGGCTGCCTGCCACCTCCCTCATTTCTCCACCCCCTCACTCCAACACCCCAGGGCTGCAAAGAGGATTAGGGAAGAAAAAAAAATGGGGGGGGGGGACTTGTTTTTCTCTAGCCTCCTAACCCTGCCCCAATGACATCACCTCTCCTGCCTCCAGATGCTGGCCGGCCAGTCGCGACCTCCCCCCCCCCACAAGATTCTTCTCTTTTTTTTTTAAATCCGTCTTCCATTTTATAATTGCTGTCAGGGGTGGCGTTTTCCGTGAAGGCCATGGCCGTTCTCGGCCCCCGCGGAATGCCGAAAACGGAATTTAGGGTGTCCCGCACATTCTAGTATATTAATCCCCTGCGCCAATTTGCCGACCCAGAATTTTTCACGCTGTTATTTAGCTATCTTTTTTTTTTTTTCTTCTTAATCTCCGTGGTGGTTGCAGTCTGAGCCAGGGAACTGTCAGTGCGGCACAAGCCATTTAGGGACACAGTTATTTTCAGGGAAGGGCTGTCTGAATATTTTCCAGCTAACAAAATAAGGCAGCCTTTCAGGGCAGAATCTCCGGAGCTCACATGGTTGGAGATCTTGCTTTTGGAGCATGTGCTGGTCTATCGTGGCGTTTCAATCTGACCCTCTGAAATCTGCCTGTTCTTCTCGCTCTCTCGTATCCTTTTAAAGGACTATGAGCGATGACAACGTAAACTGGAAGGAAAAAAAGAAAAACTACCTACCCACTGTTGACTGTGGAGGCCTTATGAAATATTGAGAGCCAGAAAAACAGGCATTGCGGTCTAGTTTAGATACCACTCAGGAGTAGGGGCTGGTGCACTGAGCTTAAAATAATATTAGCAAGTATGCACTATGTGTTACTTAAAAAAAACTGTATCATACGTGCATCATTTCACTGTTTTTACTGAATGGGAGTGGTCTGAGAAATCGAACTTCCTTATTTGAGTGCAGGTTGTAAAACAACGCCGGGAGGGGATGTGTACAAAATCGCATCAATGCCATAAACAAGATGTGGTTTGTCACTTGGGGTATCCTGGCGAGAAAGAGATCTCCATGGTTACGCCTTCCTGTGGCAGATCGAGTCGATGAAGAGGAATCACAGACCGGCATCTCTCATGACATTGAAAAGGGAAGCGTTCGTCAACAGCCCGCTTGTGACATCGCTGGAGGAAGGGCCGTCTTCCTCTTAGACCCAGCAGGCGGCCATTTAATACTTGCAGCTTTCATCATCAGACACGTAGTCCAAAATTCGATATCCTGCTACCATATAAATATCTGATTCTTCTTCCTGTCCGTGCAAAATATCGGACTTGGACAGGGAGGGTTAGGGACGATGGCAGCACAGGTACGATTTATCTTAAGAGTGTGCAACTAATGCGAGCATGCATTTCTCAGGTGGGGGTTGAGGGGGTCTGAGGGGTGAAACGCTGCAGGAGATGCAGGGGCAGTGGCATTCTGAGGTAGCATCAGAGGTTCGGGATGCACAATCACCCACGTGCACCACTAGGGCACCTGTGTAAATTTATTTTAAAAACAATTAATAATAAAATGATAAATAAAAAAGGAATTTTTAAATAATAAATAATAATAAAGTATTACTTCAAAAATGTGTATACCTATATACCTGTATTGAGAAGGGCAGAGGATCCGAGCCTAGACGTGATGCGTCAAACGCGAGAATTGCACCATGCAGTACTTTCCTGAGATTTAATTTCTGTCTAAACAGTTAAACTACTGTATTGAATTGGATGGAATTTGAATTACTGACCAATATTACAAGGCCTAACTGCTTTTTATAATCCAAAATCGATTCTCGAAGGTGTAATAGTAAAACTTCTGCTTTCCCTGGCGCCAAAGTCACTTCCAAAGGTGCCTCCCTGTCCCCACCCACGGTACCTAGGGGCTGGTCTAAGGGAACCCTGCCGCCACAGAGAGCTGAGCTGTGGAACACGTGTGAACGCATGTGGTAGCATACTGCTAGAAGTGAATGAACCGCATAGCTAGTCTTTCATTTGCCCGTTTAAAACGAGAGTTTCTCTTTCACTTATTAATTACTCAAAGGTCTTACAGACAAATGATTCAATCATTTCAAACAGAGAAAGGCCATTTCACTCTTTATCGTTGTATCGGCACAGCAATACAACTCGGGAATCACGCAATACCATTCTGATACCGTTTAACTCATGATTAACCACATGCACGTAATTAACATATTTGTTTTCTTTAAAAAATAATAATCACATTAAAGTGATTTTAAAAAGCAAATTCTGTAACAATAAATAAATAAATAAATAAATAAATAATGCATTCACATTCTGATTACCACCGGTGAAAATGATCATTTAAAAACAATTATTTCATCAGTTACCTTTCAAATTAAAAAAATTCTTAAAAAAATAATCCTGTGTCCGTTAATAAACTTGTAAACGAGCAGGACTGCAGACAACTCTGCACAAAATGTACCCATAATTTCATAAAACACTGCATTTATGCACTTGTAAAAAAGAGCTTTAAGTTAGCAGAGGAAAAACACAAAAGTATCAGAGAAAGTGACACCAAGAAGTGGGAGGCGGAGCATGAGGTTTTCAAATATCTATTTATGAAATTCGGGTTCTGGATCTGCACATGTCCTTGAATAGATGGCCGCCAGCCAAGAGCTTTAGTTTGTTGTTCTAGGGATGGGCGAGGTAAGAAATGGGTACGTGACTAAACATCTAACTTCCTCTTTCAAACGTCGTCACGAGGGCTTGCAAAAACAAATCCCGCTTTGTGTCTGCAGATTTCAGACGCATTGCCTCACCCGAGGAGCTGTACGTTAAGCTGCAACCGCTTGGACCGAGTCCAACGCAAACAAATTATGGATTGTTTTTTTCCTGCCCCAATTAAGGTTAACGTACAAAGTATCCAAACGACTACTACAGAAATGTGCTGAGCTCGAATAGTAACCATGCGATCAGACTTCCTTCTCAGGAAGAGAAAGGAAGGGTGTTTCTGCTCTCTGTACACTGCCTGCACATTCCCCGTGTCGGGCTGACAGGCTCCTTCTGTCAGGAGCGCCATTTGTAATCACACACGTGTAAACATTGCAAAAGTGCGCTTTGAACTCCGAAGCAACTCGAATGGAGGCGATATGACGGATGCCTGCTGTGAAATGTGACCACGCTCGGCTCTGCTTCCCTCTGACATGCAGTGCGCATTTATACTGTTTCTGGATCCTGGGTTTAAACGTTCATGTTTTCATATCCAAAATCTTATGTGTATCCCAAACCAAAGTCAAATGAAGCGCAGAGTTTTTTTTTTCGTTTTAGGGTCCACAATTCGCATAGATTAATGGTTAGTTCAACTAAGAGAACAATTTCTTAGACTATTTTACTTTCACAATCATTCAATTATACGCTATTTTGCATTCTGCCGCATGGTGACACAGTTTTATGTTTCGGCGGTGACAGCCGTTAAGTGAATTTGCGGTAATCTCGGGGACGCATGTGGCGTTTTTAAAAAAGACCATCTGGAAATCCCCACGTACTTCGGCTGGCCGAAACCATGGCTCTAAATGTTTGGCTTTTCTGTATAATAAATGCGGAAAACATTTTCGGTATATGGAGGAAAACCTCCCACTCGCTTTTTAAAGTAACTAGGGGTGGGGTTTTTACCAAAAATCTACAAAACATACCTAGCCAGCTACTTAGACTAACTGTTCAAACTACCAAAGGAAAAGCTACATTATTTGTTACCACTATCCTTTATTGGAGAGCGTAGTTTTGCTTATAAAATAAACTCTAACTTACAAATAATATAATGCATCCCAAAACGTATACATGGGAATAAAGCGCAAAGGAAAACTTTTGCGACAGCTAACCATATACTTGCCTTAGCAGAATGGATTCGGTATAAGTGTCAATTGATTTAAAAACGTGCTGAAACACAACAAGACACTTCTCCTTTAAATATCCCGAAACGGTTGAAAAGACTGAATCTGCCTTGGTAACATGAGCTGTTTAATGCACGGTTGGCTGGGGGGCAAGTATAAGGTGTGACGCAGCGCTGGCATTCTGACTGGAATGTGGATTTGCTAAATGGGGTTCGGAGTGCCAATTACTTACAGTCACGTATTTTGTGAGCATGCGTGTTGCAGCAGGGAGCTGGAGCAGGTTGGTGACGCCACCAGCAGGCTGAGACTAGCCGATTAAAGGGTATTAACACCTTGAGACCAGGAACAAATCGAATCGGCAGAAGTTTTAATTTTTGCTTATTTTCAAATAATTTTCTACTTAAATTCATATATACAGTGTGACACAAAAATGAGCCACTTTCCTGGCTACATTCAGAAATAACAAGCCAAATGTAATTCCACACAAGACGTAAGATTTCCGCTTACACGCAAAAAAAATCAACTGAAATAACATTCATGCAGTCCAAGGGTAGCTGCATATGCCATTCGCGCTCTTCCCTATGCATAAACCTCCACTCTTATCCCTGAGTGCGACAGGAAGAAAACATTTTCCGTCCCGATTGCCAGTAGTTAGCAAGTAAATAAGCACGTATTCAGATGAACATCCAAAATTTTACTAAATCTTCTTCGTCGCGTCGTCCATTAAACTGTGGGATATGAATAGAATATTCGTTAAACGTCAACATAACAAGACACGATAAAATAATAAACGCATCCGGACGATCCCAAACCGTTAAACTAGTATTTTTTTAATCTTGGTCTGAGCTTGTATTCCTGGCACAAGTTCAATTGATTTAATAAAAAGGGGGCAGAGTCTGTGTGAGTGAGCATGCGCTAGAGGGGGGCCGTCGAAGAATCAAGTAAATAGAACCGGAGCTGGAACCGCAAGTTTAGTGTGCGGCGATGACGTCACTGCTCCACATTGAGCTCGCCGAGTAGTAGTGAGAGAGATAGATAGAGGCGCGCCGTAGTAAAGTACACACTGCCATGAAGTTCTGTTTGTTAACTACTTAATTGTTGTTGCTAGCAGTCAGGAGAGCAAGGCTGAATATCTGAACTTGTTACATTGGTTTTTTGCTTGAGTAAGAGTAACACAGAATCAGTGGGCATTTGGGGGAAGGTTTTTAAATATTTTTTGGAGAAGCGATGTCGTCCGCGGCGGTTGCTGCTTCAAGAAGGCAGTCATGTTATTTATGTGACTTGCCCCGCATGCCGTGGGCTATGATCTGGGATTTTACCGAGCCCGTCTGCAGGGGATGTGTCAACTACGAAGGAGCAGACCGAATTGAGTTTGTGATTGAGACTACGCGGCAGCTAAAAAGGGCACATGGCTTCCAAGAAGGTAGATCTCCGGGACCGGGTAAACCTCAGCTCTCGGGGAAAGAGATTCAGTCCATCAACCATACGACGGGAGATCCCGGATCGCGACCACCACAGCCCCTGGACCGCTATCCCCTAACCTCTGATCGGCCGCCAAGACTTGGTCCAGAATATCCGTCTGGGAGGCAGGCTAATGGAATTCCTATTCCAAATGGATTCCCCAAACCTGACGATCCCCCGGAGCTGAACCGGCAGAGCCCTAACCCTCGCAGGACAAGCACGGTGCCCCCAAATTTAGTGCCTTTGGTTAATGGGAGCATGCAATCTGTACACGCTGTCAACGGCAGACCCGGACAAATGGGACTCCCTTCTGCGTTATCAGCTCCGAATCCTAACGAACTGGGCAGCAAGAGACCGGCCTCTGTCTCCAGCACGGAGCATGAGAGGGAGGTAAAGGACAAGCACAGACCAGACAGCCTGACACCGGAGATCGAGGGCCACAAGAGCAGACCGGACGAATGGATGAATAAGGGCAAAACCGTACGGGACTTATTACCGCTCCACCCTTTCGACAGCAGGTTCAAAAAGGACCAGCAGAGAGCAATGGGCTACGACACGGGCGCCGTCGCCTCAAAACCAGGTAAATATTTCAGTGATCACTTTTCAGTGTCACTTCCAGAAGTGACAGCATGGTTTTCGTTTCTAACAAAACCCTTCTGAATGAGACACGCACTATGAGTCACCCCTCCCTCCTTTTCAGACGTGCTAACGGCTATTTCCGCATATAATAGCAATCCAGCTCATGGTGTATTGCATTGTTTCACACATATTTTAGTTTCGATTCTTATTTCCTATCTATTTCCAAGATGCAGTTATGTGGTATTCTATAAAGCTTGATTACGCATCATAAACGTTACCTTTAAGTGGTCCTTCGTCTTTTATTAATAAGTTGTTTTGCTTCCTGTATAAACCAGACAGAGGAAAGCATCCCCGGAATATGAAGAGAAAGGCCTCTCCAGAGCCCGAAGGGGAAGGCACGGCTGTGAAGCACAACGGAGAGGGACAGTGGGCACCACCGCCTGCCGAGGTGCTGAAGATGCCCCCTGTACCCCCGCCAAACTTCACTTCACCGCCCTCCACGATTTCGCCTCATTCCCGCACCACCCCGCCGGAGGCTGCGCAGAACGGACAGTCTCCTATGGCGGCGCTAATTTTAGCCGCTGACAATGCAGGTGGAAACAGCTCACCCAAGGACGCAAACCAGGTGCACTCCACCACCCGCAGGAACAGCAGCAGTCCCCTTTCGCCGTCCTCCATGAGCCAAAGGAGACTGGCCCAGAGGGACGTGTCCAGTGCAGGGACGCCGCACGTGCCCGGCATAGACCAAGTGCACCCCCAAAGCATTCCAGACTCGTCGGTGCCCAACAGCATACCCCTCTGCTGCACCCTGTGCCACGAGCGCCTAGAAGACACGCATTTCGTCCAGTGTCCGTCTGTGCCCTCGCACAAGTTCTGCTTCCCGTGCTCCAGGGAGAGCATCAAACAGCAAGGCGCTACCGGTGAAGTGTATTGTCCGAGCGGAGAGAAGTGTCCGTTAGTGGGCTCCAATGTTCCATGGGCTTTCATGCAAGGTGAAATAACAACCATCCTTGCAGGAGATGTTAAAGTAAAAAAGGAGAGGGACCCCTGATTTTATTTTAATGATTTTTTTTGAAAAAAGAAAAAACTAAAAATATAAATATATATAAATATGTCACTTGCATACCGTCAAAACAAAACTAACGGACTTGTACATAGCCTATTGGACACAAGGGAAGTGTATACTTCGTAAACATGGCTGTATAATTTTTTGATTTTTGAATACATTGTGTTTCTATATTTTCGAAGATAAAGGTATGTACTCATTATAATGGACTACTTCCTTTTGTTGATGTTTTAGCAGTTTCTGATGTATTTTTAGGTTTGGTGGCAGTTCCTGTTAAACGTAGGTGTGACTAATGCTACTCAACGAGCACTTGGCGAAACTGAAATGCTTCTAGCTGTACTTGTAATGCACTTGTTAAAAATTGCCAAATACAGTTTCTGACCTTGTAATAATAACTTAGTGTCTGTGATTGCTTATTTTTGTTGTTAGGTACGTGGAAGCAAGGTTTCCCACGTATTTCTACATGTTCTTAACGTCCAGATGCAATAAGCTCGGGGTAACGTGCCTATTGCGTTCGTGGCTGCAGTTACTTCAGAGTTACGCAACTTAACATAGTATCGACGTAACAGCAACGATGATTAAATCACTTAAGTTGCTCTCAACATGTCTTGCGAAATTTGCTCTTAATTTCTGCAGAAATAGGGCGCTAATGGTTCTGTTCAATGACTGAGGTCATTTACAAATTTGCTGTCTGGGTCAATTTGATCGTGTCTTGATTTAGGGCGTTAGGAACACTGCACTTATCCGAGACCCAGTTTCTCTTATCGGCTCAATGATTAATCATCTCGGAGTTTATCTACACACGTCTGTTGCCAATGTAGAGTAAGATAATACATATAATAGTACAGGGTAAGATGAAAGACCGCGTACGACCTTGTAGGGATCCTGCTAAAACCGCACAGTCAGGTATAATCGAGAACACAAGTCACAGGGTGTCAGTTTAACTTAGACATAAAGTGACCTACGTAGCTTGCAATACAGTTCTGTGAATATTATGCGTCACGTGATGTATCTTTCTGAATCAATGCAGCCCGCTGGAAACCAAACAAATGGTGCATATTTCTGTCTGGACATAGACAACTATGCAGTTTATATGCGATTGTCTTGCCTGTCATGTTTGTTGGGAATGGGTATAGTTTATTATATAAACAAAAGAACATGACGGTTTCCATCGCACATCTAGGCAATGTAATCATAACAAATGCAACGGTAACAACATAATGTACCACAGGGAGTCTATCACGTAATATGCACCACGTGTCTGTGGTTAAAATAGCTAACATATAACCTTCTGTATCTTTGATCTAAAGACTGCAGGCTTAACTTTTAAAGCATTTGAATAAATATTTATCTGGAACATTACGTCTTTGAACAGGCGTTTTAAAATCTAACTGATATTTTGCTTGTTTATATAGCTATAGAGGTAAAAAAATGGAATGCATGCAAAAACAAAATGTAACCAAATTAAAGTTGTAAACGATATATTAATATAACATGTTGCGGTATCATTCAGATGAAATCGCACAATTCGTTTTTACCTTACTTTTATGATTTTAAACGGTAATTGGTATTTTAACAGAATCGTATGTTTATTTGCCCGATTATTCTTTGAGCTGAAACCTGACCGTGAAGAGGGCTGAAACGTGGGAATGATAAGCACCGAGGAGCGATACGACGCACACGCCTCCATCCACAATGTTTACCTTGGGGGTTGCAAAACCTGATATGCAAGAAACAATTTCCGCGGCCTTACGAAACAGCAGGATGACCGAGCAGGCGAGGTAGTCACGTGAGCCGCGGCGGAATTCCTGAGTCACCGTCCGCTGTCTGCCCTTGTGCGGGAGCCGCTCAAGATTGATCTACACATGAATTGAGGCATTACGCACAACCCGTTTCACCATTCACCAGGCTATAGCTTTGGGCACGGGTATGACCACCGGTTAACTCATCAGTAACAAGTCAAGAGATTGGAATGAGGTCTAAGGAAGAAAACATCGCATTAAACTTACATCACTGACAATTTTTTTTAACTGTTCGACCTACATTTGGAAATCCGTTTTTGAAACGTTATGTTTTCACCGATTCTGGGGGATTCTTTCTTAAAACATAAATAAAAATATTATTTAAAGAAAAGAATATGTATGCATAGGCCTATATAAGTTGTATTTTTTATATTCTGAACGAGATCCATATGTTTTACATAATGTACCACAGTCGTTGTCACAAAGAGGAAACACTGTGGTTCCGTTTAATGTAGGATAAATGTCTGTAAATGGTTTAGAGAGCGATTAGCCTCACATGCTATCATCTACGGGGGGGAAACGCGTGTAGTTGTTGACTTGATGCTAGCGAACGTGTTAACCTTCCCGACATCTTTCAGTAGGATTTTCCTGTGGATGGCATAATCTAGTAATAGCAACTACGCGGGTGGTCACGCAAGTTAATAGAATATATAGCATAGTGTGGGTATATACTCAGCGTATATAGGCCTATTGCAGATTAACTAATAATTTCCCCTGGATATTCAGAATGACTCTTGATTATCAGTCGCGCACATTCTTGCTAATAGCAATGCATCATATACACCACGTGGTTATAAAAAAAAACAGTTTGTGGTTTAAAGAAGAGACGACTTGGGGGCTTTTTCTGTTACAAGAACAGGTCAGCGGCATTGCCCGCGAGGCAGATGTCTGAAATTCCAGTCCAGAAAGATCATTTCTTTTCTGAAACACCTCTGCAAGAAAAAAAACAGCAGTCACCACAAGATTACTAGGTTAACACAAATTATTTGGAAAAGTCAAAAACGATTAGAAATCATTTTCACCCGGCATTAACACCCATGTTTTGCGTTCTGTGGTGTTCACAAAGCATTATGTGGGTTTAACGTTCCATTTCACTTGTGCATGTATGATGCTTTGTGAGCAAAGGATGACCTGCCTATATTAATGTAATATGTATCCAAACACACGAAGTGCATATGCGTTGCCTTAAGGGCCACTGCGGAAAGCAATTTCCTGACGAGAGGGGGAGACGCAACAGAATCGCTCAGCGTCATCATACGAACCCCCTAAAAGTCTTGTTCAAACAGACTGTATTTAACTCTATCTACTACTATTACTATCATAATGTTCGTGTTTCAGTTAACAGCAGAAGGTCCCCGTTGCCCCATATACTTAATATGTAATTTGCTCTGTAATATCGGCCAACATGAGTCGTTTCTCATAACCATGAGCGTCCCATAAATAATTTCTCACCGATGTGTTGATTTAAACATTTTTTATTCTCTTGCTCACGGTAAGTGATGCATAAAGGAGACCAGTTCTCCGTTTGACTCCCGCCCAGTTTGCACACACTCTTTCCCAGAATGTCGGTCTTTGTACTCTCAGCCCAGTGTCCTCCTCCTTGCCAGATATTTGCACGCCCTCACTTTCCAAACCACCTGAGACCCTTGCATAACCATAATAAACGTATGTAAATACGGAACTATCAAAGAGTTTTGTCGTATCAGATCAGCTATATCGTTTGGCAAATATAAAATATTACAGGCCTACAATTGCCCGGAGATTTAATAGGAAGTGTTTATGGATGGATGGATATTGTATTGTGACCAAAACTACCCACAGAACAAAATCCTAATACGGCTTAATCAAAAATCGGGTGCAGGTTAATGATTTGGGAGACTCTTTTAAGTTCAAAACTCATTGGAAGATCTGGTAGGTCTGTGTGGGAGCATGTTTTAAAAAGGAAACGGTCATATCAATTATTTGCCTTACGCATGTTTTGACTATGGAGTGGGGAGCGAGTTCATGGTGAAAAGGGATACTGTTGAACCCGAGACAGTCCATTTCATTAGTCCGTGGTTCTGCGAAATGCCTCGTAACAACCTGAAGGAGTGAAAACGTTCCTTCCCGCATTCCAGCGTCGTCAAAAGAAATCACCAAGAAGGACAAGGAAGGGAGGGGCGAGAGATTCTCCAGCCTCACTCCCTATAATTAGACAGTAAGCAGGCGAACCCCTGCCGCCATTAATCACTGTAGCCAAGTCCAAGAAAGGAATTTGTGTTCTGTTAAGAATAGGTCTTTATCTGGGTAGGTTTATGCTAATCCAAATATAGTGATCGGACATCTTTGGAACCCGGATATATCATAACAAATTCTGGTTGCCGGGTAACTTTCAGAACAGTGTACTGAGGGCGTCTGGATGTACCGTGTCAGTACAAACACGGGGGGTGCCAGCGTTGCCTGTTTGGTCTGTCCTTTTGGGGCATAGAAAGGGCAGAAATGTATACAGATTTTTTCATTTTTACCCTGGTTTGGAGAAATTGTACTCCTGAAAGGTATAACCATATTAATTATTAACAACAATTTTGTAGGGCTAACTCAGCTATACCAGCACCAGCCTACTGAATTATTACGAAGATTTTACAACAGTGTATGGCGACAATTATTAATGAGGTTCCTGCGCATAATCAAAGATTAATCGAGCGATTTAAATTAAAAACAAGTTTTTTTTCCCAGATTTAGACAGTGATTGAACAACATGCAAGCGTGACCACTGTAGCATGGCTAATTATTTAACCAGTTGCCCAATATGAGTACATGGACAATAAATTGCATCATGATTTTTCTCATTATTTCGAATACCGATGTAGTCGTCCGTGGAATGAGATAACCTGTCATCATACAGATTATGTAATACTATCTGATGCACGTACGTGTTATTATTATTATTATTATTATTATTATTATTATTATTATTATTATTATTATTATTATTATTATTTGCATAACATCAAAGATTCGCCATTATTATTTGTATTAAAATATGTCATAATTAATCAAGTTACAGTTAAAACTTATTTCAAAGGCAAATAATTACGAAACTAGTCAAAAGCCCAAGCAGCTAATTGTCTTAAAAGACCGAACGACGCTAACCTCACTTGTTAATGTGCAACTGGCCTTCCTTGACAGTGAATGTTTGATTATTAGCACGATCCCCAGTTATTACTGGAAGAGCCTTTGGACCCTGGCGGTCTTTTGATTGGAAATGACGGGTGATTGTGAAACTGGGGCTGGGGTAATTTTACTCCCGGCTACCTGAATAGTTTCAGTAAGGCGCTGGAGAGATCCCGCGCACCTTATGTGCCGTGGGCATGATTTGTATAACCAGCCATTTCATGAACTGCATTAAGGTACTTCACGGTACACGATGAGAAATCTTTCCTTCACAAAGTCCGCGGTCAGCAGCAGAATAATTAATTACCTCCTGCTGAAACAATAAATGGCATCCAGAAGCAAAGAGGCATTTGTCAGTAAAGCATTTTGTGGCGAATGTGATCATCATCACCTGATTAGGGACGTTTGTAATCACATGCTCCACACCTGCTTAAGTATTTTCTGTGACTGCTGTTTGATTCACTTTACACTTAAAACTGCTATGCTAGTTTTCCCCATTCGTGTAATAAAAAGGAATCCCTCACTGGGGCAAATTGTAGTTTACATTATTATGATTATTTCGTTTCTGGGTAGATGGTTTGTTTAAAGTGCTTAAAATATCCCAGGGATCCACACTGCTTTGGCAAAGGAGAAGAAACTGGCCCTCGGATTGAGACTGATGCTAGCAAACCTTAAACTAGAGTTCATCTACCATTTAAAATAAACAGGGGCCCAGTTTACCTTTCAGCTGGGCGATTCTCAAGTTCGCCGTAGTTGATGCTTTCTGCTGATGGCTGATTTGTTTATTAGTGTTTCTGCCCTCGCTGCGGGTAGTTGGGATGAATGAAAATGCACGGCCACGCTAAACATCTGATCGGGGCCCCGGGACCACGACCTGCAGTGACGGTGAGTGAACTTATCGTCAGATATCGTGCTGCCGAACTCTGTTGAAATGCACGTTTCAGTTCCACTTCGTCAACGGCTCCTGATCTGCTGATTAATGAAACCCTTAACAAATCTTTGTCTAACTGATGTTTCTTCCTGGAGTGCAGACATTGTTATTCATGCCTTCCGTACATTCATTCAGCATGGTTCTGTATTTAATGCGTTGGTATAATGTAAGTATTGACGCGTTTCCAACTGAGGTCATAATGAAACGTTATCTATCCTCCGGAGCTTGTGTGTGTATTTATTTTTTGCACATTGCTGGCATACCAATGAAGCTCACGCATTAAACAGTGATGCCAGATGTTAAACATCCCCAGACACTTTTGGAAGGCTACAGGGCGCTAGGATAACTGTAAGCGGGGTTTTACGTGTGCAAGCTCTTTGATTTATGGAGCAGAATGTTCCCTTTCGCCAACATCCTTCTCACAAATTTTTACTTTTTGTTTTTTAAGCATCGGTGCTCCTCTATTGGTACCTCGTCCTGTGGGGGGCGGGAGGACATTCTGTTTTTAAATGTATAAATCCACAGATGAAAAGAGCGTACTTGGATAGCAGGGTTACCCTGGGTCGGCGGTGTGACGCTGAAACAAACACGCAGGCCTCACTGCGACGCGAGTGATGATCTGGAAGCTTTTAATCCGGAGGGGCGACGTTGGCTTATGCCGTCGGATCTTCCCTCCCTTCGCTACGAACCAGCTGTGGAAAAGCAAGCCTGCGCTTAAAGAGCAGACCATGTGATGTGCAGAATTTTGGAAAGCGGAACCTGGACTTTATTAATGATACCTCTTCTTTCCAGGGGGGAGGGAGGAATAGGAGGAGGGCGGCAACAAAAAAATGGGCAGACAAAATGTGCCATTTTGACAGGGAATGGAAAACTGAGCAAAAATGGCTGATAGCACGAGCGTTGGGGAAGATGAACCTCAGCTTGGGTCTGGACTTAGTGGCTGGTGAAAACACACACACACACACACACACACACACACACACACACACACACACACACACACAGTGTTAGTAACCCAACAAAATGCAAGACTTTCGGCATCTTTATTTTTTGATTGCAGTCACAGATTTTTTTTTTTTTAATAAAACTGAGTTTCCCCTTGTGGGTAATGAAAAAATGGTCCCCATAATGTCAAAATAAGAGGCTTTTATCATGTTGTAGGACCATATGATCCCCATATTTTAATATATACATGACACACACACCCGTGCACTCATGTATAACCTGGACAAAATATGTTCAGATGGGGACGAATTGATGCAAAGTGGTGTGATCACATGACCCACCCCCACCCCCAAGCCCAGACAGTCCCCCACCCCCCCAGTTTTTCTACAGTCTACTAGTCATCATCTGCAGGTGATTGTTATTAGGCCAGAGTCTGGCTCTTTTTGTAATATTTATACATTGGGATTTGCTGCATTAATGGAAGAAAGAGAGTCTGTCAGAAGACATGCCCTTCGATGGTTTAGCCCCATTAACTGGGACTGACAGAATGCACACTTGTGTGATGAACCAGATAAGTAAGCAAGTTGCCCCCCCCCCCCCCCAACCAGCCGCTGTCCCTCCACCCATGTTGATGTGAGGTGACTAGTGGGGTTTATGTCATGGGGGTCATGCTGGCCGTAATCGCTGCTTCTCGAAAGAATCAAGCCTCTGGTATCTGTCGCCCATCCAGTGCGCGACGTGTCTGGGGTGTCGGCCCCCCTGAGCCCCCCCCCC
>JAODKE010000068.1:5414445-5429378 GCA_026779605.1 Mormyrus hasselquistii
GAGGCTAATTGGAGTTAATAAATTGACCGTAGGTGTGCATGTGTGAGTGAATGGTAACAGTGTGTGAGTGTGTACTGGGGGGCGGGGGACAGGTGGTGTGTGAACACTCGCGTTTTTCCAGGAACTGGGCCTGGAAACTGGAGCCCCTCAGGGTGCCAGATCCCAGTGGGCAGGTGGCCGGCTGGAACCCTGAAAATGGAGCAGCCGCCGGCCTCGGTCGGCAAAAGCCCACCTCCCAGAATAACCACGGGGCGTTCCGTGGAGAGGCGGGGGCCCCATGGCAACCCAGACCTGTTTGCATAAACATCTCCCCTGGTTGCGCTGTGGAGGGCCGTTCGGCGGCCTTTCCGTCCCTGTTCAGTGGAGACCTGCATGGTGACACCCTCCCTAAAGCCTAATGTGGCTGCAAAGAGCATTACCATAGCTCCTCAGCCTGCCTGCTTAAGTCTTCTACAAACAACCCGACTGTATTAAATTGTCTGGTGGTCTAAAATTAGTTGCTCATCATCAGAATCAGAATCAGCTTTATTCGCCAAGTGTGCTGGGGCACACAAGGAATTTGGTTTCAGCTGCTAGAGACTCCCTAGTACACAAACAATAAGTGACACTGTACAAACAATAAAGTGCGCCATATAAGAAATAAAATTGGAAATATACGCACATGGGTAACACCGTACAAGTATAAGGTGTGAGGTTGAGTGTAAACAAAGTTTAAGGTGGGAAATTGACAGAAGGCAGGTGACACAGCTTAGCTGTTTACGAGGGTGATGGCCTGGGGGAAGAAGCTGCTCCTATGTCTGGGTGGTTTTTGTGTACAGAGTTCTGTAGCGCCTGCCAGAGGGGAGGAGCTGGAAAAGACTGTGTCCAGGGTGTGACTGATCTGCAATGATTCAATCTGCCCGTTTCTTAGTCCTTGAGCAATACAAGCCCTGGGTGGAGGGCAGGGGGCACTGATGCTTTTTTCTGCTGCCCTCAGTATTCGCTGCAGTCTCCCTTGGTCCTGTTTAGTGGCTGCTCCAAACCACACTGTGATTGATGAGCAAAGGACAGACTCAATGACAGCAGAGTAGAACTGGCTCAGCATCCAGTAATATGGGGATTTTCTTGGCAAATGCAGTTTTTACGACACGGGTGCACTTTGCCAATGGCCTGACTTACCCGCACACCAGCTAAGTCTGAGGGGAGAATGGCCCCTTTAAATCTGTCCATGCTCATACGAATGCTTTGCTTGTGCGGAGTTTTGGCGACCTAACCTTTTTCGTAATAACTGTACAGACCCATTACAGACTGGTTGGAGTGATGCTCTACCCACTGAGGCCTGGGATGAGTCACAGGTTGAGACCCCACCCCCCCCAATTCCTCCAAATTTGAAATGGGCCTCTTTTGGTTAGTGACATTTTCAAATGCTCTTTGGAAGGTGTCAGATGTGAGAAATTCCTAGAAAAGGGGAATAGCGTACATCTGTCCATTCGGAGACCATGACTCACTGTGCAGCGTGGCCACAAAAACACTGGAAAGAAGTGTGACTTTTACATCTGTGTCCCACATCCAGACACACACACACACACACACACACACACACACACAATTTCCAGAAGTTTCCGCCCTGTTGCGGTCCATGATGTTCTAGTGGCCAACAAATTTCTCAGTGATGCGAAATGCGTTAAGAGGAGCAGAGTGATAGTATTTTTGGCTTATTGCATGAAGGGGACTGTCTCATTTACTCTTACCCTATAATTTTATTTCCTGTTGCTAGTTAGTACAAAGCTGGAGGGAAATGTAGCACAATCATAATTTATTCCATGTGCGGTGAATGCTTCAGATACAGACGACATGCTTTTGTATTTAGAAGGATTTGTAAAGGCGCAAGCAAGTACAGGGGGGTTGAGAGAACCAAAATAAGTAATGAAATGCGTTTAATCCTCTTTTATCTCTCGCGTCCCTGCTGGGGGCACCTCACTGGGAAAGATGGATCATGGGACACGATAGGCAGGGAATCGGGACCTGCGATCTGTCGTCTTAATGCCCCGTTTGATGCCTGTTTCGATAAATAATTCATTAAATTGATGCCGCGTAGGGGGGGCCGAGCCAGGTGTGCAATGGGATTTGTTGTCGGCCGGGGTCTCTGACAATGCGGTTGCCCCTCGCAAAACCAGCCTTCATTACGGGGGCAGTGGACTGGATAGGGCTCATTTTTTAAATTTTTCCTTGGAGGCGACAGCCAAGGGAGTCTGATCAGTAGGGGCTACTGGCACTCAAGCATCTGTAGAATATGCAAACTGCAAATGAAGCCAGGTCAGCTTTGCCGTTAGCTTATGCTAATAGCATGAGTGCTGACACCGCTCTAGAAAATGTCAACGTATGGGGGAAAAAAGTACTGGGTAAGAGTGAGTCTTGTATGACATACGGCTATTACAGCCACGCACTGACATATTGACTTATTTTCAGTTTCCTTTGTGAGGTTCTAGCACTGGGGGTTTGGGTCTGCAGCCGAGTCCGTAGAGTGAGCTGTTTGTGCCTGGTCCCTTTTTGTTGTTCGAAATAATGAGCCACAGAGGAGCCGTGAAAATGAGAAAAGCAAAGACGGACGACAAAAGGATTCCGCGGAGAGCCACCGAAGACCTGAGTCAGTGGCGAAGTTGCCACCGGCGAATCTCACGGCACCCATGGTGAAGATTGCCTGTCGCGTTCTTAGGAAAGTTAATTATGAAAGCACAGCTTTGAGGTCTAGGTTTACCATCGCTAATGGCGCAGCGGGATTGTGGTTTAGGTCACCAAGAAGTTATGATTTCCAGGAAAACTGTGGTCCACTCTAATTAGGCCAAATTGTTTCCTTAAATGATGTTGTGCATTTAAGCGGCCATCTCCGTGACCTAGAAGCTCCTCAGGTTGCCATTGGATGAAGACATCTGCTGAACGCATGGCTGCATTAGCCCCGGCCCGCTTCTCGTCTCTTGTGGCGATCCAGTTGAGTAAACTCTAGAAAGGCAGCTTTGAGGATCGGGGGGAAGGTGATCTTTTGTTCTGCTGAAGGAATTTCTCCTCAGACACCTAATTAGGGGATATGTTAGAGTCATAACCTTTCCTTGAAATGCCCTAGAATTTAGCTATCGTTGGCCATCGCAGTCACTGTCTATTTATTTCAAGGGTTGAAGAGCGTGCAGAAGACTGTAGCTGCTTATTAAGTCTGCTGTAATTAGCATCTTTCCACATTTTTCAAATGACTTTAAAGCTAGATCCACCCACTGATTTGCCTACTTAATTCTAGCACGTTACTATGCAGAATCTTTAGGGGCTCATAGCTGGAATGCCATGACAGCAGAGACTACATTTGTCTGTGACGTCTAGTCTGGGGATCTGGGCCTAGAAAGGTGACAAACAAGTTAGTTGCTCTCTAGGGGCCCCTGTTTTTGGTTTCCATCCCCTCGTGTGTTAATTTCCGCGGCCGCCGAATCGACCAGCAAGGCCAAAGCGTCCAATCAAAAAAGGTTGAATATCCGCCGCCCTCGGGACACAGAAACCTCGTGCTCTTCTGTGTCAATTGGGTTTCCATCCTGGTTTCCATGCTATCTGCTGCCTCCATCAGTGACATTAAATCTTGCCCTCCGGGTGTCTCTGATAAGACATCAGTGCTCAGCAAAGCTCAGGTGGGGGGTAGAGGAGGGAGTGTGTGGTGACACCGTTTCCATCACGATTCTCTGCACGTAGCTGAATCCTCTCCCTCCCTGGACATGGACTGACCCTTTATCCCCATATTGTTAGGCCGATTGAAAAGCGCTCCCTGTTTTCAGTGAAGTGTTCCCCACTCAATTTGATGCCTGGTAAGGTTTCACAAACCCATTTCGCTGCCAATCACGGTGATGTCAAAGAGTGAGAGCGGAGCTTCACTGCAAGACTGGACTGATGTGCACTGTGACATCATTCATTCCATCTAATCCATCTGAATCCTGTTGGTGCCTTTTCCCAGAATGCTTTGGTTTGGAAGCAAATTATAGCCGAGAGATAACAAGAGAGACACTCGATTAATTCTTGAGGGTTAAACTCCAAATCAGTCAGAGATACCTTCTTGGCTCCTGACAGCCACCTTATCTCTTTGGTATTCCAGACTTTCGACCTTCTGTTTTTGTGCCCTACTTTCCTGGAGGTCCTAGGGAACTGGGTCAAGGGGTAACCCCCCCCCCCCCCCATCAACCATCCCCACAGGCACATTGGCCCAGCACCACCACAAAAAACATTGTAACGCATCAAGTCAATGGCAGCCATATTGTGGAATTAAAATTATAAATCTTCCTCTCACTCAACAAACTTTGAAAACCAGTATGTCCCTAGTCAAACCTCCCCCCACTTCTGTGGCAAGGTGTACCCACTGAACTTCCTCAAATTTTTAATTTTGAAACTACTGATCACACTTTGGGCTTCACACTAAGTTCTAAGCAATATATCTATAGCTCTTATTCCAAGAACTATATTACATTTGTTACAGGTCACTAGCTGGAAGGTCAGCCTAACAGCTCTTGCACCTTAGTTAGCTCCTTAGTGGCTATTTGCTTGTTAGATATCATTTGCCTCACCTGTATGTTGCTGTTGATGAAACCTTCTGTCAAATAAATATATGTAAACGTAAGCTAAGGCTGAGGTTTGATGCAAAGCTTCGGTCGGAGGGGAAGGTTTGGACGTGTCTCTGAGAACGCCCAAACTTAATTGGTCAGCCCTGCCATAACTGGTCAGGTTCAAGCCAATGTGAGAAAAAAAATTAAAGAAAAAGGGCATTTCAAAACATCAGTAGTGGCAGCGCGTCAATTATTCATGGGGAGAGAAAGCTAAAAATCACGCTCCTCTTTAAGAATGCTCTTTCGTTGGATTTACAGCCGGAGATGCTACTTTTCAGTCCTCTAATGGATTTATTTTGCACCACAAGGAGCAACTGATATGAGGACTATCTTCATGAATGAAGCGTGACGTGTCCTGACAGACCAGCCTAGGCGGGATGTGGGAAGTGCAGCGCTGAACCGAGGGACTGGCAACACCAGTAACACCAGTGCAATCAGCAATGACATGGGGTCCAGAGTCACTGGGGGACCTCAAAGCCCCGTCCCAGAAGGACTGGAACATGGGTACGGTCTGAAGCTCTGTTCCTTTGCTAATCCCAGCCTGGCTTGGTCGCATTGCTAGGAGCCATTATCAATAGATAAGAAATCCATCCTCGACCAGAATAAGTGGTCAGAAGACGGGTAGATAGATCGATCCATGGCCAGGATCATATGATCGTGTGGTCAAGCTTCCTGGTTGGGGATGGGGAAACAGGGCTCAGGAATGTCCAACTGCATATTCCCTGTGAAACTCCTTCACCCGGGTGAGCATCGGAAAAGGCAGGTAAAAGGTCAAAGGTCATGCCTTTGAATGTCCCGCTATTGCCATACTGATATTTAATCAGAAATGACTAGGCAAACTGGGAGGCAGCGGGCTGAGATCCTGCCATAAATCAGCTCTGCCACTCCCCTAGATTCTTGGTTGACTGTACTGGAGATGAGGTCACCTTGTCACTGAAAGGAGTAGCTGTGCCTGTGCTGCGCCCCCCCCCAGGCTATAAGAGGGCGTGTTGGGGCGGCAGTGCTGGTTCTAACCTGCTGACTGGCAGCTCGGCGATGACTGTTGACGGGGTTTGTAATGGCTCTGTGATTCATGCTGCCTGTTCACTAGGCATTGCCTTTGCAAACATTCCCTCTTGCAGAAAAACTTCTGGCAAATGCTGCATCCGGCTGAGTGTGTGAGCATGTTGTGGGTGTGTCCACGTTTGTCTATGCGGGATTGCAGTTTCACTACTGGCGAACCCACAAGTTGACTCTTTCGTCCTCACTTGTCTCACTTGTCGAGCGAGTCTTCTGAGTTCTGTCTGCACTTGGTCTGCTTTTTTTTTTTGTTTGTTTGTGTTTTGGCCCTGTTTTGCATGCCGTCATGTGTAATTTCCACCTCGCTGAGCTCTGAAGGGAGACCAGGCCCCGATGCTGTGACCTCTCCTCGCTGTCTCTGCCAGAGTGTCCACTGAGAAAAGGAGGGGGGTTTCAGGTGAATGGAGAGGGGGCTGGGGGGGGGGGGGAACATGGCTGGCCATCACACGCATGATTATCGGGGGCTTTAAAAACCCTGCCTTGTTTGTTCCTCCTTTGACACCGGCGGCCTTAATTTGCCCCAAACAATGCCGCTTTCATTTATCAGCCATGGAGTGACCCAGACCTATGCTAATGCAGAAAATTGGCGCTAACTTGCTAGCTTTGTCAAAGGCCCATCAATCTCGGAAGGAGATGAGGTCGACCCGCGTTTGCGTTTGTCTTTTTCGCCTGAAAAATAACCCAAGCGTGCATCAGGCACAGGAGTCCAAATGGCCCTTGTGCTTTTAGCAATGGGGGTGGAAAAACCAGGTTAATAGTCTTTGTTTATCATCAAGCGAGATCTAAATATGTACCAGCTCGCCGAGACTATTTTGAGCATGTTTTTACAGCTGCCCACAGAACCTTCTGATATTGCCCAAAAGCCCTCTTGCCAGTTGCAGAGGAGGTACAGAATGCAAACTGGGAGAGAGAGGGTCCCTCCTCAGGTACCGGTGTGGATGTCGGGGGATTGTGATCACATTTCACCCCAGCGTATGGCTCCATCTGTTTGGGGGAATTCCAGAAGGAATCCCCCCCCCCCCCCCGGAGCTGGAAAAGTGGGTTTGGGGAAGGACATAAAAGGACATCTTGGCTTAGCAGAGTGACAAGACTTTGAAGGGCAACATGAAACTCCTTCCTGTCCTTCACAAAAAGAAGGGGCATCTCTGTGGTCCCCAGGAGGTTCACTGTGGAATTTGGGTTGTTCTACCTCTTCCCTGCTGCTCCTCCTGTCTCTCTCACTGTTACCTGCCCCTCCCCAGCCCAGACCCCCCACCTCCCCAGCCCACTCGTCTCGCACTAGCCACTTTACGGGGGTTGACATAATTTTAATTTAGAGATAGATGTGCTCAGTAGGGGTGGGGGGGTTTGGGGATGTCAGCACAGGTGGGTTTAGCGAGAACATGAGCTGATGACATTGTTGCGGGAAAGAATACAAAGAATGTGGCCGCCAGACCGCTCACACGCTAGCCCACGAATGACGCACAGGCCAGGCAAGCAACATGGAAGCAGGTGTTTGACGTGTGAGCGATTCCAGGCCTGTGATAGGGAAACTGGCAATTTGTACTGGGTTAAAGGTCAGGCGGTGTGGCTTCGCGTCATTTTGTTAGCCACAATGCTAATGCTTCAGACGCTTTGTGCTTCAGAAAAGTCGGGCAGTGGCGATGGGGGGCGGACGCAGCAGAGCATTTTTGACTTGAGGTTCCTCGGTCTGGGTTTTGGGCTGCGTGACCCTTGAGGCTAGCTTTGATCAGCCTCCCCGGTGCCCCCCGCTGTGTGTTCCGTTTTGACAGCTTGCGTTACTGAAGGCTCCCATTGGATGCGGTGCTGACTGGCAGCTGCTGTCCTTATTGCGACACAGTGGAAAACGTGGGGCGTGTCCAGCCCCCCTTCACACTCCCCTCTCCAGGCTGATGTGCATATCCGTGAGAACAACCTCAGGGTTGTGGTGTGGGGGAAGGGGGGGGGGGCGCTTGACTGTGATGAAATGAGAAAAAAACGGAACGAGTGAATCACTGTTGAGTTACCCATGAGTAAACAGCACTTCTCATGTTTTATGCCATGAGTACACACACACACACACACCCCAGCCCTGCAGGGGACAGCGAATTAGGAAGAGGGCTTGCAGGAACAAACCAGGGAGGCGTGAGTGTACAATGCCGAAACAGCGCGAGAGAACACATATGAAACGCAGTTGCTTTTTTTAGTTAATGAATCATAACGAGTACATGTGCGCATTTGAAACCTGCAACAAAACCACTGAAAAGACTGACTCGCGAGAATGCGTTGCGCACTCTCTCTCTCTCTCTCTCTCTAAATGGTGAGGGTTTCCTCTTTAAGGGGAAATTCCCTCTAGACGGCGAGCATGGCCCCGAGCAGAACAGGCCGGCCCATGACACTCTCCATGCCAGCACATGTTCGCTCCGAAGGCGTTTCTCGTAGATGCCTATCAACAATGCCTCTCTGTTGTCATGGCAGTTTTTTTTTGGAGGAGTTGGCCTGTGAAATGCCCGTGTGAAAATATTGCGAGGCAGGAGTCATTTGTGTATTCTGTGTGCGTTGCATAACAGAAAAATGCAATCAGAGGCAATGCCGGTGACACAGACGCTGGAATGCCGGGAATCATGGGTCACGGTAGCGTCAATTTAACCCTATTATGACGCGGGCAGCGAACTGAACAGACCTGAAAAGCCATTTCTCTACAAAGGATCCTCCTGTAGGAACAGCAGAAATCATGGCAGGGCACATACTGCCTGATGCCAAGACAATGCGCCGTCTGGTTTCATATCCCCGTCATTGTTCTGAAAGTCCTCTCCCGCCCCCAATTCGGAGGAAAAGAAAAAAAGAAAAGAGCAAGGACTTCCTTGAACTTAAGCGCTGGCAACCTGAAAAACAAGAAACAAAAGCAAACAGAGGCCTCCCGGTCTGTGGCAGTTTAACCGAAGAGTATGAGACCCTGGCAGCCTCTCGGTGGAGGGAGGAGACTGTGAGAACAGGCATTTTCATGCTTTCACACAAAGTCAGGTGCTTCTGGGTTGGGGGAGCATCCATGTCTGACTGATGACACCACCTGCTGCTGTTCCTCCTCCTCAGCTACGTCCTGCATGTCTGTAGCCCCAATGGGGATGTCCATTTTGAACTTTCATACCCTTGTCTAACATTGGGATAGACCTGAAATTGTATTTTTTTGTATATATATATATTTTTTATTTCTCCATCCATATTTCATGTAAGCCATTCAAATAAAAATATTATATTTCAACATTCAAAATGGCTGTTTGGGATATTCCGCATGTCTGACATTATTTTCTAGGCCTATTGGGAGCCAGATACTGGGGCTGAAGGACAAACAGGTTGTTTTTCTCAGTACTTGCATGTTGTGCGTTTTACAGTACAGACACTTGAAGAGTCGCCAAGATGCAGAAATGAAAAAATGCAGAAGTCCCAGCAAACCGGCACGCCACTTCCTGAGTCACATGACTGACCCCAGAGCGGAAGTGCAGTCATGCTGCGGTTTGTAACTGATTCTTGTTGATTTTTTTCTTCTTTGCTAGAGTTAAGGGGAATCGTGTCAAGCAACGCTGACGGATGGAAAGATTTTTTGAAAAAGACACAAAGAAAAGACAGATGGGGTAGATGATGCGTGTGCCCATGGTTGTTTGTGGGAGCATGTGGGTTCTGTGGCGCAGAATCAAGACGTGAACTTGCCACTGGATATGAGCAGTAGTGTAGGGGTGCAGATGTGCATCTGTGAACTGAAATCGATCTGCTGAGGCCCCGGGAACAGCGACCCCTGCGGTGCCCAAATAAAATTGCTTGAGAGTGACATTCAGGTAAATATTGGGTCTCCGTATTCATCATTAATGGATCTGATTGGCCTTCATCGCGGACATGGACCCTGCCACCCTCTAAAAGCGGATCCCCCTTAAATAAATCTCTGTCTGCTCAGTTTTCAGACAGAGAGCAGCGACAGGCGGCAGATGGGTTAGAAGGGCAAACGAAGGCTACTGTTAAGATGGATCGTGATGAGTCAACAAGCCACAGGCCTGTCTTTGGGATACCTGTGAATTGCATCCTCATTAATCAGTTATGCAAATAAGTTTTAAAATGAGTGCCCCTTCATTCTGTTTATTTCTGTAGCATGGCAGAGCATTGTGGGTAATTCCACCGCCATGTTTATCTTGTGGCCCACATTTAGCCTCACTTTATCGTGCACACAGTGCCTCTGGTGCGTGCCACGGGAACACGTGTTCTGAACACTAATGACCCCCCCACAGGTTAATTACGCAGTCGGAGAACACCATGAGGATTACGGGTGGCGTCAGGAGGCACTGGGGGGGCATCGGTGTGACATGTCAGCCCTGGAGCCGCAGGTTGACAGTGTTTCTGTGTTTGCCGGTTTTAATTGGTTAGGAAAAGAGCCTGACCCCATTTGCACGGCTATCCAGCTTAATCCTCTCGACTGGCTCTTAGTGTGACTCCGCCACTGCCATTCTCGCGGTGTGGATTTTAAAAGCGGAGCACGTGGCATCAGAGCCATGCGGGAAGAATAAGGAAAAATAACACCACTTATGTAAGCCATTTTGGTCTCCATGGCGACACGTGGCACTCCAGCACTGGGGGTGTTTGATCCGCTTAAACACCCCCCGTGGTGGGTGGTTTCTATGGCGACATGGGGAAAACACTCCCTGCAGTGACCCCTGTCGCTAACACCATGGTACCTCGAAAGCTTCAGACGACAATCTCAGGAGTGCAGGTCGCATGCTTCCGGAATGTTCTCCTGAGCCAATCAGAGCATCGGCTTTGCATTTTTAGCCAATGTCTGACCTTGTCTTGAAAGCCTCTTTAACTTGAGTCGTCTCTCTGCACATGGATGCCCGCTGGTGGGTTTTAGGACCTTGGGGAGACTGGGGTTCCCATAGATATCGTTCAGCCCACCGCTGCTGCCGAGCATCACCTTAGTGACGATCCGAGGCTGTTTAGCACCCAGCTACCCGTGTCTGGTACTGCCCAAGGGTCACTGAGGTCTGCCCAGAGGCCATCGGCGCTAATTAGCAGACCTCGTGTTGCCTCTCACTGGCTCCTCTGCATCACCCCCTGCTGCCTGTTTATGCTGACTGACCACATTCTCTTCCCTTATTAGTGAAACCCAGAACTGTAGCAGTAACTCATTTGACTAATGTGTAGCAGCCATGCAAGCGGTGCCATGTACACAGGTGCAAGTATGTCACTTCCTGTGGGTGCAAACATGTCACTTTCTCTGAGTACGTCTTTTCGACTGCAGCGACCCTCCAAGAGATTAGGTGATCGTCCACCTGACAATTTTGTAGCTTACCGCCCCCCCTCCCCATTTGCTGCCGCCATTTTCCCTCTGCACTTTGGGCCACGGTCTGTTTACGCAGAAAACGCCCAACGCGGAATGATCCGGATGCGTCAGCAGGCTGAGTGGTCCAGCCGCAGGGCTTAAGTCATCGGTATTGTACAGCCTGCCGAAACGTGCGGCTGCAGGCCGGCCTAAGCGGAGATGGGGCTGTCGAAGGCTGGCTGACTCACCCACCTGGCAGTTTCTGAGGTCATACCCTGTTTGCTCTCTCTCTCTAATAGCAGCTGCTAGTGATCGCTCTAACATGGCTGCTCTCTTGCTGTCGATAGCCGCTGTGGTAGCTTCACTCCCACAGAGAACAGAAAATGAGACTGGCACCAGTAAGCAGATCAAAGGAATTGAGAAAGTGTAATTCCCAATGAGTCAAGTCGAGCTCTGGGCGGGGGGAGGTGGGCGCGTAATCGTGGGGGGGGGGCATGTATGATAAAACATTGTTTCATCATGCTACATTTTAACTACAGGAAATTTTGAAACCGTGTGCTCCCCCAAAGGGCATTTTTCGTTTTGACTTAAATAAGTTGCCCCCCCCACACACGCCAGCACTGCTACTGCTATACTTGTTCCACCAAAGTTCCCGCTACGTCACCGGGGTGGCCTCATATGGCTGCCTGTGAGACGCTAGTGGGAGGCATCACAGCGCCTCTCTTTGACCGCTGAGTGCAGCCGGAAAACCGCGGATTAACAGGAGGGCCCGCCGTAGCTGAATCGGAAGCGGCCATGCCGATATATATGTTAACCTAAGACCACAGGTATATCTGTCACGTGTGTGCGCGCGTGCGAGCTGTAACACATTCAGGATGGGGCTCCGCACAATGGGCCAAAAACAATCGATGGAGGAAGATGCCCCCCTCCCCTCCCCCCGGCCTACATCACACACGTTGGTGTCTGATTACAGCCGGGCATGCTAGCGTTCAAGGTATTTATTTCATTACTGGTAACCGGAGATGTTCCATTTATTTACAGGCAGATGCAGATGAGAAGTCCACTGTTGTTTTTGTTCTTGTTTTCTTGAATTACACTGGAAAACAAAGGGCGGGGGGTGGCAATTTTTCATGTACCGTGCAGGTGGCACGTGGTCTGGTTCATCTGCAAGTCACCTGCACATTCATCTCCTGCAGCCTGGGTGGTCCCTTTAGGGTGCAGCGGGTGGGGGGGCTTGGGGGCGGCGGCAAAACAGCTGATGAGTCGAGTTGTGTGATGGGGGGTGTGTGCTTGGTTTTCTATAACAGAAGTAAATCAGAACCGGGTCTGGTTACAAGAGCAGGATGTGTGACCGCAAGTGCTGATTTAGATGAATGGGTTTGAGAAGCTGAGGAGACATTCTTGAGGGTCACATGACCGACCCACGACTTCCGGGAGTATGGCGGCCCTTCATTGGCAGTGCTTCGCCGATTGGGCTCGACGTCAGCCTGGTCAGCCACGCAGCTGCCACCCAAAGGCCGTGAGTCTGATCCTCGGAAGATGGGCCGTGCCTTTGAACGAGAAGATGATTAACAAGCTGCATTTTTGCACCCTAACGTAACGAGTCACAGAATACTAAACAGTAATGTATAAATTTGGATGGGTGGGGCTTTCAGATTATATATTGAATCGCAGCATGCAGTCAAGGTAAACCTCGCCTGCCGATGCCTGCTTTGCAGTCTGGCCTCTGCTTCTGACTGCGACAGTCATATGTTCCCTTTGAGCTTCGACTGTCCTTATCTGACACTGCCTGTGGTTTTTATAGTGTCAGATTAGAATAAAACGCAGTGTGACCTTTTGGCCCAGTCTGGTGTCTGTACTCCCCCAGCGTATGGGAAAAGTTGACCAGTCTTCAAGCTGTCACTTCGGAGAGCGGCTCGTTTTCAGTTACTGCCAGTCACCCTGAGCTTTTTTTGTGGGGGTGGGGCGTAAACTGCCAGTAATCCAGATGAGAACTGGAAGCAAGATCACGCCCAGCGGGGGTCAGAGGTCACGATGGGGCCCGGTCCTTCGCTTTTGGCTAGAAATTAGAGCAACAGCGACAAAACAAGCCGGCTGTTTGGCAAGCGAGGATGTGCAGACGGTGTTTCGGTTGCGTACTGTGTGTTCAGCCTCGTGGCCCCCCACCCCCACCCCATGATGTTCCCTTTTCACAAGTCTGGCATGTGCCCTCGTTTCCTGAACATCGTAACCCTGACACGCAGGCTACTGTGATGGGAACTGAGAGCGCTGTAAAAGAAGCGAAATTTTTACCCCGGGGGGGGGGGGGATTTCAATGACGTTTTGTTGGGGGGGTCACAAAAATCTGCACTGCTTCCTCATGCAGAAATTCTTTCAGATGCATGGAAATCCTCATGCCTGCATTCCTCAAAGCGATGAGTCTGATCCACACCAACAGGAAGTGTAGTGTTCTGTGAAAAAATCCCTCTTTACAGGGCATCCTAACGGCGCATTAAAGTGACACGGAGGCCTCCTCTTCTGAGTGTTCCTTCTGTAGAAAGTGGAAGTATGCTTTTTGGTTAGCGATATCTTCTGTGGAGTGAGTGGGAATGTTTGGAGAAGCTTGGGGTAACCGGGAGAGGAGTATACAAGGGCAGCCAGACATGTGTGGAATTGGTTTCCTCCTGTTTTAAGTGGAACCTTTATTTTTCAAGGCTTATCGCTCATAGCACCTGAGAACCAGAGAAGGCGGATCTGAGAAGCGAAATGGAGACCCAGTGCAAAGAAGCCCAAACCATCACACCTGTCACTGCACACCACAAAAGGTCCCTCCAACCTGCTGTGGATGCTGGTCTCTGTTTTCTGACCTTGGTGTGTGGCTCAGTGACTTAACACACCGTTTCTGTGACTGGAAGGTTGTTGGTTCTAATCCTCGAGTCAGTGAAGTGATTTCACCATTGGGCCATTGAGTAAGGCCTTTAATCCCCAAGTGCTCCATGTACTGTCTAACCCTACTTTCAATTGTATGTCACTTTGGATTAACTTGTCTGCCACCTCAGTGGGTGACGGTTGGGGGGCAGGAGAGCATCCCACAGAGAGTGAACACCAGCCGCCCTACAGAGAGTGAACGCAAGCCGCCCCACAGAGAGTGAACACAAGCCGTGGGTATCTTAGAGATACCAGTTTTCCTAGCTACATATCTTTGGCCTGTAGGAGCAAACCAGCATGCCCAGTGGAACCTTCACACAGAATTCGAATATGGGTCGGCATTGCTAATCACCCCAGCCCAAATCCCCCCCCCCCCCCCATTTACAGACCATTACCTGCAGGCCTTACATGACCTTTTTTCCTGTTAGTGGCTGATTTTTTAAAATTCTGTTTGTGTGCATTTAATTCTGTTTTTCTAGCCTGGAATGGGGAGTGCCTTGGATTGGAGCAGCTTCTGCACGGCGCTGCTTTTTCGGGGTTCTGGAGGGGTTCCATGCCCTACCACTGCGAAGATGACTCATGCCCCCCTGTCCTTCCCATGTGTGTGACATATCAAGAGCTTGACTGTGTAAACAGATTAATTAATCTGAGTTGATTCAGAAAGAAATCTCTTCTGCACGACTGATGCTTGATCCAAGTGCGTCATTAACGTTATCAGAGAACTTTCTGGATTTGAGGCAGAGCCGTTCCGAAATCGTCCCTGGGAGAGATCCAATCGATGGCTGCCATGGCAATAATGGACTCTCGAGTTCAAAAGCTTTTAATGCGTGACGTTGCTGATCCGGAGCCTGACGTTGCTCTGCCGCCTCTTCGACCCACCATCGCCTCTCCCTGAGTGTGAGGGAGTCTGGGAAACCACAATAAACTTCTCTGTTGTTGATTGCTTGTTTGTACGTACTGCTTGTGTAGGTGTGAGGGGGGGGGGGGGGGGGGGGGGTTTCTTGTGGTTTTCAGGGGGTGGCTGATTGTAGGTAAAACGCTGCCAATTTAGTTTCTTTTGTGGTTGTTTTTAT
>JAODKE010000068.1:5437334-5447741 GCA_026779605.1 Mormyrus hasselquistii
AAGAAGCTTGTCTGAATTCGTCTGGAGGCCGTGCTGATCGTCCTCTTTTTTGGAAATCAAAATATGGTCACCCTACTGTTGCCTCAGACCTCCAGGGCTAAGGGTTCGACTACCTCTTCCCGTTCTATGTGCGTGGAGCTTGCTTATTCTCCCAGCATTCCCTTGAGTGTACTCCAGGTACTCTGGTTACCTCCTAGGTTGCAAATTAGTTGATTTTGTATCTCTGAATTGGAGTAGCCTATAGTGTGTATGTGGCCTGCAATGAAGTTCATTAATCCAAGCTGTCCCCTGCCCAGTGCATTCTGGGATAGACTCCAGGCTCACCACATCCTGTAAGCAGCAATGGAAAATGAATGAATGGATACCTATATATGGGAATATATTATAACACAGCAACTAGAAGAAGATTTGTAGTCCTTTTCAACACCCTGCCCCGAGTATTCATCACATTCATGCACCTATCCCTTGGCTTTCGCTGTTGCGATAATCGGGTATCTGCAAGGGCGGTGCTGTCCCCATTTGAGTAGAGTAGAGCATGACAGGAAGAAGTGACATTTAATTAGCAGAGGTTTATTTAAGCCAACATTCATACAGTCGGATCGGGGGGGGTGTCCGGCCGAGCACCAAAATGCATGCCGTGCCCACGCCGTCACCACGGGAAGGACAGGATTACGTGGAAGTAGATGAACAGGACGATGAGTCCCAGCAGAATGGCGACGAGCAGCTGGGAGGCCTTCGCGGCAGGAACGCCGGTCCGTCGTTTCCAGGGACCGCCTTTCTTCATAGTCCGACCTGTAGGCTTCGCTAAGCCAAGAAAAGAAAATGGGGAGGGTCGTTTCTTCTTTTCCAGACAGTTTTTCCCTGGTTCGCCTCTCCTCGCCTCTCTAGGCAGATGAGGACCCTGCCCTAGGGGACAAGGCTGAGAATAAGTCTTTGGCTTAAAAAGGAGCGTAGCAGACAGAACAGACAGCAGCACGCCCAGCTCTGTCCAAAGGCAGGAAAAGAGAGACTGATGAAGCCCCACCCCACCCCACCCCCCGCCCTTGACGAGCGGGCTAGGGAAAGGAGGGGTTCATTGCAGGGGCTGATGCAATCAGGGACCCAAAGCACAAGGCAGGTGGAACAACCTACTCAACTCATCTGGGTGGAACAAGGACTGTCCCTGCCAACACCTCCCCCCTCCCCCCTCCCCCTTGCGCTGCCAAGCACATCTCGGAGCACCAGAGAGGACCAGCTGAAGAGCTCGTCCTTGGCATTTTGGCGGAAAACAAATCTTTTTTCTTTTGGTCGGCTAGGAAGTGCCGGGGGGGATGTGTGTGGTGTATCTAATGCTAATTTGGAGGCCGTCGGGTGAAAACAACAACGGATGCACAGGGACGAGGACAGTCACAGCAAAAAATATGTGCCGTTCGTTGTAGAATGGCAATGATGCCGATGCTGCCAATGGAGAAATACAAGGACATTCTAGAAGCTTCTAAAATGATGACAGTGGTGTTGTCATTTTGTACTAACCTAAAAATGTTAGCTAGGTCTCAACAAACATGATTGTGATAGTATATTCATTGTCCCACAGAAAACTACACTACTTTGATCGAAATCAAGGATGAATATCTCAGTTAAGATGTGTGTTTTTAGGCTGAAGTGGTGTGTATTTCCATGTGCAGACCCCTTACTTTGTAAGGAACATGGAGTGTGAGACTTTCCCCTCTACTGTTGGTACCACTGATTCTTTTTTTCCAGAGTTAGTACTTATTATAAAATGTCAGTAACACCTATCTAAAGGTCAGGTGTCCTATTAACTTAATAAGCTTGACCGCCTCTTCTCCAAGGGTATTTCTTTTTCTTACATGATGTCATCCCCACTCTTGCCTACGAAAGAGCCGTGCAGTGCTGGTAGTGGAGCCCTTTTGGAGCCCATGTCTCTGCCACAATGAGCTTCCTGTTTCTGTGCTTTCACACTCTGACCACGACTCCATCAGCGGCACTTCTCAGACCCACTCGGGCCCCCCTAAAAGTCTGGTTTGGGGAGAAACAGACTTTCTCCCAATTTGCATTTCAAGGGCAGTCCAAGCTGTGTGTCATTTTCCACTTACGGTGGTCCTTCACAGTCAGATGTGTTCTATAAAGACGATGTGCTAATTGCTTCCCAGGTTGCTCGTTGGACACAGTGATTGACGGCACAATGGCTGCACTCCTGCCGGGCCCTTGAGGAAGTGTCAGGTTCACAAATGAGCCGTTTTCCATACTGAAGAACTCCTGTTTGAGTAGACATGCTGTCCTAAGACTACTGCAGACCTGCAAAATCGTAAATGAACTGGAGTTAAGACCACGTTTTTTTTGCTCCAGCCTAGATTTATGATTTTCTTCTTCATAATATTTTAAACGCTGGCCTCCCATCCTGCCAAGACCTCAAGCACAGAGTCGGGCATTTTGGCTGAGACCAAACCCAGACCGTCTTAATGTCAACAGCCATCAAATAGTGACAGCCGCTTGCAGGTGACAATTACAATGGAATTTACCGGATGACTGGAGTAGATCTACAGTAAGAGCTCTTGGTCCCAAAGAGCCTCACCTTTTATGTGGAGAAGGATGCCCCAGATAACATGGGAAGGCTTTCTGGCTATCTAGGCCAAATCGGCTGCTTGGGGGAGAGACCGCAGGGACGAGCACCAGCAGGGACGGTTTCAAAGAGCCCAGGAAACTAGTTCACGTTACTGGGACCTCATTCTAGATGACTGCACCCTCAGTTCATCTGAGCCTCGATGTGTCTTAGAGTTACAGTATGCTCCTGATACAAGCCCCACATACTAATTTAGTCCTTGGCTCTTATTGGGTTTGTCCAGCAGAACTTGTCCATGTGTTATGTAGCCTTGGTTCACTCTTGAGGCATCCCCGAGGCAAGAGTCAATGTCAATGTTTTTGCTCAGAATTATGCTCAATGGCCCCTAGCATATTTCGATAGAACAATCCTCACATGACAATGCTTTGATCACAAGGTTTGGCCCAGCCAACACGTCACAACATCATTTTGCTTTAGCACTCTTTGGAATTTGAAATACTCCAAGCACCGCAGTTGCGTTCTGCTCTGTGTGGTCGGTTCCGTGATTTGTGTGTATGGGTTCTCTGCAGCCAAATTCTGATCCGTGTACTCTTTTTTTGAGAAAGCTGCTCATCCATCTCTTCATCCTGATGCTTCTGGCATGGCATGGTGCAGGCATAACGTCGGTGGGAAAAGAGGGTGACCATCCACTTGCGGCTCCACAGCGAAAAGGGGTTTATTGAGGAACCTGGGTAACTCTACAGAACAGAAGGGACCACCAGGGATCCAAAAGGCAGAATGGGGAAAACAGTAACTTCAAGGAACCACAAGGAAACAAGGTCCAGGAACAAGGCAACAGTGGGATCAAAAACAAGCAAGAGAACAGAGCACAAACTCAGTGACTCACTAAGGATCTGAACCCAGGCAGGAACTTAAATACACAGGATCACCAGGGCAAACAGGAACAGGTGCAAAGTATAGTCAAATTAACAAATCAGAAAAGACAATAATGAACAGGTGTGGCAGATTACAATTAAACTAGCATGAAACTAAGGAATCTTAAACTGAAACTAGGAGGCATTACACAGAGGGCTGAATACACTAAAACAAAAACAGGACAAAGCAAACAGAAAATAACTACAAACACTAGGAACAGTAAAAAAAAATCAATAATTAAACAAAGCAGGTGAGGCTGACTTCAAACCCATGATCGTAGAGTTACAGCCTCTGTGCTGCACACTCAACTCCTTGAGCCATGCAGTAGTCCAAGGAGCAGGGGAACACACAAGGGTTAGACAGGAGTGAAAAGGCGGGATGGTCAGCAAAACCTGCTGGCCAAACAGGGTAGAGACGTGAATGGTAGGATCAGACAGCTGCTAACCGTGACGGCTTCAGCTTCACATTTCACAAGTCCTTCAACTGAAGCAGTACCCTTTCAACCGAAGGGGTATGTCTAGCCTAAATATTTTATGTTACTGCCTCATTAACTTAAAATGTATGTCTACCTGGATTTCTCTCAGGACGCTTTGCACTCCTGCCAGGGTGTCTGACAGCTGTGACACACATTTTTGAAAAGTAGCTTATAGACAGAACTCATCAATAAATAGGTTGAGTTTCTGTCACATGCTTCCTTAAAATTGTTTTCCAATGCTTGATTGTGTCTGAAAGAGGATGAAGGCAATAGTAGAAATTGTGGAAATACCAGTGGAAGTGCTATTTAAGCCATATGACCCGGTGTCCTGGAGACTGGGGCAATTGTGCAATGTCTAAGAGTGCGTAATATATAATCTTTGAACACTTATAAGTAGTTACACAGACCTGGATGAGTAAAACATACTACTGTATAGAGGGCAAAATAATGTAGGTTTGGACAAAAGGATCACCTGAACAATCAAGTCTTTGTGCGTCGTATGAACAAAGAGATTAAAACGTAACTTTGTGCTTATTTCGGACTGCACTGTTAGGTTATTGTCGACTGGATTAGTTTGTTTAGTACTCGAGCTGCTTGTGGGGATATTAGCGCACATGATGCATGGGAAGGCATTGTGAGCAAAAATAGCACACAGCTCTGCGCTCTGTGACTTTAATGCAGGCCAGAGCGACACGGTGGGCGGGGGGGAAATCCTGGTGTGATCTTGGGACGCTTCCATTTTTAGACGTGAGGCCTGCCCTCTGGGAGATGGCATGGCGTGGCGTGGCGTGACTCGCATCCCGGGCAGAGCGGCTGGGGGGTGAATAAACTGGAGGGGGTGACTAGCAATATTCTCGCTTCCCCTGTCCCGGGATGCCTTTGCCCTGGGTGGCAGGGTGGATGTGCGTGGGTGTGGTCAGAATCCAGCAGGAAAAGAAAAACACTGCACCACAAAAAAAGAGAGAGTGAGAGAGAGGGAGCGAGAAAGGGAAGTCTGAGCCGGAGACTCGGGGGCAGAGCAGGCGATGATGAAAGTGATAAACAAAGCTGAATCAGTCACATGCAAATGGCCCCCATTTCCCTGAACCGTTGCCGCAGTTGGGGCTCGCCTGCAGCCCTTGTGCGGTCACATGGCTGCCCTCATTTCTCTTTCCTTGGTTTGGCTCTTCCCCTGCAACCCCCCCCCCCCCCCGCACTCCTACTATTGTCAGGTCATCCGCTTGCTGGTTCAGATGGTAACCCTTTGCTGGGACCTGCCACCACAACACAGAACATTTTTTAGCATTTTGGGCCGTAAGTACAGATTGTGCCCAATTACTTTGCTAGAATGTTGAGTGATTTTCTTTTTGCCAAACTTCAGCCTAAAATCCCCACACTGATGGCTACATCCTAAACTCCCGTGATGCAGTGCGGTTCACCGTAAAGTTTACTGTTGCGGTTCGAATAGAGCTGCCACTTAATGATCTGAGAAATTTTAACGATCGGGATGGACTGGAAATGTGCATCCGAGGATGTGACACGGAGTGCCTCCCATTAATGTGCGACAGACTAGTTTCCACATGGCCATTAACACATCGTGGGGGGTGGGTCGAAGAGGGATTTCTAAGCAGCTGGAAAAGGCTCAGTTGAATCCATATTAGCATTAGCAAAGCCATGCTAACAGCTACATTCGCCAGTGCTTCCTTTGAGGTTGATGCCAAGGTTTTCCAGGACTGAGGTGTAGTGAGATAGCACTCAGGAGATACACATATATGCCCTGTGACGCTTGGTGAACATCAAGGCTTTAGGGGTTTATTTTGGGACTTTAAATGCCCTGAATCACTCCTAGGATCATCCTCTACAGCATATGTGGGGGCTACACAGACCCCTTTAAAGCCATTGCAGTCCACTGCAACACTGGTTCTGAAGCCCTCTGGCAGGTTGCTAAGCACCCAAGCTCCTGTTAAAGACAGCTTGGGGGGGGTTATGGTCCTTTTTATTTTAACCTCACTGCTGCTGCCTTCCAGCCTAATCCTCTTAACCTGGAATCTCACCTGCATTCTTCAACCTCCGACACATGCATACCTTCCTGTGAGTCACATACTGTGGACAAAGTATGACCTCCCACTTCTGTGTGACGCCAGCCAGTCCTGCAATGCCGCACAAGAGCCTCCAATCCAGGGGTAGCCAATCCTGATCCTGGAGCGGCAATAACCAGTAGGTTTTCCATCCTACGTGGTCTCTGATGAACCACACCTGATCTCAGGCAGAAAGTAACTCATCAGGTAGGATTGAAGACCTGCTGGATTCTGGCACTCCAGAATCTGGGCTGCGTACCCCTACTCTAGTCACTCCAGCTGTCTTTGCAGGCCCCCAACTGTAAGACCCACATTTATAATACTATGCAAAACTCTTAGGCAGTCAAAGGATATGTTTAAGGCTCTTCATCTGGGCTGTAAGTGTCTATGTGTCTATTTGGATTTTATATCAGATTCATCTGAGTGGAGTGGTGGCTCTGAGGCTAGGGATCTGTGCCATCAACTAGAAGGTTGCTGGTTCAAATCCTGTGAATCCCTGGAGTGATTCTACTCTGTTTGGCCCTTGAGCAAGGCCCTTAACCTGCAATTGCTTTGTCCTGGATGTGACATTAATCTACATCCAGCCCTATAAGGAGGTCCTCCAGGGACAAACGTTCAGGATTGACACTTTAGCCACCAGAAGGAAAAAAAAAACGCATGACTGCACTCAGGTTCTCATCCCTGAGGTGGTTTGTCATGTGGTGGGTGTGGCAACACGCTGTACTCAGTGCACGCTCCTTACCTACCTCCATCTGGGATGAATGGAAATAACATGACACTTCCTCTCAACAGAGACCTTTGTAAGTACTTTCTATCCATGTATACATCACCCCCCAACACTACTGAAAACATGACATTGGAATCAAGGAAGCTGAAGACCTTAAGCAGACTCACTTCAGGATTGCCAAACAGCGTTGATGTTATAATTACTGATTCACATCCCTTCCTGCACCATCGGGGAAGCCAAAAAAATGGAAATTCAGGGGGATGCTGGGAAAGATTACACTTGTTTACAGAGATCTGTTTTTCCAGTTTGGGTTCCAAACAGTGGTCACCAACTTAACAACTTTCCTTGGAGCTAGTATTGACACAAAACGGCTGTCTGAAAATGAATAATTTATATTTTCAGTTTATACAAAGAGTTTTTCTAAATCTGAAGGTGCTTTAAATACTTGATTGGTCACAGTGCCAGAATGTACTAGGATAAACCAGCAGAACCCTGTTGCAGTTATTTACCAAAGTGATTAAATCTGTAATGCTTTTTTTCCCAGCTACATTAAAATCATCTGACTTGATGAAATGGGCTCATTGTCCCCAGGGTTTTGCTGTCCTGACTTTAATAACTCACTGTGACCTCAAGAGTCAGCTGGAATCTCTGGACTTTGCTCACAGGATGTGACGTGCGTGCCGGACTCCGAGCAGCTGGGCCCAAAGTACTTTCTTGAGATAACCGGGCCAGCGGCAGGCTGCCTGACAGAAGAACGTCCCGTTTTGAGGCAGAACTCGGAATAGCACTTAATTTATTATTTTTCTTACCAGGTGCTTTGATCTGAAAAAACTTGCATAGCATGCAAAGTATATATTTAAAAAATCCATTTGAACAGCAGGTTATTTACCAGTGGAATGTTCTAGAAAGTCATTACTGAAAGTTCACAGGCCCAGATCCTAAATCTGTGGTATGAGCTTTAAGTCAGCCTGCTTGGCCTCACTGCTGGACACGATAGCTGTGTTATCTCTGTGCAGAACTGACCCAGCTCATGAATTTACTTTATTCGGCCGTATTCCGAGAGGAACGTGGATGTTAAATCACTTGTCAGAATAAAATTAGATAATACTGGATATTAATACTGGTCACTTGTACTTTTGAATTACTGATCTTTAAATTCCATTAGCATACAGAGACTCTGACCTCCACACGACCATTAAGACTGTATTAGTTAAAGAGGGATTTCTATGCAAAACTTAAAACCTCAAAACTGGATAAAGTCGGATCGTGGTCAGTTGTCCTTCTGAAACATGCAGATTGACTGGACGTCTTATTTCCATAAAGCTGCTCTTTCCCCAGACCTCCTGTGAGTTCTTCAGTTCTGTGTTGCTCCAAAAACCCCCCTCCCCTAAGCCAGTGCTTGGGAAACAAAATCATTTCCCCTTGGCTCGTAAATCACACTCGGTAGATAAGTCATTAAGGATGTTTTATAACCGAATTAAATAAACAGGATGACCTCGGGGAGTAAACAGACGGCTGGGTGGGAGGACTGGACTGGACCAATCCCAAGGCAGGACCACAGGGCCTGTACGGTCTCGGCATGTAAACAGCCCCTCCCTCCTACATGTCCTAGTGGGGCTAGCTGAGGATAAGCAGTGTATCACAGCTCCTGGCCTCCATCCCAGCCCCCAGTGGGCGTGTTTGTTTTGGGACAGCGTGATGATCCCTGCCCTGTAGATGCACGACCCGTATTTACCTGCACCTTTCCTGAAAAGGTGTCTGCTGGCCCTATTCTCATGGCATTTCTCACATTTATAAATGTGTTGCAGTCCAAGTGGAATTTCAATATTCAGCTCGTACAGGGAGGCTCCGAGGCTGATCTCACGGCCCGAACCAGGCATTCTGGGGTTCTTGAGGGTTTAACGACGCTGGAGTCCTGTCTCTGTTGCCTTGCCAAAATACACCCCCCCCCCCCGCCCCCATTCCCATCCACGAAAGGAGCAGCCAGCGGGGTGGAGGGGGAGACACCGATGGCGGGTGGGGTGAAAGAGGACAGCGGCAATGACAGCAGAAGCTGCAGAGTGTCTCAAGCCCGGCGCCCCACGTCGCCCGTCGGCGCGGCTGGCCCGGTGAGGGAGGGTTGCCATGGCAACATCCAGGCCAGAGCCAAGGAGTGGGAAAACAATCATTAGGTGAGCTGGCCTGTGAGAGGCCTCAGGATAGAGACTTTGCCAGAACACTGTGTTCCTTCTTCTAATGACACAGGGTGAGCTGGAGGTCGGCCGTGCTGCACGAGGCTGCAGCCGGCACGTGTGCCAATTCGGGCGTCAGACAAAGGGGCTTTTAATTCTGCGTGATGGAGCCATCGAGCGATTGAAGGGCCGCGGGGGGGGGGAATGAAACGGGATGGGTGAATGACAGCACCAATACTGCCGTCTACCTCCCTCTTGAACTGTGCTCATGTTCCTGTCGATCAAAGAGGTCTACCTTATGGGAATATACTGATATATATAGATATATACACTGATGTTGCGTCATTCTTACACATCAAAAATCAACCTTATTAGCAGGAGACTACAAAGTTAAGATTAATGCAGTAAGGCAAACAGTGAATTCTTGGTTGACCCCTGTGCGTCCCGTGAAGAGCAGTGCTATAGTCCTCAAGCTGGCAAGATGTATTGATTTGTTTACCCACACAGTAATACATTGTATGTGGCCTCCTTTATCTTTATTACTTTGTGTAGAATAGCCCATCCATCCATCCATCCATCCATCCATCCATCCATCCATCCATTTTCTGTACCCACTTGTCCTATAGGGGTCCGGAGTCTTTCCCAGAAGCTACGAGTGCAAGGAAGGGAACATTCCAGGAAGGGGTGCCAACCCATTGTAGGGTGTAGACTAGTATTTTCTTAAAATTTAATTTACAGTGTGCATGATACCTCTCTTCCACCAACTCTAACCCAACCACGCCCCTCGTTGCCATCCATCCTCCATTGGAGGCAGGGGGTCCCAGTGGGACCTATGTAAGCAGACAGGGGTGGGTGGGGGCGATGCGCTTTGTAGGGCAGATCGGTTTACCTGACATGTGATCTTTCTGTGGCACTGAGAGAGTCGCTGGTGGTGAATGAAAGGCCCCGGCTGAAGGCTCTGTCAGGGCCAGGGTGTTGGGTGTCCTCCCCGGCCAGCCTGCCTTCCCCTTCACCATTTCCGAGCACCCCTCTGCCTGCCGGCCTGCTGTAGCCGTATCACCTGATTACAGAGCCTCGGTGTCCTATGTCCTTGTTCTGGGACATCTGAAGAGAGTATCGGTGCATGATTACACAGCGTAAATCCTTTTTTTTGCCAGCAGGCCATTTTGTGCGTTTTATACTTTCCCAGCTCACTGTCTTGTGACCTTTTTTTTGTGTTTGCCATGTCATGGGCTGGTTTCCTTACCTTTCGACCCCTGAAATATACAAACTCAAACCTTATCGGCATAGAAACCATGGAGGCCCAAGATGGAGGGGGGGGGGGGGGCTGAGCGAACATAGACCTGTGTATTTAAATAATATTATGTTTTGTCCAATATCATACTCTTTATGACCTGGGAAGTTTAAACCTGTAAATCAGCTCCAATTAGTGTGGGATCTCCAATTAGCCGGTTTATAGAGATGGCCGGAGATTAGTGTGGGATCTCCAATTAGCCGGTTTA
>JAODKE010000068.1:5447841-5459613 GCA_026779605.1 Mormyrus hasselquistii
CAATTAGCCGGTTTATAGAGATGGCCGGAGATTAGTGTGGGATCTCCAATTAGCCGGTTTATAGAGATGGCCGGAGAATAGAGTGGGATCTCCAATTAGCCGGTTTATAAAGATGGCCGGAGATTAGAGTGGGATCTCCAATTAGCCGGTTTATAAAGATGGCCGGAGATTAGAGTGGGATCTCCAATTAGTCGGTTTATAAAGATGGCCGGAGATTAGTGTGGGATCTCCAATTAGCCGGTTTATAAAGATGGCCGGAGATTAGTGTGGGATCTCCAATTAGCCGGTTTATAAAGATGGCCGGAGATTAGAGTGGGATCTCCTATTAGCCGGTTTATAAAGATGGCCGGAGATTAGAGTGGGTTACTGAAACAGATGCTCACTTACAGTTTCGGGGTCTTTGCAGTAGCAAGCATTGAGGTACTGCCTGCTTTAAAGTATTTCATATTAATGGTAAAATATGCATTCAGATCACATGATGTTGAGCTATTTGCTTGACGTTGATTTGATTGGTTCTTATATGACAGGTCTCCTCCATTACTACTGTATGTGTGCATTTAGGTGTATATGTGTATATGTGGTCATCTATATATTACATTTTGGGATCCAAATGACCCCCCAAAGTGATAAAACCTGTTGTTTTGACATGTTTTGGTCCCCATAAAGGGAAACTCAATTTTAAAAACATCTGTGAATGCCATAAAAATAAATGAAATGCCATATTTTGTTTGGGTACTTATGCTTTAGGGCTGGATAGGGGTTAAGGTTGTCATTATTGGGGTTGGGGTTATGCCCATAGGAATGAATGGAGAGTCCCCACAAAGATATAAATACCTAGTGTGTGTGTGTGTGTGTGTTAGTGGTGAAAGGATATTGAGCATTTCAGTCCATGTTGATCATCATCTTCAAAGATTCACATGTATACCATGGCAACCACACAGACTAGTACAGGATACTTCTTTTTAAGCAGACATAAGATATGTAACAAAAAAATTATTTACAGTGGTGGACAAGCCAAGAGGCCCAGTCACAGCACAGTAATAACTAACAGTGACAGGTGTTGCCTACTGGAAGCAGTTGTCAAAGAAAACCCAAACACCGCCCCCTACAGGTTGACTTAAGCTAGCCTCCCTTACCATTGATGGTGGTATCATGGGTTAAATGATGTTAACTCACGATTCCGCTGAGTCATGGTCATTGGGAGACTGCTGGCATGAGGACGGTAGCTGCTTTGATCCAGCTAGGCCAATTTCCCATATTAATCACTTCCTCGACTGTACATTGTTAAGAGAGTTTATTCAGGGCCGCCCCTTTCGTGTTCCATTCCCCGAGGAAGCTTCCGTTGCCCCGGCGATCTCCATTGTCCGCTCAGAACGTGTTATGCGGTATTGAAACATAATTCCAGTTAAAGGTCCTGGCAGCTCTGTTATTGCCAAGGGAGCCACAGGATATCAACTCAACTGAAATTCTTTCTGTTCCCCTTGGTGACGTAAGTCTACTGTAACCTTTCCGTTCCCTGCAAGGCTTGAGTCACGACAACCCTTAACTCTTGGTGGAGTCTTGTATGCAATCAGAAAACATGGGGGAGTTGTACTTTCCAAATTTAGATTTGAACATTCTTTGAAATGTTCTGCTGTGAATAGGGCAGTATTCTTTGTCGCTGTAATTTAAAATAGCATTTTTTTTCAACCAGGCATTTTATATAATGAGTGCATATCTGCATAACTTCCCTCCTTTCAAGCTGCAAATATGAAAGGTGCCCCTTTCAGCTCGGAACTTTCTGACTGACTACAGACCCTGGCCATTGAATTTTCGAGCCGTCAGCACGCTTCGTGCTAGGAAACGACAGATGGGGTCACCGCAGGTCAGACTGTATCAGGAGGGTTTGTCGCGTAGACACTGCTTCTCCCGAGTGGGTAAATACTAATGGAGATGTTTGTGATTCTGATTACTGATGCCCAGATTTGCGATCTTAAGTATTACATTTGCTTTAACCCACAAATGTATCTTGCAGACAGACACATATTTAAAAAATAATCCAACTGTATATATAATAGTCATCATCACCTAAAGTCGTTATGTAATATCTACAATGACATCAGGATTCTCTTGTGCTGTATGTATATATATATTATTTACATTGCATATATAAGTTGCAGAAATTCATGCATTATTAATATATGTTTTCTTCTCTGTTTTATGCAGTATTTAATACGGTCAAAGCAATAAGAACAGGCCTTTTCAAAAACAGGTAAATCAGAACATTAAAGAATGCCTTCAAATGTTTGTAGAAGCTTCAGAAGAGCTGCAACCATAATGCCGGTGAAATCAAGCATACCCATTCTCACGCCGCCGCCTTTTTCACGTCGTGCCATTTGCAGAATCGCTACAATTAATTCAGAACGTCGCCCCGGTAGAACATCAAGTACAAACGTACATGGGATGAGTCACTGGTTCCATGTTGTTCTGTTGGCCACCTACTAGTTGATCGCTACCAAGAACAAGGACACTTGCGTGTACATATAGCGTTCCTGATCAACGAGTGTGTCAGACCATCCAGAAACCTTATATTGGAGCGTTGCCATGGCAACCGCATTGATCCTCCAAGCAGGGATAAAAAAGCAGTTCTTTTGGATGACAGACCCTCATATACCCTGTTCAAGCGAGTGTGGCTTCCCCGCCGTCGCCCCACTGAAGAACCACAACGTGGCATTGCTGAGTGGGGCCCAGGGGTCAAAGGTCACGTTTTCATGCTGTGAATCCATCAGACTTGTAGCAGTGCAGCCCAGCTGACAGAGAAGGTTTTACTACAGGAACTGACAGAGGGATTTAAGCACGAGGGAAGAAAGGAAGATATAACTGGTGCCATTAAATCTCTCATTAGCAGTGGTACTGCAGGGCACAGACATAAAGAGACAAAATCCCGCCTTATCGCGATTGTTAAATGGCTCCCTGTTGCTGCTGATGATTTTACCACCAGACAGAGATTCTGTTTATAATGACGTTGCCTCCCTTTTTTGGCACTTGATTTTTTACTTGGGACTGTATGTCTGGGACACCTTCGCTTTTTTCCCCACAGTTTGGGAGAAAGCCGCGCTCGGCACATCTCTGTCAGAGTGGCTGGCTAATTTGGGACCGCATCACACGGGCGAGAGACTGAGGGAAGGGCCTCACTTGATGCATCCTCTTTAATTAGCAGTGTGGACTTGTGAAAAACAGCATCCGACCTTAAAATCAGCCGTCGTGTTACGTGTGTAAGTCATTTCTGTGTGTTATCTGAGAACGCCACTCTTTCATTGGGCCTCCATTTCATCTGCCCTGTCAGGACGGCCGGCCTTTTCTGGCCTTTGTGCTCCTGTGATTGATACCCGTGGGACATGCCGCCCCCCCCCCCCATTTTGGCTGGGCGTAACTCAATTCGTCTGAGGACAACAAAGGAGGAGCCGGAATGAGAGTACAATGGGGGACATCCCGCGACAGGGAGAAGGCAGCATGCGCTGTCGCGTTTCTGGACTTCAAAGCGGAAGGAGGGCGGTCGCATCCCACATTTGATGATTTGTGAAGAACCAAGGACAAAACAAATGGCTGAAAAAAAACTTTGGAAAAAAACATGTTGGATTGAGTGGTAATCAGATTCACCTGCCGTCTTTCCAGAATGTTTTTTTCCATTATGGGATGGACAGACGCTGTTCATAACCACATGTATCTCAGTCGGGTTATAACACAGAACGGTGTCAAGTGCACATTCACATCATGTGTCTTAATCACCACGGAAACCTACCTGTCGGACAGTCATGCGATGGATGAGAAATGACTTGAGTCCTCCAACCCCCCGGCCACCTTGCATCATCTTCTGCTTCCGTGCCTGAGCTAATTCGACGTGACATTACCGTGCACCATTATTAAGGTTACATCCAACACCTCTCGCAGGATGATGCTCTGCTTGTTGTGTCTTTCCTGACACGCATGACTGGGCATAGAAACCAGACAGAGCACACACACACACACACACACACACACGCAGCGGTGTAATTCACCAATTACAGAGGGCCAGCGTCAATTTTACATGCTTAGCCTGGTTTTTATGTTGAGTTTTACCTTCTTGGTCTTTTTGACAGTGGTCGGAACATAAGCATGGTTTTGTGTCATTCTTGGCTTAATTGGTTGGCCAGTGATACAGAACTGTTTATAAGCAGTTGGCTTTTCTGGAAATTTCTTGTGACTACATCATACACTGCATGGTTACGCACTGGAAAGTACAAGACCCTCATTCAGTATAAATATCTGCCAAGCCATTTGAAGAAAGTTTTCTTCGTCATATAGACTGATCACAAGCTAATGCTTCTGATTTTCCATACTGTCTTACATATGAAGGTCACATTTCAGCATCCTTTCTGAACCTCCGTCTGCTTTTTTGCTGCTCGACTGTGCCGTCTTACTGATCTGGAACCGGAAGATGGTACTGGTTACGCTTCTGTTTTTAATAACACATGTAAGGTCGCTATGCACATGAAGGCTAGCATCTCAAATAGCCTTCAGCACATGTTTTGTTTTGATACTGATTATAAGTGTTCTGTGTTGTCTTCTCATTCGCTCTCACATTAATATTGTTAACGTGGTCATGTTTGTCTGATATGGTGCTGGGTCTTGCTTGTAACATTGTTTTTATTCTTTGCTAATCAGTTTACGGCAACATTCTTGCAATGGGCCCTGTCTAAAAATATACTGAACTTAGCTACATTGAATAGACTCCTGTATAGTACTGTGTGATGCATGGTCCCCTGGGGAATTTGTGTCAGGTGGACTAGGCCGTCAAAGGAGACATGGTAGATGGAGCAGACACTGGCTGTTATATCTTTTCTCAAAATATGGTCAATATTCAGGTCCAACAGGTCGGGAAACTCTTGGGATCTGTCAAGGCAACCGCAAAGGAGGGGGCTACCAAACTTTGGTGAAATAAATTCTCACCAGCCCCCCCACCTTATAATATGAGACATGAGGAGTTTGTGAAGCTTTTTAGTTGCGTTGGATAGTGTAGGACAGAATTCATACCCCAAAAATTTGAAATCCATCAGCTGCTTATTATCATTGACTAAATTGAAAGGATGTGGCATAAATATTTCTGATGCAAGCGCTGTTTTGAATGCATTGAGTTATTTTGCCGTGTCTTCATTGTCTTAAATACACAAGATAAAACTTTTCTCTTTATTTTCCATTTCAAAGGGAATATATCACACTTGAGCAGAGTCGGTACAGACATCATGCAAATGTAAATTGACTCACAGCTTTAGAAGTCCTTTTGCTAATCCATTAATGAATATTAAAGCAGGACTATTTTTGCTTCCCTTAGTTAAACACCTGAATTTTTAATTTGTATCATCAGCATTTAAGCTGATTTGCGCGGCGCCCGACGTTGCTGTGCTATGCCTTTGTCTCAGACAGATCGGTAAAATCGAAGCACTTAGCAATCTATCATTTTTTTTTTGGTTTTAAATCCCTGATGGTGCATCTCCCAAACAGAGGCAGGGTGTGTCTTTTCTATTTATGCCACCTTGACTTGTTGCAAAATACTTTGCAGCTTTTGTACGTATCAGGAGATTTTAGATGTGGGATCTCACCTTGTCGGAGAGGTGGTTCAAAGACAGGTGGAGCTGCAGTTTATAAACAGATAGGAGGCGCAAGGCAGGAGGTGCATTAAGTGGCAAATCACTCCCCATAAATGGGGCGAGGCATGATATTACTGTTAAAAATGACGCACTGTCGTCTTGGAATTTTGCCCCAAAATCTCGCGCTTCGCCTGCGAATTCCCCAGAGCCGTGGTGCCAGACAGCGGGCGCCCTTACCCGTCTGAAGTGCACCCCTGTCCCCACGCATCTCCCCTCCGTGAGGGGCATCAGACGCGCTTGGTCTGCTTCCCCCCATCGTCATGACGACAGTCAAGTTGAATCAGAGAGTTGGGAAAAAACCTTGAGAAACGGGAACGTGGGTGAATGTGAATGGCGGGGAAAGTGAAAGTCAGATTTTTTTTTTGTTTGTTTCATTTATTGTTTTGTTCAATGAGCTTTTCGCTGGAGTTGTTTTGTCTGAAAGTATAGCTGAGTCATGTTGTGTTTATCGGTGATGGGGACCGCCGTGCCAAGGGGAGTCTTTGTTGTCTCGAGGTAATCTGACGATGTGATGCTGCTGGGGAAGCTGTCACTCGGGAGTCCATCTGAGTGTCGGAGGAGCAAGACCAGCCTCAGCTTTGAAGTGCTGTGTGGGTCACATGACTATTTAAGGGGCCTGGGGGGCAACTGGACACACAGGTCGCTGTTGATCCCATATGGCATAGAAATCTGCTTTTATTACAGATTATGATAGCGACTCAAGCTCAGGAAGATCACTTTGAGTCCATGCAAACAGCTTAGTCGCCTGGCTCTTTCTTAAAGATAATCACCAATCAGGTATTAAAACTCGCTAAATGCCAATTTGCCGCAACCTGGAGAGTCATGCAATGGTAGGATGCCGCCACCCCCATGGAGATCAGCCTGCTGAGAAGGATATCTTGATGCAAATTCCACTGGAGCCTGTTCTTTAATGACATTTCCTCAGAAATGCCCCCCCCCCCCCCGACGGCGCCCTTGAAACAGGCTTGGGCTTTGCTGTGAGGGGGGTGTCTTTGTGCCGGGCATTCCTGGAACAGGTCTTGTGATTGGGCGCGATGCCTGCTGGCACCTCACTGACTGATGGCAGAGCAACTGGGGAAGCAGGGTGGGAGAGAGACCCTGGACTTTTAACTACTGAAGGATGGTGATGCTGAGAATTGGGGGAATATTACTGATGGAAAATGGGGATCGGGCGAGATTTGGCGGCGGAGAGGTGAAAACGCCCGTGTGTCTGTTTTTTGAACGCCTCTCTGGACAGAGGCTCACAGAAATGCCAAGCATCTGACCTGTTGGCAGAGACAGGCAAGCTAGATGAATGATCACAGCACTGGGTCGCTACAAATATAGTGAAACCATGGAGTGGGGGAAAGTTTTGGTCCAGAATGATTCAGGAGCCACTGAGTTCATATAAAACTAGTAAAGAAATCCTAGATATTACAGATGATACTTTCCCAAACAATGAATGATCACACCAGAAACAAACAGATTCACTCAAACATTTGGAACTGTTATACACATCATTATTTTTATATATTTTATATATATTTGCTCTCTGAAGAACATCAGATTAGATTGGCTGTCCATTACTGATATGTTGCAATCAGGTAAGAATATCTGCAGATTATCCCCATGACAGTTTGTTCAACATAATACGAGCCTATGGGATGTTAAAATTTTAATTCTTTGACCCAGTTATTTCTGAACCAGAATCTGAATTGAAAAAGAGATTTTTTTTTGGTCTCCTTGAATTACAACAGAATGGAAGGTACTATTTTTGTCTTCCTGTCTGGAGGAATTAAGACAGCTGAAACACTATTTGAAAAAAAAAAAAAACACTTTATAAAAAAAGCGTGTGAAATTGTCACAAATAATGTGTGTCACTTTAGCTTTAGAAGTGCTGTCTTTTTAGGCTCTTGATGTTGAATGTCGCCCAGGAAATAAGCTGTTTAGTGTGATAAGAAAGATCAGGCTGGGCTGGAACGGTCATCACCGATTTCATGTCATGCCATTCGGACTGGCGCCGGCTGCCGCAACGGTCTCCCAAGTCTAAGAGGATACGGCAGCGTGTGTTCCACGCCATGTAGGCGTTGCTTTGATGTCCCGCCGGCTTATGTCACACCTAGCAGTGTACCAGATGCATAACGGCACCTCGGCTGTCCATTCGTTGATATATTTCCCCACAGATTTCCCTGGGACTTCCACGCGTGACCCTCATTCCCTTGCGGGGTGACACACAGTCCCCAGAAGCCACGCTACGAATTTCAGAGATGAGCCCTGAAATAAATAGAGTTTTGTGTGTGTATATGTGCATGTGTGTATCTGCCATGGAGCTTTGAGACTGGTGACTGCTGTCACCATGGAAACACCATCCTAAGGGGCAAAAGCAGCTGCAGACAGACAGCTGACTCTGGCTGGGCACCACCTCTGAAAGAAAAAACAGCGAGCGTTGTCATTCTCCCTGCGAGGAGGGCTAGGGAGTGGGGTGAGGCAGTGACTCACTTTGCTGCCATATTGTCTGCAGTTCCGGTTCGTGGATTTTCCCATCCAGTCAACTCAACGAAAGTCAAAAGCTTCAGTTTAGCTGACGGAAGTGCATTCCAAGGTAGCTGTTGCGTACTCAAACCAAATGAAGATAAGCGTATGGAATTCAGCGAACACTGCGCCCAAGCTCAGTGCTCAATGAAACAGTTAAAAGTCTTCATGCATTTCTCTGAGAAGGGGGGCAGTGATTGTTTCAGGCGACCACCTGTGTCCTTCTCATTCCCAGCCTGACTCCAACATCATCCTCGACTCCTGATTTGGTTAATATAATTGCTGCTAATATTGTTCTCCAGTGTTTTTTTGCTGTTGTGAAGTAACTGTGAGGTCTTTGCAAACCATGAATAGTGAGCTGCTGTCCCCTATAACCCTATTCCTCCATCCTGCGGTACCCGTGTCACATTGTTCAATTTGCCACGCCAGCAGGTGTGAGTCACACATCCTCTGAAAGGCTGGCAAACAACTACCGTGCATGAGAGACACGCAGAAGATGTTGAATGTTCTTTTTTTTTTTTTCCGCTGTCAGAGGTTGTTTTGTTTCTTCTTGGTTTCACAGTCATGCGGCGTAAACACGTCACTGCATTCTATGTGTGTCCTGCCCGGTCTGTCACGGTAACCTGCACCATCCTGAAATGAAATGTAGTCCGGCCTGTCCATCGCCTTCTCAGGCCTGGTTAAGCAACCGACGCCTGGCGCAACGAAAAGAAAGCCTTCGATTTCAGACCAGGAAGAGACTCTCTCATGCCGTGGGGCTAAACAGCGGTGAGAGACAAAAACAACACGGTGAGCCTCCGCTGTGTCAGCTGCATTCTGGGAAAAAATGGGGGGGGGGAAGAAAAGCAGTTGGCATGAGTCATCACAGAGTGCGTGTTTTTTTTTTTTTTTTTTTTTTTATCAAAACGCCTTGTTTTTGCAGCACTTGTCTCCCGCCACTTTAAGAGCCCCACCTGAGGCAAGGCTGATCAACTCCTGCTAAAGACAGCGATGATTTTTAGATCGAACCATGCAGATTGTGAGAGGGGTGAAATAACGTGCAGGTCTTTCTTTGAAATAATTCATAGATTTATTTGCGGTATAATTTCCTTTGGTGTTGCTTTCTAGACCCCCACTATTTCTTCATGGTTCTGCCTTAAGTCCCCCCCCCCCCCACCAGCTCTGATCTGCAGCATTCATAAACAAACGCCAGACATGCTGCTAATCTTGGTTGCGTTCACCCTGACCGTTGGCAGTAGTTCCTCCAACAGGCTACATCTCCAAGGAGGACTGGTCACCATGCATCAGGATCACCCTCCACCGAGGCACATCAGAAAGTGTTAATAAGAATAAAATTGCGAATGCAGTGCTGGATGGCTGCCGCAAATCTAGCCAACTGCATGACAGCAACGGAAGAATTTATGTCCTGTGTTGTGCGGTCACCTGAGTGCTTTCAGGAATCTTCTTAGAAAGGAACCGTGTGCAGACACACGCACTTTTGCACGGACACACACACACACGCGCACGCAAACAGACGTGCTCCCAAATGCTTGTGTTTTGCTGTGATATGGCCTGATAACATCTCAGACAGTTAGGTCATGGTATTGCTGCAACCGCATTGTTTTGTTATTATAATTATAATCAACTGCCACTGTTTGAGACCACATTGGTCTGGAAGTCTGAAAGCACCTCCACACCCCCCCCCCCCCTTGCAGTCCTGGCAAAGAGCCAAACCCCTCCCATGACCTTAAAAGGCCCAACACTTTGGTTTCATCCAGTGCCCCGAGTTCCTGAAGATGACACAGTAAAGTTGCCCAAAATAATAGGGACGGCTCATGTATTTTGGGTTTGCTGGCATGGGACGCACATATCGTAGCCCCCGTAATAGGGGGTTAGGGTGCCATGTGTTTTATTGGTCACGTCCTTCGTCTGAGGCGTGCAGACAACGCCAGCCGATGAGGTCAAGGCCCAGCGGTCCAAGTGCAGTCTCGGGCAATGCAGTACGGGATTGGTGGTCTGAGACGGCTTCAAGCTGCATGTTTCAATCGCGTGGTCAGAGTGTCTGCGGCAGGATTTACGAGGCCCTGCAAATTAAAGATTTACTCATGAAAAAATCAAGCAAACACGCAGGATGGCACAGATTGGGTCACTCAGCTCACGCTAGTATATAGCAAACAGGCGCCACCTCTGTGTAAGCTCTCTCCCCCTTTCTCATCCAAAAGACGTATCATACTAAAGATTTTTCCCTTTGCAAGCTCCCTTTCCCTTTTGCAAGTCGTGGATCATTTATGCAAGAAGGAAAGACTTTGGCTGAAAGGGAGTCTTTATACACAAGCATGTAGCATGTGTGTTATACCTCATAGGAATTAGCAATGTTTTGCAAAGATTTTGTGATGCTTCTTTATATTTCTTACATTAGCATCTATGGGACTCTTGAAAGGGGGAAACCCTGGATTAGTGACTTATTCAATCTAGACAGAAGGAGACAAGTATGTGTAAATCTTTTAATCTCTTTAACAGTCCATGACGCAGTTTGTCAGATGAACACAAAAAACATTAGCAGCCTGTGAGCCTCTGAAAATCACTGAGTGACATCACAGGGCCTGTTTTCATAACATGACCTAGAATGACGCCTCTAGTGACCCACTGTGTGCAAAAGGTCTCCCGGGCAGGAGGGTGACATGTGACATCATCACTGTCATGTGACCATGCAGCATAGAGAACAGGCACACTGAAGGTGAAAAGGTCACGTGACTGGGATGGCTCAGGGTGCCTCACTTAGCTATCACACCAGTTCTTGGCGAGAGAGTGCGGGCGATAAACACACGGCCCAGCCTTGTGTGTCACATGACCCGGCAGTTTTCGGTGACGATGTCGTCCTTCGGGTTTCTCCTGAAAGACCGAGAGTATCCTTATGTGGTCACAATACATTAGACAAGGGAACTGTGTAAGATGTCACGGATATTTTCAGGTTTTTAGCAAAAAGTGTTTTAAGGAAATGTACTGGAGTTTCGTAAGCAGGTCCCTAAACGGCAACAAAAATCAGGAGCAGTCTGGTAGTCGAGAAGCATTTTCTGCACTCCGCCCCGTTCACCTCAAAGCCTGGCACCAGTCCAAGCCATCTTAGAACGCTGTTATCTGCCATAGCTGCGGAAGCAGCTCTGTTTCAGTTTTCCCTTACCCCATTTCGACACGACGTACGAGCCAGAACAGCGAGAGCTGCTGGTAAACATCTCAGCCCTCAGATCAGCTCCGCTTTTGTTTTTCAGAAGCAGAGGCAGCGTGGATATAAGCTGCATTTTACTGGTCGCATTCCCCATGGAGATTCAGGCGCAACCACCGCCAAAAGTGAATGGGAACCTGAGCACAGATAAATACGTTTGACTGACACTTGGATAGATATATTCACACTTCTCTGTACAATTCAAAGATTCTAGATCTTATTCGGTCATGCGCAACAGGTCCTTTGGAATGCTGCCTTGTTCAGCCACACACAGTTACAAAGAGATGCAGGTACAGAGACAGTAAAAAATAGTAGAGGTAGTCCAAATAAGATTTGAACGCTTTGAAAAGGACTTCTTCCACATGTCCCTTAATGGCACACAGGAGTGGCAAG
>JAODKE010000068.1:5479896-5501912 GCA_026779605.1 Mormyrus hasselquistii
GATGGGCTGGCCCCCTGTCCAGGGTTGTTCCCTGCCTCGTGCCCGTTGCTTCCGGGATAGGCTCCGGACCCCCCCGCAACCCATTAGGATTGGAAAATGGATGGATTATAGCTGCCATTATTTTTCCAGTAATGCTAATTAAACTGAGTGGCCTATAGTTTGCTGGATTACTTCTATCCCCTTTTTTGAATATGGGTGTTATATTAGCATGCTTCCAACCTGAAGGTACCGCACCCGCAGATAATGATTTCTGGAATAATAAAGTTAAATGTTGCCTAATAATATCCCTCATCTCTTTTAAAACTATAGGTAAGATGCCATCAGGGCCCTGTGATTTATTTATTAGCTAGGCTTAGTATCACATCAGCCTCAGTTATACATATATTGGTCATAAACGATGCTGTATTTGTACTAAATGGTGGTAAGTGACTCATGTTCTCTACAGTGAACACCCGTGTAAAATAATCATTAAACTCATTTATTATACCCCTAGACGAGGGGCGGTGGAAAACCGCCAAATGTTAATGCTGATGTCCAAACACCCCTGAGAAGCGCGAGGTTTTGGTCCTAGGATGGCGTGGGAAGAATGGAGCCTTTGTTTTCCGGTGTTTTCTTTAACCATCCCGGGAATGTGAATGCTTAGCCTTTCACTCTGCATCCTGAAACCCAATCCGCTCAGGGAAGACGGGCGTGGGGGGGGTGATTGGGCTGGCCCGTCGGAGCTTGGGTCTCAGAACAGAACGCGCTTTGTGCCAGCGCCCTGGGCCGAAATCGCTGAGGGCCGCTGTTAGTGGGCCGGGTCCTGGGGAATATCTGATGACTAAGGTCCGTGTGTTGCACCGCGCCGGGGGTTTTGATTAATGAGTGCCGCATCACTGCAGACTGCGGACCCCGGTAAACCTCTGTGATGCTGTTTGGGGTATTGCAGGAGGGCTGCCCCTCCCCCCTCATTCTAAACGAGACCAATGTGTCAGCAGCACCCACCCTGTGCGGCTCACGCTTGCGCTCTGGAGGCCGTTGTCCCGTTGGGACGCCAATCTGCCCCCCCCTTTTCTGAAAGCATTGTCCTCTCATAAGGAGATCTGCTATTTATGCTCTCCTGCTTTAGGATTGGCTGCCCCACATTTGCGCTACAGTAGGCGTTGACTCACGCAACCCGAAGTCAGCTGACCCACCGGAGGCATTTCACACAATCATGCAGAAACTGAGCCCCCTCACCCCCCCAACAGCGAGAGGACGCTTGGGGTGGAGTGACATCATTGTGTGAGAGGCAGGGAGGCCAGTGCCCAGGACTAGAGAACCTCGTGGCCTGTTTTTGCCCCAGTCCAGACAGTGTATCAGATTACCCCCCCGGGGAGGATACAGCCGCATTAAAGTCAGTAACAATGAAAGGAAACACATCAGCGTCACGCAACACCGGCTGATGCAGGACTTTTCAGGCCCCAGCGAGTGTGGTGTTTGATTTATATATTGCAGATTTCAGGAGCAGAGAGGTGCCATGACAGTCACAGACTCATAACCTGGAGATCTGAGCTGCCAGTGGGGGGCCTGCTCTCCGTACGCTTCAGCGGGGCGATCTTAGGCGCCTCATTAAACAAATGGGCACAAACAAGAGTCGAGCTTTCAACGGCGACTCGGAGACGTAATACTGAGCGCTTGCTACATCTGTCTAAATGTAATTTGCACGTCTATGAAGCAGTGTGGCCTCTCCCTGTAGCTTCATGCCTTCTCCACCCCCATGTGACGTTCAGAAGCTAAGAGCGGATCATTGGCGGGGGTCCTGTGCTGCGGTTTGGGAGATGTGCCATCTTACGAGAGGAGTTATTATTGTTTGTTTGACCCTGACTGTGATGGACAGAGCTTGGTTATTACCCTTTGGCCTTGCAATGAGGTGCAATTTGAAGCCATCTTGTCCCTGACTCCCATTATTGTGGGGCAAGAAAGACATTGGAGGGCTTCATTTGCACAAGGCCTTCCATGTGCACACCGGCCTACTAGCCCGTCATCGGGGTCCCTCTACAAAACTAAAGGCTGGCTCTTCTGCTCCTAGCTTGCAGTAGAACCATTGTTCCCTTTTTTCAGATTAACGGGAGGCCTGCTGAACCAGGTCTACATAGTAACCCAGATCGAATCTACGGGGCTCAAGAAGCTACCAATCATGGTTTATCAATACCAAGAGTTCAACGAACATACTGGTATTCTTGGCAAGACTGTTCTTGCTAACTTACTTTGCAAGAATCAACTTGGGACGTTATAAATCATGGGATTGTTCTCATTTTGTTAGGATGTAACAGATGCATCCTTGATATCTAGAGCTGGCCAAAAATAATGTAAGGCAATTTTTATTGTCATCCATACTTCTTGAGTATTGGGACAGCAATGGATGATGACATCAAACAGGGACGTGAGAACATAAGAACGGTCAAGCATGCATGAAGGTAAACACCACAAGTTCCTAGATGCACCATTGTTCCTTCTTTCCGCCAGTTGGAATCATTCCACAATGCAGCTCTGACCAATCAGTATAAAGTATCTGTGAACTACTGTAGGCAATAATAATTTTAATGTGAATTCCCCCCACGCGTGCATCCACTTCTTCTGAAGCATGATGTTGATTGTCCTGGATCCAGTGGCCCTGTGGAATGGGTGTACAGGCTGGCCTCGCCAACCGATGTCACTGGCGTCACATCAGCTCAGTCAGAGCAGATCCGTGTAGCCAATCACCGGCAGCCTGTGGAAGGGTGGCTGCTTTCACAGTCAGAGAATGAGGTCATTTAGGTGCTTCCCCATAAACGACAAGGTGCATGTGAAGCGAGGTCACGGCCCGCAGTAGATTGGATAGGGAGGCATAGAATGGATCACACCTGGACCCCCCAGAACAGGAATTCCCAACAAACAGACCTGTCATCATCACATTTTCTACTGTAAAAGGTTTAATACCTGGTTTTGTTTTTTTGTAGCTATATAAGTAGAGCATTGCACACACAAAGGTTATGGCTTCAAATCCCACAGAGTACACATAAATTGGATAAATGTGTCCAGTATATGTATGAGCGTAAGAGTAGTGACATTACATACATAAGGGCCAACCTTATCATTAGCCAATAATACGTTTTGCATCAGTGAGTGACAGGGGAGGCAGCTCTCCGAGGGCCAGTCAGCTTTCAGGCGGGGTCAGTGGCTCTGTGGCCCCACCCCTGTATACATCCCTGCCCTACAGCAACACCAAAACCAATGCTTGTGTTCTGGCATATGGAAATGAGAATGTTTAAACGTAATTTAAATTAGTAAGATCAGTTTTAGTACACATGTGGGGTGGAGACTGCACTCCTTAGCTGGGAATCCACCGGAACCTCTCCCTCTGCCCCCCCCATGTCTAATAACCATTAACATCTGTTGAGGCTTAACATGTACTATGAAACATTAGCACTGTCAACCAGGAAGATATTTTTAGCAAGGTATTCATTAACGCTAAAAGACCATTTCCCATGGAGGAGCGTGGACTCACCCGGTGGGGAGATATTTTTATTAAAACCAGCCGCCAGTAGGTGTGATGCTGGTGGGGCTCTACTGGGGGGGGGGATTGGCTTCTGCTCGTGACTTTGTGTTAAGTACAAGTTCAGAAGGGGGGCATTTCCTTTTTTCTTTTCAGGGCATTACATTTCTCATGAGTACCTCTCAACGATCCCCCCCCCCCCCCCCATCTTACGAGTACGGCGGGCTCCTCCACAGTGCCTGGCATGTGATTTCCCCTATGCGCATAAATCCTGAGAGGTCAAAAGGTTAAGGGGTCAGGAGGTCAGACATGGCATTGTACAGCAGCCGTGTTCTCTGATGACTGAAGGCTCGCGTTCATCAATGAGCCAGGACTGTCTCCCAACACAAAAGCGGAGCGGGCAGGCCTTTTTTGGCATTCACGGGGTTGGGGGGGTTGGTTTGATGTTGATCTGAAAACAACACTGTTTGGGAGCTACTTGACAAGTATGTATTACACCAGGAATCTTTAGCCTACTTCTTTGGTCATATGCTAGGCCTCATTTTAGCCTTTGTGGCTGTTCTCCAGTGCATCCTTGCGACTTCCTTCAGTCGCCCTCAGAACAGGACCTCATGGGTCTGTGCTTAGCAGAAAAATTAGGCCAGCTTTGGCTCCTTTTTTTCCGATCCGATGGGAAGGCCGTCGAACCAAGCCTCCGGGCTTTTCCGAGGCCTCATTACCCCTCGCTGTTAATGATTTTCGCTCAAGTGTTCACCCCTCACGGCTCATTAGCGGGGTTCGCCACCAAGCCGGGGTTAGTGTGTATGGCAGCACCTCTTACGCACGTCCAACAAATGTGCAGCATTCGATCCTGGAGCTGTATTTTTATGATGTGCTTTGGTAGAATACAACGTGGATTGATTTGGGCGTGACATCACCAATGTCGCCCAGATATTCTTCTCAAAAGCAGATTCATAGCGTTCTCTTCTAAGATGCATCATGCTCATTTGTGTTTAATCGTATCAGAGTTTTACCAATATGAAAGATTTTAATGGCCTTCAGTGAACTAAATGTAATGAAGCTGTGCGCATATCGTACATCTTTCCCCTTAATATTTGAAGAGGTGAAAAGGGTAGGGGGTCGTGCTCAGCATTCATAGCAAGAACAATCCGGAAACAAAAAAAAAACTTCAGCCGAAACAGTCATGGGTTTCTTGCTCCCCTGACTTTCCAACTTGGTGCAACAGTGCCCCCTAAAGGCAAAACCCCTGTCATTCAGGTGTCTGTGCCATCAGGGGTGAGTGGCGAATCTCAAGGTTTAGCATGACTTTTTCCATAATCAATAAGAACATCGCTATTAATCATCAGTCAATTAGAATCAATGCCGTTTTGACTGAATATACATCAGAAAAAGATTAACAGCCATAAAGCACTGTCCTATCCAAACATGAGACGCACGTCACAAATACAACATTGAAGCTGTTATTTTCATCTGCAGCTCTGCAGTTCCTTATTGTAACATTTACCAGGGTGCCTGAAACTGGGCCAATTGAAGAAATCTAAAGACTCTGCTGTATTGTGTATCTTCTCATGTATAACATACATCATGTCACTTGCCTATGATCCATACTGTATCACTGCACTTGTAACATGCAATTTATCACTGCAGCTGTAACAAACACAGCATCCTTGCATTCGTGACATACACATATCACTGCACTTGTAACATACATGGTTTCACTGCCTTCGTAACACAGCGCCAGTGTGGGTACCTGTAACGTGAATTGTAGCACCGTGTCAGTAGCATACACTGTATCACTGCATTTTAAGCATACATTATGTCACTGCAGCTGTAACATATTCTGTATCGCTGCACCTGTAACATACACGTTGTATGTTATCCCTGCACTTGTAGCATACAGAGTATCACTGCTACTGTAACATGCACTATATCAGTACACTGGTAAGATACACTGTAGTACTGTGATTCGCAATGCATTGTTGTCACTACAGCACCTCGCCAATGACGTACACTTCTCACCTATCCTATGTGCCATCTCTTCTCGCCATTGCGGTACCCCGCATCATTTCCTCTGAGCTGCGAGCCGCTGATGTCGCATCCCAGAATAACTGTTCCGGCACATTCTATTTCCGTAATCTGAGCATCAGCTGGGCTCCATCTCTTAACAGCCAGTTTTGCGTAGGCAAAGGCACAGAGCCGACCAGGGGTCTGGACAGACTGACAGTGTGGCCCCCCCCCCGCCATGTGCCATTGCCCTTAAGAAACTATGCCTGCTGATGGGATCAGGGACAAAACAGCATCGTTGATATCATTGTTAGCAACAGCGCACGGCAGGCATTGTCTCTGAGGAAATTTCCCTCGTTTGACACGCGCCGCGTGGCACTGCTTACAACAGGCAGTCATTCCGGTTGGTTTGTTTTTAATACCCAAAAACATTAGAGAGAACAAGTTTGCCCTTTTTTTTTAATAATGACATTTTTCTTTAAAGTGATACAGACTCTGCTGGTCAAATCGATCTTTATGAAACACTAGAATGCAATAGGTAAGAGTTTTATTTTTTTTATTATTAAATGCGTAGAGCATATTGGCAAAACACACAGCGCCAGTGTGGGTGAGCAGACAATAGCCCCATCTCTGCGCCCTGTGTCATCATCACCTGGGCGTGGTACAGAGATACAGGGGGTGAAGCTGACATGCGGGCGGGGCGTTTCCTTGAGGATCAGCCGCCAGGATGTTACGGGGCACTGCTTGGCACTGGGGAAATACCCAACTGATCATTCGCAATCAGTGCCCATCGAAGCCCAGGCCAGCTTCACCCCCCCTCTAGATGCAATGTGATGCAATGCGCTGGATCAGCTCATGCTCCTCAACCTGACCTGACCTGACCTGGATGCATACATTTTGATCTACCTGCAGTGGAAACAATGTAATGAGAAAATGCCATCTTGCCCTTGCCAGGAATCATTCCTGCCCATAATGGCCAGTTGGCCAATCTCCAAGGATCTTAACCATCGACTGCTGTCATACAGAAGATAGGAACAAAAAAATAATCTGATGTAATCTATTACGATTCTAATGATTCACCACCTTTAGTTGAGCACAGATAAATAGGGCTGAGTAATCACAATTTATTTTTTCAATTGTCAAGTAATTCAGCATTATGAATTTTAAGTTAATACACAGTAGCGACACAAATGACTGCCAAACGTGGTTGTTGTTGAAGTCCATATGGTTATATTCACCCTGCATATAACAGATGAATGTGGTATGATTGGTTATGAATGACTATCAGCTCTTTTAATCACTCGTAGTATAACAGACCTACAGATCCCACTAACAGGAATTTTTCTGGGATATTTATCTCAAAGTGTCTAGAAGTCACTGTGAAGCCAAATCACATGGAAACACAATGCCGGGACTCCGCACTGCCGTCTGACTGCCGTGATACAGGGTGTGAAAAGGCTTTCAGCTTAAAGGCCTAATCTTATCAGCTTTCCTCAAAAGGGTCATTCACTCTGTATCATCTTGACGCGGCCGGCAAGATTACGTTTTTTGAAACTTTTAGAGGTGAAACGAAAATGGTTACTGAGGTCTGGAATCCCACAGATGTCGTATACTACCGTGACCTTGGTTAGATAAGCAGGTTTTCAAGATGGATGGAGGGATGGATGAAAAGATTGAAGGATGAATGGAAGGGCATTTCATGGGTGAAGGTCACTTGTACGTTTGCCTTCCTGCCCTTCAGAAAGACTGCTCACATGACATTGTCCTCAGCCCCAATATAAAAATGAAAAACACAAGAAGCTACATACCATGTCATAGCTAAAAATATTTTTTTTCAGGAAAGAACAAACGGCCCCATCACCAGCCACAAGGAGGTCTTTTTTAGGCCAGGGAAGGAAGTGGTCATGCTGCTGAACTCCCTGTAGTATAACACATGCTCTGTTTACCCTGAAACCATCCAGCTTCTATTTATGGCGTACCTTGTTTTGCTCTCCAAGGGTTACTTGGTAGGACGGCTATCATTCATTTCAAAGCTTTCCGAGACTTTCATGAAGCATTTCATTTTTGATAACCAAGTAGGGGGGCGAGGAGAGTTAGGGTTTACTTGGGAAGGCAGAGGGCCTGGGCACCATTTGCAGGAGGCTCACATTTAGAGAGACTGATCCTCTTGAATCACATGATTTGGGGTTGTGGGGGTTGAGTGAAGTAGTACAGCATCTAAGCTCAGGACTGAGGTGACAGGTTCCTTTGTCCCTGAATAGAGGAAATACGTTTAGGTGAGAGAGGCACATGTGAGGTGGGGACTGTTGATGGGAAGCCTGGGTAGATGGTGCTGTTCTCCAAAGCCGGCTAGCCGTCCTCAGTCCCCCCATCCCCCTGCAGACCCTCCCCCAGGCCCCACTTCAACTCAAGGTGATGGCTTAGCAGGGCAATGCAGCAGGCCAATTCACACGGCCGTCTGAGGGAACTGATTCATCAGGTTCCCAAGGGAGACGCCGACCGCGCATCAGCGCTCATGTGTCCTGACGGCCTCCTGAGCAGACTTGAGGAAAGGTCTTTCCTGAGCATGTTGCCAATCAATGACTCATAGAAGCCCAAGCGATGTGCTCACTGGCTGGCGCCTCATCTGACCTGCGGGGGGGGCCCTCGGGACGGTCAAAGGGCATCGCAGTGGACGTACACAACACACCAATCGGTACAAGCACACAGTGCATGTCTGACTGATGCAATAAATTCTAGAACATTTTGTGATCCTTAATGGACTAAGAGCGAACAGGTAAATGGAATTTTAGATTTTTTAAAAGTAGAATAGGAAGTTCAAAAAAATCCATATAGCAAAGGATAAGTGCATGTGATAAGGAGGGTAAGGTGGCCTGTAAGCACCGTGACTTTATTGACGTTCTTGGCAGATCTTCTAGACCTTTGTAAACCACCAACAAATGTAAAATGTCTCGTTAGATCAGTGCATTCGTTAAATGTTCATACATCCTTTTGTGAGCCTGGTCCTCCCCCCAGTTCACTGCCTCACCCAGGAGTGGCCTTGTTCACTTTCAGCCAGCACCCCTGAATAATGAATGTGTCCGAGTCGCCCTTTACCCGCAGTTTGGCCTTTTCGAGCTGTTGTTCGCAGAATCGGGAGCCAGGCGGCTCACAAAGGGAATTCAAGGTCGAAGTTCAGGGGTGAAAGGTCATGCCACAATAAGACATGCTGACTCTGAGGTGATGATGAGTTCTGTGTGATATACTGTCTCGCATAATCTTGGCATCCATGACGATGAATCCGCTATGGAGGGGGTTTTGCTTGGAAATGCCGAAATGGGAGAAAATTCTTCGAGACGCACTTGATCTCAGGCTCCGTTTGAAAAGAAACTCGTATAAAAGTCAAAGCGGACGCAGACAAAAAAGCCAATGGGTTGGTTAGATTTTGTGTGTGCTTGGCTTTCCAGTAAACTAACAGACAGTGGGAGGGGCCCCGATCTTGGGCAGTTGGTAACAAGCCTGCAGAGTTCAGGCATGGACTCCGGCTCGGGCCGAGTGTGGAACAAGTCGAATGCCGCGGTCAACCACAGGGGATGCCGGCCAAGTCGGCTCAGGGGCCCCCAGGACGCCCCCACTTTCTGTCTGCTGACTGTGCCGGCGAGCGCCTGACAAGTCGATGTGGAAGATAGAAAGCCCTTGAGGCATGGGGGGAGGGGTGGGGTTGTAAATGCCAGCATCGCTCCAGATGAGTGAACGCCTTCGGGGGGCGCTGTGAGCAACGGCCAATCCGCAGCGTGAGGGATCATGTGGGGACGGCGCTGTCACGTACGTGTCTTATTTTGTTTCGATCGGTATCATTCTAACAGAAACTGGACATATTTCCACATTAGCTGTATTTGTGAAGGATAGCAGCTAGAATGGGCGCGTTTTTTTTTTTTTTTTTTTTGTATTACCCAGAGCCTAAGTACGCTTTCCGTTTTTCTGGTGCTCATCGGTGTGGAAACAATGTGGCGCGTGTAGATTACAGCATCCTTAATCTTCCTTGAGTAATAACTATTTGTGAGATTTGTGTGTGTTTTTCGAATATGATGGCCTCTCTTGCTGTGTTCTTCCACCCACACCGGGGAGGAGGAGATGTATGCCATGTGATGTTTGGCCTTCCGGGCTTCAGTGCAATCCATTATCATCTACTCCCCCCCCCCTCCAAAAAAGGCCAAACCTCTGCAGATCTGAGCAGTTGCCTGCTCACAATCCCTCCACCCACTTCGTCTCAGACTCCACAAATCACATCTCTTATTGCTGGTCAATGCACCCTTATTACAGGCTAATCTGAAGCTTTCAGGGCTTTGCAGGACGGTACTGCTTTCACACGGCGAGTGCTGAACTAAGATGCGTCAGAGGTGGACTGGACGTCATCGGGTCGGCCCAGGTGGTGGGACGTGAGCCCTCCGTATCGGAACCGCGGCTGCAAGTTGCAAGCCATGTGTGGCGATGGTAAGGTCGTCCTGAAAATCATCGACAGGAAGACATGCAGAAATAGTGCGTGAATGTGTGCCTTACCTCACCCTGATCAATGATGAAAGTATGTATCCATCCTCAATCTAATCGTTTGATTCTATTCAGTTATATAGTGCCCTTCTGAACATGATTACTAGGGGGGTAAGTATTTAGCACCTTAAATGGACATAACAGCATTTATTGTATTATATTGTTAATGTGTCTATGTGTTGGGGTTTAAAAAAAATAATAAAATAGGAAAAAAAACATCTGGTGATAAAATAAACCTTGGGGATTCCAAACAGCCCCCATCATTCTGGTGAGGGCTGGGGGGGGGGCTGCAGACTGTATCTGTGTCTGGCTGATCTGAACATTATTATAATTTGAATGGAAATAGGATACAGAGGAAGAATGACACAGCTCCCTGTACCAATACCGGTGGGAACCAGCATGCAGCTCAAGCCTGTGTGATAAAAGGGAAAAGTCTATAGCAATAAAGGCAGCACTAAGATCTAGGGGTGTGAGTTGAGCTGCATTTCCTATACTGGAGAATGACAGCAAATCGATTTCCGTTAAGCTCGTCAGCCTGGGAACACTAGCTCCAGCTTCATGCTGGTGATGAGCTTCAGCTTCATGCTGGTGGTGAGCTTCAGCTTCATGCTGGTGGTGAGCTCCAGTTTCATGCTGATGGTGAGCTCCAGCTTCATGCTGATGGTGAGCTCCAGCTTCATGCTGGTGGTGAGCTTCAGCTTCATGCTGGTGGTGAACTCCAGTTTCATGCTGGTGGTGAGCTCCAGCTTCATGCTGGTGGTGAGCTCCAGCTTCATGCCGGTGGTGAGCTCCAGCTTCATGCCGATGGTGAGCTCCAGCTTCATGCCGATGGTGAGCTCCAGTCTCATGCCGATGGTGAGCTCCAGCTTCATGCCGATGGTGAGCTCCAGCTTCATGCCGGTGATGAGCTTCAGCTTCATGCTGATGGTGAACTCCAGCTTCATGCTGATGGTGAGCTCCAGCTTCATGCCGGTGATGAGCTTCAGCTTCATGCTGATGGTGAGCTCTTGCATGGCTCAGCAGATGGAAATGCTTATGCTCTGCTTATAGCCAGAGTGACAAGGTCTGGGATTAGGCAGGTGTGCAAGCCTGGTGGGAGGGCGCCCTCAGGCCCACGGCATGCTGACGAGGGTGGCCCTGGTCCCCCTCCGGGGTGGGGGTGGAGAACAGAGCAATTAAACGGGGCCTGACAACAGCGTGACTGTCACTAGTTTTGGGGCACCGCGCACGGAAAGGCAGCTGGGATCGTCATCATCTTGGTGGCCCTCGGAGACCACGAGAACCACGGACGGGGTGGGGGGGACGTTCCTGCATCCTGAGCCAACGGAGAAACTTTCTCTTTGTGTGAAAACGAGGCCCGGGTCGCCAAAGCCGTTTGCCACAGGAGATGCCTCATTTTCTTTAAAACTGGGTTTTTAATTGCCTGCACATTCTTTTCATTGGTGGTTGTTTTCCAGCTTGGTTCTCCTAAATTGGAAAAACATCTGATTATCCTGGAATACTGCATTTCTCGGAATTGGTGTGACACATTTGCAAAACAAAACAAATGAGTGCGGGCGTGTTTCCAGGCTCGATGCCGGTCGCCGTACCGAGCCGTTTTCCCGCGGAGACGTGGCATCCGTTACTGGGAAAAGTGTCCGTAATGGGAAGCGAGTCTCCCATCCTTCCCATCCTCATGACGACGGGTGACTTCGCACAACTGAGCCGTGTCACGTTTTTAACGAGGCCAGGGCTGGAGTCACATGTCTTAGTGTGCACCGGGCACCAGGGCGGCCAATCAGGCTGTCGTCCCTCTCGACTGGGGTCCCCGAGGACAGCGTGCGATTCGTCAGTGAGGAAGCTGGAAGCCTGTGCTGTGACTGGATTTTCTTTGAGTGCAGTAATGATCTCTGCTTGTTATTGTTAGAGTGAGGCAGAACCAGTCACCGCATCACCCGCAATACAATACATTGTCACTGTCCGATGAAAAACAGACCATTTCAGCAGCGCAAAAAAACAAAACTACTTTACAAAACAAATTTAAAGCAGTGCAACGATGCAACAAGGCTCTCTTAGCACCACAAACCTATCATCACACAGCCGTCAGTGAACGGTTTCATGTTTTAAATGGGAATCAAAATTAAGTTGTTAAAATTAGCAACATAAAGTAATCTATACAAATGAACATCATGAATACAAATGTTAGCCACTACACACATAAATCAGTCGATTGCACATAAAATACTACCAGTAGGCAGAGGCGTATTCCATCTATAGTGAAAGGTCACAACCGGCAAAAAGTTGAAATACACGGTGTTCAGCAACAATATATGAGATGATATATGTATACAGACATAACCCGGCTAAAGCGTATCTGTGCACAAGAGCACATGTCTACAAGACTATATAGACACACACATATATATAAAAATCCAGTATATGATATATTTAAAAACATTTTTATTTACATTATAATCTCTCTGTTAGTGGTGTTGATTTATATGCATAAATGTAATTGTAAGACACAAATCAACTTTGCATAAATTTGCATATTGACATATTTGCTACTGTTATATGCATATTTGTATACATGCATACTGTATGTATATAAATGAGTCCAGTGAGCTCCTTATAGAGAATGTCCTAAGCAGAGGGTTTAGGACAGAACGCTCTTATAGTTCCACAAAGCAGCTCTAATCTCAGCGATGACACTAGACCCAGCTGCCACCTGCTTCTGTGAGCCAGGGACTCCACCTGGGCCTCTGGGGTGGGGGGGTAACCACTGTGTCGCCATGGCGACTGCATCCAAGCGACAGCTGTTTCCAGCTAGCGTGCTGCTGGAATGGCCTCCGGTGGGGGCGGCACGGAGGAGAGCTCTGGGGTCGCAGCTGGGAGCGGCCAAGCCGTCTTTCTCTGCCATTATGCTGCTCTTTGTAAAATCGATACGGGTGCGAAACGGGCAAAGTGCCGGATCACGGCACTGAGTGCTTAAAGCTGCAGTTGCACCCAAAAGAATTTTAACAGAAAGTAAGTATGCATTTCAATTTAAATGGCAAGCTATTTAAGCATTACAGATTTATTTGTAATATTAATATTAAGTAATGCAAAATTATATACGGCACTTTCTACACTATGCACTTCTCAGGCTAAACTAGTTTACCTCTCTAATTCGATTGAACTCTCCATGTCGGCCGGTCAGTCTGTGGCAGCCTCTTTCCTTATTAGGTCTGGCTGCCTGATGTGGTTGTGGATCTGTGGGCTTCCGCCCGCGCCATTACAGCAGTGTTTCTCAATGTCGTTCTCAGAGACCCGTCGACAGTCCACGTTTTTGCTCTGTCCCAACTCCAGAGCCGGGAGAGAGAAAAACATGGACCGTCTGTGGGTCCCCGAGGACCGGATTGGGAAACACGGCGTTACAATAATGGAGGGGACCTTCTGCTGCCCTGGCGCTTGGGGGCCACCACATCCCACGAGGAGCAGCTGAGCCATTAGGAAGATCTTTGTCTTTCCACTCATTGCACTAAGCTAGAGTCGTGTCTAGTGGTGGATGCGTGGATGGTATGCACGCATCTGATTGGACGAAAGCAGAGTGCCATCTCTGTGTCAGACAGCCATGTCCTGAGAGACCCCAGCCAGGGCCCGTCTGCAGCGGCATTGACGGGCACTGGCCAGTCGCATGATGACATCATCCAGGAAGCCTGTCGAACGTTCCAGCGGGGATCTCGTGAGCGTCGTCAGAGATCGGGGATAAGCAGCCATGTTGTCGGTCCGTTGCCGGTGTTTTTCTTCCGAGCGCCCAGGTAATCAGTGCCACTCTGGAGCAGACACAGGACAGTGTATCACCCCCTCCCTCATTTTTATCAAGCCCCCTGCACTACTGAAAGACCTCTGGAGTTCAACCCTGTAGCTCATACCTGGTACCCAGGCTCAACAGAGGTGTGACACCCCGGGCTCCAGCCCCCCCCTCGTTGGGATGGGTGTTTGCGATTTATACTTGTTTCGAGCCACTGAGCAGAAACGATGAACGGCGGGGCGTTGATATAACGTGACCTTTGAGCATGGTCAAGCATCAGAAAATAATCTGCGCTGGGAATGGACATTGTGCAAACATTATTACATTGATTTTTCACCGTGGAGCCAGACAAAACAACACACACCCCCCCACTACCTTTATCTCCCTCACTTATCAAAGGGGATCGATAAAGCTGTCTGGCCCAGCGAGCGCTGCATGGTGGAAAGAGCCCCCTCCCACTTCCTGCATCGTGGACTGACAGCTGAGTGTGGGGGTGGGCGACTGACTTCCTGTGTCGGTGCTTCGGGGGGGATCTGGGTGCAGACAAGCGTGACCCCGGGAGAGAACAGGAGGCAGCACCACCCAGACTAAAGCTCCTCTCTACCCTGGAAGACCTCTCACATCCTCTTAGCTCCTAGCCAATCAGCAGCCCCCACCCGGTGTGTGCTGAGAATTCCACCCCACCTCGTAAAGCCTAAGAGCCATAACCGCACGAGCACTCCAGCACGGAGACGCGGCCGCCATCCCGCATCGTAACTCATCTGCTTTCATCTGGACACTCCGTAGCATTTTGGATGATGGAAGAAGCTTAAGAGCCAGGAAACATGCATAAAGAATTGGAAAGACTCGAGCCATACATACACGGGACGCCCTGAGCCATGTCATTTCTGATTGGATGAGAGTTTTCCCTTGGGCACGCAGTGACATGGGCTGGTCCTCCTATCACGACCGTGCCTTTGAATTAACCCAGTTTCGCATCCCAGTTGCACTGCGTGTGAGTGAGCGAGACAGACTGATGCAACCGCTGGACATACGCTGCCAGTGCGGGGCGGAATTTCGGATCCCCGTATCTCCACGGCAACCGGTCCCATGTGACGCAGAGGCCATACCAGTGGTCGCACGTTAGCATGCAGCTCACCAGCCAAGTCGGAAGCAGTGACAATTCGGCCTACCTCAAAAATCCCTTTCATCTGTTTGGAGGCCCGACTTGTGGCTCTGTGGTTGCGCTTTCAGCCAAAGTGCCCCAATCAAGATCCCTTGATCCATCTTTTGAGCAAATATAGCATTATAGACAATGCAGATGAGTGTCTGAGATGGTTACCCAGCTCTTTAAAGAGTGCCCTTAAAGATTTCCTTCTTAACATTCGTATGCCAGCATGTTCAGTCCCCTAAGAGAGGAAAGTTCAAGAAACTTCCAGTAGGGGGCAGCCTTTTAGAAGTGCTTCTCAAACTGCCCGTGAAAAAGCAGCCGAATTAAAAGCATACATTAGCTCTGTTACAGAGCAAAAAAAAAGACTAAAATCACATTTTTTACAAAAGGGATTCTCACAAGACGGTGTTCCGGATAAATCCCCAGTCAGCTCCAGTGATATCTGAAATGTACATTAATATTCACCGCTTTTGTGCTCCCGTCTCGTCTGTCCAGAAAATGGTGCTGGTGAGGTCGGCAAGCCGTTACGCCTGCTGAGGGTCACGAGCAGTTGTGTAAGCATTTTACTGCATATCATACTTGTATGATTGTGTAGTAACAAATAAAACTTGAACTTGAATTTGAACTTGAAATAGGCGGGGTCTCAGATATTTGCTCAGAAATGGTCTTATTTGCCATTTGTATAAGGAGAGGTACACTGCAGTATGTTTTTTTTCTGCAAACTTCATTGTCCTCTGTTTTTTCAAAGACATCTCCACACATGTAGAGGTGAGAGTGAAGCTTGAGGACTGAGTGTGGGGGGGGGTCAGTCATGCATCCTGCTCCCCCCGAGCATTTCTCAGTGGGTTAAGGACCTTGGTCAAGGGCCCAGCACAGATGGGGTTATTCTGCCGAGCATGGGATCCAAACTGATGACCTTCTGATCCCGGCTGCTGAGACCAAACCCGCCAAGCCACACATCTTCCCTTTTTAGGCCCCCTGAGCAAGCCCCCCCCCCCTCAGAACTGCACAGGGGGTTACTGGATACTCCTCATTGAGGCGGAGATGACCGACGAGCAGGAAAATACTCACGCAGAGCCTGAGGAAATGATGTGGTCTGGATGGAAATCTAGGGGTGGGGGCAACATGACACCACCTGATTCCCTTCCAAAAGCCTATTCACTGGGAGTGAGCCCAGATGGGTCCGATCGGCCAGAAAAATCCAGTACAACTGCACCCAGACTTCACGCTGGTAACAGATGTTATGATCACCACGGGTATCCAGTGATGTTTGAAAGTGGTCCCTCCATTTCCCAGTAATGTTCTGTAGCACTTCTGCTAGGACGTGGAGGTGTCAGGACATGGAGACGTGACGAGAAGTGGCCAAACCACGCAGCACGTGTGCAGCTGGGGCGTCCTGTAATAAAAAGGGCCAACACTGCTTTTGATCACAGTAGGTGTCTCTCTAACACAAAGCCTTAGCCCTCAGTGCCTGACTGAACTTCCCAGCTCCACAAGGAAGCAGACTTCTTGCTGACTAATACTCAGATCATACCTGGAGTAGCAGTTCTTTGGTGAGACTTAAAGTAGGGGGCTTGTTTGTTGCAGGAGATAGTCAGGTGATTAGAGCACTGGACTATAAGGGGGCTGTCAGGTGACTGGAAGCTGTCAGGTGATTGGAGGGTGTCAGGTGATTGGAAGCTGTCAGGTGATTGGAGGGTGTCAGGTGATTGGAAGCTGTCAGGTGATTGATTGGAGGGTGTCAGGTGATTGGAAGCTGTCAGGTGATTGGAGGGTGTCAGGTGATTGCCAGTATAATGGCAGGATAGTGAGACTACTAGTACAGTAGCAATTGCAGGCAGCAGAGAGACCTTAGACATGATTTCTGCAACTCACTGAAAATGGCATAGAGCTACTGTCCCTTCACTGACGCTTCCCACAAAGTTCCCAATTCATCAGGTGAAAAATAAACTCAAAGTTTATTCGCTCACACAGCGAAGCCAGACATCTTACCAGCCTACAGAAACATCCTTTACTGGATGGACAAGTAGAAGGATACCCAGGAATTTAAAAATGAATACACGGCACAAACTCCAGACCTTGAAAATGAGAACAAATGAGGTGCATCAGTCTTTCGGACACTGCAGAAACATTCATTACTCTGTGTGAAAGAGAATCGGATGGCATGGAATATACAATCGCACAAATCAATTTGCTACCGAGTGTGCATGTGTGCAGAATATGGTTTCGGGCACCACAGCGAAAGCGAACCTGTTGACAGTCACCTGAGGGGAAAAAACCCACCATGATTTGGTCATGTAGGCAGTGTGGATGGGTACAAATGATTTTGCCGTTCATTCAATCTCATGTTTTTTTTTTCACGAGCAGGAATGCTTATTTGCCCGCGAGGAAGAGGGAGTGAAGGAACAGGGTCCTCATTCATATTCCTGCCGATTTTTCACGGCCGTGCTTACAAGGCTGCCGGCCTCGGCCAGGATCGTTATCCGCTCTGGGCTCATTGGCGCGGGTGTGCCGCTCTCCCCGGCTCTGTGTGAATGCTGTAGGTGCCACATGTCTGAGACGTTACCTCATGTGGAACGTCCCCCCTTAAGGCAAGGAAATAATTTAGCCCTTAGGCTGAAGCATGTGTTGGTGTGTGGCAATGGGGGGGGGGGGGATGGCAGCCAGCACAACGATGATCACATCTCTGGGCCTGCAGCCTGGAAAGGAAAAGGTTAGGTTCTTGTCGAACACCTCCCCCCCCCCCAGCATTGAGGTGAATTCACCAGACTCTGGGGCCTGGTTAAACCTGCCTGCCAAGGGAAGAACGTCGGTCACAGAGGCATCCATCATTGCCAAGTGGAACAGAAGCTTCTTACTCACAAGGTAACATCAGATTGGGTCCAAAACAAATGCCTCTGGGCCAAGGGGTTCCTAGTGAGGGGCTTTTATGGCCTATTTGACCAGTTAACCCTTTATGACATACATAACTCATAATAAGAAATGTTTAAAGATACGTAGAGATGAACAGATGCTTTAAACACTGCTTGCGCCGTCCTCCATGCCCCTCTACCTCTCTGCACTGCTGTGATTTCCCCCTTATGCATTACTGCTTGGACCCAGTTTGGTTGGGAAGGGCACGCACTACACTGAGAGTTTTTAAAGTTAATTAAAGTGTATAAATATTAATGATGAATTAACTGGAGCAGGGGAGGACTCAATTAAAGCAAGTTCCGAATGCGGCTCGATCGATTTCAGCTGCTCCTCAGGTGATTAACCCTGTGCTGCTTTATTTTTTATCAAGGAAGGGGGTGAATGTGTACCAAGCATGGAGTGCGGAGCGTACGTGTGTGGCGTGTCTGAGAAGAGGGATGAGATCCTCCTGCGGAGCACTTCCTTCGCGGACTGTGCCGAATTGGGCTGTGAATGATGCTCCTTGGCGAATCGGCAGCCCGTCTAATTATATTCAGGGCAACAGCTAGGAGATGTAAGTCATGACCGTGTTTTGCCATATGCGAGCCAATCAGGGGAGCTGTGGGCCCCTGTGCCTTCTCTGCCACATTCCTTCATCACACACTCTGTCTCCTGCACGTTCTCCTCTCTCCGGGCCGGTAGGGTCTTCCAGGAAGAGAAGCCGTCTGAAACGGAGGGAACACAGACGCAGGGATTTGGGACACACATCCCAGCCGGGACCTCATCCGGCCTGCTGCTCGTCCAGCAAAACAAAACAACTATAAAAACAACGGCAGCAGCATATTGCTTTGAAAATGTTCCCAATTTGAGTGCTTTGTCCCATGGGTGGGTGGGGGGGGAGGGGGCGGATTGCGTGACAGCTGTAAAAAGCGAAGGATAAGGCAGCCCGTTGAGTCCTGAAATGAAAACAAAAAGCAAAACACCCCTTTTGAAACGACTGCAGCCACTGAGATTTATATTGCAAGGCGGCTCCACAGTGGACCATTTCCTTTTGGGGTGGGCACTGTTTATACACCATCATTTCTCAGGGGCTCACCAGCTTTGCCCCTCGCATTGATTGCGCTACGTGCCCAGTTAGCACAGACAAATGGGGAGGGCGGGACATTTACTTCTGATTTGTTACGTGTGAATGTTTGATGGGGTCTAATGGTCAGGCTGGTGCAGATGTGTGTGTGTATACATAGTGAGGGTCATGTGAAGATTTCACTCTGACACGTGGTGTCTAACTGCCCGCCCCCTGCAAGTGAGAGTAAACCCCAACACCAACCGGTGCCAACCCCAAACCCAGACCCTCCATCCATCTGCCGACTACCACTATGGGAGTGCAATTTCATTGCACTGTAAGTTATTTGGGAAAATAAATCACATTTCCTTCATTCCTGCCAGGCTAAAAAGGACAGTAAAGGGTCTAATACAGCAGGTAAGGTCCAAGATCATTAATGTCACAGGAGAAACGTGCATCTTCATCTGCTATCCCAGTGAATGGTCTAGTGTGAGCTCTCTGCCACCCCCTAAGGTCCTGCAAAGGACTTGCTCCCTGTCTTGGAGTGAGTCTTTTTGGTGACCTCTTTCCATAGACTTTGCCCTGAGCCCCCATTAAAAGGGATTGCATGCAGTCCCATCGCACAAATTCAAATCCCAAAGTAACCTTCCATTATTGCTATTTTTTTAGATCATTGTAAATACATTCCATCCTTTGCAACAGTGAGTAAATGTCAAGCAGTGTTACTGGTGAACAGCCCCCTCTCTGCAGTTGGGCAAACAGCTTGTAGTCACTTCCTGAAAAATAGCTCAACAGCTCCGACTGGCGACCACGAGCATCAACCTAAAATCTCTTCATGACTCACAAGTCAGAACTTCCTTAAACTTTTTGATCATTTAAGTCGCGTTCAGTTTAAAGTGGATTTTAATGATTAATTTTACATGGGAATAAAAACAGCCTCGCGCCAAAAAAAAAAAAAAAAATCTAAATATCCTAACTTTGGGTGAATCTACTGAGGGAACAGAAACGGGATTAGACAGCTGGGCTCCTATGGTTCTTGCTGGTCTACAGCGACATCTGCTGTTGACCGGAGGAGGAACACGAGGCTGCGGTGTGAAACTGAGTAAATCCCCCTCGACAGCAGTGTTATCACAGGCACGTGCATAAGTCGGGATCCCAGTACATCTAAAGTCAGGGAATCATGAGAAGAACCCTTTTGTACTCATACTTAGCACACCCCTTTTAATCACTAACACTTCCCAACTCAAGTTCGTTGCATCTGTATGCAATGAACTAGGTAGCCTAACTAAACAAAACGGCAAAGCTCGGCTCTGATCGTTCTTTTACTGATCGATTTGTTGTCCAACCTAAATGGTTTAGACCACTTGTTTCTAGGGTTTGCTGGTCGAGTACCTATCCTATGTAGTCAAATCAGCATGTGGAGCCAGCATGCACGTGCTTTCATGGAAAAGGCAACAACACTTAAGTTACAAAATTTATTCTTCTATATTTTTACATTTTTAAAATGTGACAGCGTACACCGTAAAATTCGTCGTTATATAACATGCAAATACGCCTCTTCTCTTGGACCTGCCAAAACGTACAGGCATGCTTTAAAAGGGAAGGCACCAGTCATCGGCAGTAAGTTGGTCACCGTGTAACTGCCCCGGGACAGCCGAACATCTCCTGAGAAGCATACGCCATGTAGAGGAACCCATCCTCATCCTTGTGGTCCTTGTAGATCTCCGCCATGGTGAGGGACATGCTAGACATCCCGCCATTGTTAACCAGCAGATAAAACGCTTGTCTTGGCATAAGATACAGCCGGTTTCTGTAAAACGGAGTAAATAAGTTATGCGAGAGCCTAAAACTTTGGTTTTTCGCCAACTCAGGTGTGGTCTTTAGGTCATTCGTGTTCGCAAGCCCCAAGATGCGCTAATGATTTTACTGATGCACGTTTTTTAAAAATAAAACATTTAGAAGGAAAAAAAAAAAATCATAAAATCAGGGCTAACAAACAGGTTTTTAAATTGGCGTCACCTGTGCCAAGGATGGCGCGGAGTTCCATGTACCAAGTCCTCACCTTATGACGGTAATGAACTGGCTTAATGTCAGTTCTTCTGGGACCAGAAATTTCGTCTTGTCCAGTGACGGTAGGTACTTTTCTTTTTGGTATTTTTCAAGGATTACCTGGAACATGGGACATGTTAACGATTAAGAATAAACGAGTCTGAGCCTGAGAGTCTGAGCGTCCGGGGAGGTTTCGCCTTACTGGGATCTTGGTGGGAAATTTCGCCCGGATTCCGGCCACCTCGTGCTTTCGTGCGGCTATTTGCAATTGAGCAGAATAATAATAATTAAAAAAAAAAAATCACATAAACGCATTTGCTTGAAACTGGTAATGCGTCAGTGTGGATGTGAAGATTTCTATGGGACGGGAATGTTTTCCTCCGGAATCCTTACCGAAGCTTTTCCGCTGCTTGAAGGGCTTCGATCGCTCGGCACGTCTCACTGAAGGCATTCTGAATGGCGAGTCTTCACCAACATGTCTTGACAGAGTAGCGTGTCAGGCCTAAATACTCTGTTCATGGTGACGTATCGTTAAACCCTTGGCTGCAGAAGGCAATGTGGGTCGCATCGATCGATCAATAAAGATGGATCGTATTCAGTTTACGTATATATTAATTGTGCAGACATTTTAATAATCGTTTTGTATGATTGTAGGCCAGTCTTGGGTGGATTAGGTCTGGTGTTTTCATAGTTAATAAGGGCCAAATAAACCCAGTGTTCATAGCTTGACAGGGCTATTCAAATCATCCTCCAGGTCCAAGCACTTCTGATTTTTCAGCCCTCCTTTACCTGTGAGCCAAGGGGTAAAGCATTGGTGGCAAATCAGAATCAGTGTTTAATAAACTAACAACCTGGGAGAACTGAAAACAAGGCCTGGATTTGGAATCGAGGTCCAGATTTAAAGCGCCCTGGTTTAAGAGGTGCGTTTCTGAAGATTTGAGTTCTTGGCTGTGAGTTTCAGCGTGATCGTGAAGCTGACATGTCCCAAGAGATTTTGCAGCTTCGTGAAATGGAGCTGATCCCTCTTTTACTGGTAACCCTATTAAGAGAAAATGTTCATTTT
>JAODKE010000068.1:5516321-5530779 GCA_026779605.1 Mormyrus hasselquistii
CAAATTACTGCGGGGGCTATGTATACTGTAAATCTGCAAATTACTGCGGGGGCTATGTATACTGTAAATCTGCAAATTACTGCACATTAATTACTTAACATTTCCAAACACGTGACTGAATAAATTAAACAAGCAGGTAAGAACAAGCAGAAACCCAAAAACAAGGACTGTAAAGATCACTGAATTTGATCTAAGGACCTTCAAATGCCATGAAAATTGAATTTAACTGATGGTTTAAATACAGCTGGTAGTGTTAATTTGAAGAAAACTTGATGTCATTACTTCGAGGTGCTCTCCGAAGATTCACATTGGTACCTGGTTTCTTCTTCCCAAGATGTGGAGTAGCGAACTATGTTAGGGTGCTGGAGTTCTACCAAGGCAGAAACTTCACGGAGGGATTTTCTAAGAATTCAAAACCGCATGAAAACACAAAAATAAATTAATACACACGTCACCTAATAACCATGAACAGATGAATTTTTATTTTTCTCAAGCTACTTTTGTCATGAAATACTGTCATTTCTTACATCCTGCTCTCAACTATCTTCACAGCATAAAACTTGTCTTCAAGTATCCGCCTTGCCTTGAAAACACGGCCAAAACCACCTTTTCCAATACGTGAGATGTTATCAAAATCTTGCAAAAACCTTAAGCAAAAAAAAACGAGGGGATTAAAAGGAAATCATACACAGGTGCTTTACAGCAACAGTTTTATTTTAATAATATGAACATAGTGCCGCCTTGTGTGTAGAACTCCTCAATCTGGAATTTGTCTTCAGATTGGACACGGAATGTTCCGGACCCCACCTTGATGGCTGGGTGGGGGGCTTCTGTACTGGTGCTTCCAAACTGGCTTCCTTTAAGAAGTAGGATATATATAATGTATAATTAAAATACACTCTACATAAGATAATATTCCAAAGTCACTGGTTTCACAGGTGGGATGTAATTTAGGAAATTGCCTTTACATTTTAAATGAGAGGCAGTCTTTTTCTTGTAGCCCCTTATAGGATGATTCTGTCCTCATGACTTTGTCATTAACGATTGTTATTATATTAAGTGATCAATTTTCCTCAATTGTGTGGAAGTCTCCGAAATAGATGTAAAAAAGGCACTGTATTGAAATACCTGCTTCTTGTCAGATGGTAAATGAGAAAAAGTCACAGCCAATCTAAAAAAAATGGGAAAATGTATCTATTAAGTCTTTGACTTTAATTTACTTTCAGTAAAGGACAGAATTGTTTTATATGATTTTTTCTAGAACAGCAAATCTTTTAGAAGTGTAAATTCTGTTGCTTGGAAACGAAGGGATGAAGAAAAACTATTTACTTTCTTTTGGGCTTGTTAGATACAGGGGTTGTTTCCTGCATGTGAAAAAGGAGAAAATGGTTTAGCACAAACACCCATCTATGTTACTTCTTACTATTGTCACGTTTACTTAAATAAAGGCTCACAGATGCATGTACAAATTCACAACAATCTCAATATTATTCCAAAAATGCATCAGTTTTGACTCCCTTAACTCACCATTTTTGGGCTTTGAACACCAGAGGAATCCTTAAATACAATGCTGTCTGAGCTTTCCCCTCTGCTCTGCAAATTCCTGGGATCTTGGGGAACACTGCAGGTAAATTTATAGTTAATAAAGTGCTGTCACTTGAATTTTTTGAGGCAACATTCAGAAACACAGAATTCTGTGAAAAGTCTGTGCATAGAAGTACTTTTTACTTATTTCTCTTAGCAAGAACTTAAAGTACTATGCATGGAAATTTTAACCTCATTTGTTTCTGTCGAACTCCATTGTTTTAGACAGAGAAATCAACAACAGAATCAGAGTCTGCTTCAGATCACTCATCTCCAGAAGTCGGGCATCAGTAACAGGTCAGATCATCGACATCCTCACCGTAACACAGGGGAACCAAAGATGCTGGAGTCTGAGTCGTCAACTCTGAACGGGTTTCTCCTTAACGGTGACGGGGTGCAGTTCTGTTTGAAACCATAGCTACATGTTAAAAATGAGTATAGCATATATAATTATACACTTCTCAGTTTAAAGAACGTCTGCCTGAACATGACCAGAATGTAACGGATATCTGTATCAACAGCACTGACCTCTTGGTCACCTGTTGACTTACAACTCCAGTGAGCCCCACTTTGAGGTGTGGTCAGCACCAGATTGCTGTGGTGGCAGCTGATATGGTAGATGGAAGTGAAGAAAGTGTCCTTTCTTTCTTTCTTTCTTTCCCTCTCTCTTTCAATAAGGGCTGCCTTCCATGCTTCTTAAACACCTTGAGGGAACTAATACTGCTATATTATACAATGCACTGCATCGTCTCTTCTTTTACTACACGATTGTTTTCCCTTATTTACAATGTTCTTAGATGTATTGTTCTCCCAAGCATCTGTGCCCTACACTGCAACTGTAGCACAAGAATTTTACCATGTGATTCACACATGACAAAATTTGAAACTGCCATTATAATGCAGACCAGAGCTGCAAGCATCTTTTGCTTTACATATTTCTGATTGGGTAGGTCCTTGATTTAGACCCCGCAATCCATGCTGATCCTGCCCCCCAGCCCACGATGCCTCTGGCAGGCTTTCAGAATAGCCAGTGTGGCCACGATGTCACTGCCAGGGTTAGCGGTGAAAGAAGCCGTGTAAGTTCATACTTCGCGATTTTAGCCCAGATTTTGCACTCGACAACAGTTTTTGGAGGCAAATCGGTGTTTGATTGGCACTGGAAAATCGGCTCTCAATCGCTGTGTGAATTGTTCAAAGACACGACCTGACGGAGGCACTGATGCATCGCAGGCACCTGCCAGATATCTGGCATGCCAAATGTCTAGACTTTGTCAGTGACTCCAAATCCTGTAGCTGTGAGAAGTCATGAGCTACAGTCAATGAGAGCGCAAGACATGAGGTGAGATGAATCCCAAGGCAGGAGTCTAAAAAGGTGTTAAGGTGTAAAAGTGCAGTTTCTTTAGAAACTGCTCTTAGTGCATGCGTGCTTGTGTGTGTGTGTATATATATATATATATACACACACACAAGGATTCCACTTACAGAGTCTCCGCAGGCAAAATGGTGGTTTATTGAACAGTAAAAATTAACATAATGTAATACAGTGCAGACATACACCGGGTATTGAAAGGCAGCTCAGATAGAAATTAAGGGCAGTTCTTCACCCCCCTTTACACCCCAAAATACCCTCCCCAACAGGGTGCTGTGTGTAGGTGTTGTGAGTGAATTTGCATATAAAGAGTGACCCCCTGGAGTGTGAGGATCCTGAGGCAGGGACGGGACAGGACAGGACGGAGATTTCCCGTGAGAGCAAATGGTAGCTCAAACATTTCTCTTGCCACTGTCAATTGAATTGTCTTCCTTATCACTCTAGTGGTGCCGACTGGAACCCCTATTATCTCCCTGGCTTCCCCCTTCATCATTAATAGCTAACACTGTCTGCATTCACATGATTAACCTAGAATATTGGGGCATCTTTTCCTTATGTATACATACATACATACAAACACACACACACACACACACACACACACACATATATATATATATGTGTATGTATGTATGTTATGCAGTGTGGAAGTGGCTTTACCTGAAGGGAATCCCAAGCCTGTTGTGCTGCGTTCCGTTTCGCCTCCTTAGAACTGTTGCCCTTCCCTTCAGGGTACTCCGTTTTGCCAATGAAAGCCTTATAAAAAAATCTGTAATATCAACAATTTTCTTCAATAATACTGAACAGCCTCATAAATACAGTGTGAACTGCTAAGCCATTTAACTGTAGTTTATTTTTCCACTACCGTATTCTTCACCCGCTTGATACATACTGAGGACTGTGTGGTGGTCCTCTCTTGTCCAGTAGTTTGAAATCGAGGACCATTTTGTTTTTTTGGCAGTAATGGTTTAATAGTCCGATGTAGTTTGCCTCCAAGGTTGGCTCGGTGGTACTCAAACTGCACTCGTCCATTTCGTTGCAGATTTCTTTCACGCTAGGCTCGTCTGCTTCCTTTAAATGATAAGAATACGAGGAGGACTCTCACTGACAGCCCACAGTCTACTCTAGTTTTTCACCAAACCCACACTCAATGTACTACTGAAAAAAGGAGGAAAAAATATCACATATGTCCAAATGACTGCATGATGTTGTATTTTACACCAGAAACTGGAATAGAGCAACGTGAGGCCTATGGTATCAATGTGGATTTTGGCCGTATTCTACCTGATCTGTGGTTGCTTCTCGGTTCAGCTCTTCAAATACCAGCCTGGCTGCCTCCTCCTTGACTTCCTTCTTAGTTTTTCCGTGGGCTTCGGGGAACTCTCGGCTACCAACGACAAACCTGCAACACCTACAGAAGGAGTAGAGAAGTGAGCAGAGGTGAAAAACGCATGGCATTCCACAGCAGCAGATGACAATGATCATCAAGGGGAAACAAATGGGGAGTTTGGCTAGAGATCTGCAGCCGCTCCAATCACGCATCATCCTAGCGCGTAGATAAACCAGCAACTGGATAATGACTGAATAGTTACTGTGTGGCGTTGACTGGAGAAATTCTAGTAGATTCTATTGGGACTACATTGAGCCTTTCCCTCTGACCATATTCATTCAGCCAGCATGTGTAGTTTGCCCATTTGAAGGATCCATTTGTGACAGGTGAGGGATTCTCAGTTCGGCTGGTCACCTGCAGGGCAGCACAGTATACTGTCAGCAGACACATCACCCATATACCCAATCACTACACTTCTTCATAATTGGTCCACAGATTCTCTGTCGGTTTCCTGAAGCAGGATGGAACAGCAACAGTATCCTGCCCGATCTGGCAGGGAGCTAATCAGCGACTCGTGTTTAAATCACGCTAAGCACAGCAGAAGCACAGTATCTAATGATTATGCTTACAGATTCATTGGGCCGGATGCCTTCCACAGATAGTTTCTCTAACGCATTTTTTGCAGCATTTTGCTTTGCCTCCTTCTTAGAGTGGCCCAGCCCCACAGGATACCTTTCATTGTTCAGCACAGCTGTCATAGCGAACCTGGATGATAATAATAATAAATAATAAAAAAACAACAGCAACACCGCTAACAAAACTCGCCGCTATTTACATTGACATCTTGGTGTTCAACATTCTGAAAAGGGGAAATTATGTATATGCTTATAATAATAATGTTTCGACTTACATTCCATTGCTTTCTGGCGCACTGATTTCCTCGTAGGACAGCTTGACATAATTTCTCTGAGCTAACAGGTTAAGTTGCACAACGTACTTTGACCCGTCCATAGTCTAAGCATCCTGTCAAAAAGGTGTTTTTATAAACTTCATAATTGGAACAAATCGTTCAAAAACAGCAAATCCAAAATGTTACATGATGGAAAACACGGTGCAAACTTGCGTTTTATTGTTCTCTTCTGGAGAGCATCGAAAAGGATTTAATGTGTTCATTTTGAGGCTGAACTACTTAAGCCGATAATAATAATAATAATAAGACTTTATGTAAGGAGTATTCCTGTTAGACAATCATAACGTCAAGCTTAAGTTAACCCAGCTAAATGAGAAATTCTGCTTCGTGGGACACCTCCCAGTTTAAGTGCAGTGTTCCCATTTCTGAATGTTTACCGACATGACATTTTATGCTTCTCGTGCAATTAAGCAACATCTTTATCAAGCAGCTAAACTACGCGCACCAGAAGAATTATAAGTGTATATGATCACACATTTTTACGCACCGATACAGCTGCTGCGTTTCGTGCTCCGTCGCTCGGTAAGTTTCGGTTTCGTTATCTAGAAAGGTTCTTTTTACCGTGGCAAACGTCACACCCCCCGCTGACGTGCACAGGAAGTATATCGGAGAGAAATTGAAGTAGTGTATGCTGAACAATTCATCTGTTCATTTTGGAATTTTTGATGTACGTTAAAGAGGAGTAGGATAACTGTTATGTTATTTAAAAATGAAGAGGTATAATGCTGGGTTGGCACGGGCGGGGTATATGCAATCCTGATGAATTGCCTGTAGTGTGCAAATATGTAGCCTTTCTGAGCGTAACATTCGATACGCTGACATATATCGTCCACCTGTGTGTCTGCTTTTGAAAAACTCAAATACAACTTTCGTCATAAGCGGGCTCACCTCAAAATACACTTTTTGCCTCCTGATACATGTTAATATTAGCCTGGTCGTATCACTGCGCAGAAGATTCTAGCACGAGCCCCTGGCAGCATCTTCCGCGCAGTGATACGAGTGGTGTGCGGCGTTCGGTAAAAAGATAATAGTTCTTATATCAAACTGCTCGCTCCGGGTATCATTTAATCCAGCAGTTTGGACCACAGTTTGTGAAGGCATTTTCCCAAAATGCACTTCAATATCTTTACACGAACAAAATTTCAATTTTTTTTCATAGAATTTACTTTACACCTGTCCGTCTTCATAAAATGTATCCAGGTTGTTCCAATCTTTGCTTTAAATGTAAAGCACAAAGGGGTACATATTTTCATATATTCTGGTCCTGTGATAATATCCAATCATTTTGGAAGGGGGTTCACTCTGTAACTCAAAAGATAACGGGAAAACATTTTATTTTATCTCCTGCATGGTATTTGTTGAATCATATTCCTGAAGATCTTTTTGACTTTTTCACCCCAGGTTCCAACTGTCACTATGTGGATATCCCAGCTGTCATCTTTCCTTCCCTTGGAGAAACTAACTCATGATCTTAATCACAGGTCGGACAAATTTTGGAAACTCTGGAAACCTCTCCACTGTTTTTTGCAAAAACTCTGAATGGTTATTTTAATAGAGGTTTTTATTTTCCCATCATGTTTTGCTTAACTTCAGCAGGCAGAGATTTATATTTTCATGTACGTTGCGTATTGTTATATTTTTTCAGCGCTGTGGGTGGGGGAGTGGGTTTGTTTGTTTGTTTGTCTGTCTGTTTGTGTCTGTATCATCTGAAAATCCTTAATAAAAAAAAAAAAAAAAACTGCTCGCTCCAAAGTCTGTGGATTATCTCCAATAACCGAGTCAGAATTTAGGCTTAGAGAGGCAACTCCCATCAGAACAACCTAGATGGATAAAAGCACGAGTCCCCTCTAAAACATTTTTTAATTTTTTTTTTTTTAGTTTTGGGGTGTTCTGCCCGTTTAGGCTGTTTTTATCCATTAACCGTTATGCGACTTATGCTACCTACTCACCAACCGGCAGTATTACCTGCACGGTCAGTATCTTGGGCATAAATTTTATTGGTGTGGAAATGATGACATTTGACATGGCTATTACTGAATAACACACGTAGGACAATTCATAGATCAGTGGGGAAATTCAAGGAGTGAAATGCATGCATTTACATACTCAAAATGTTTCACTGGGACCCATTATAAGAAGCGTTCGCCACTGACGTTGTCATACTCCTTACTCTCAATTCACTGTCCATCGTGTCAATCGCAAACGGACTGGTGATCAAAATGACAGGACGTCAATAAGAGTAAAGGAGAACATGACAAACACTTTGGCAAATTTTTGGGGACACAGTGAGTGACGTAATCACTCTTAGTCGTAGATTCCTAGTATAGTCCAAAATTTTCCTTTCTGAATCTCTGGGGTAAAACTATATTATTTTAATATCAGTAAATGGACAGCATTCCCAAGTCTTGTCTTTTCATCTAGAAAATACAAAAATAAAAAGTAAATACATAATCTCTAAACCACACATGATTCATTACAACAGTTGCCATAAGCACACTTGTTATATTTCACAGCAGAAAATAATAATAATGAAATTACAAATTTGCTTTCATGGTCGCTTGGTACAGCAAACAATTCCGAGCATCATGTTAAACATGCTAGATATTTTTCCTTGTTTGAAATTGTTAAAGTGTCCACAATTTTCACAAGGAGGATTGCATCTAGTAAGATGAGGGAAATCTGTTCTCTCTCCTCCGCTCAGTCGTGGTCGGCAGCTGTGTCACCGGGGCAGTTTGCGTTTAAATCATCTTCATCTGCAGGTTTAAAAGGAAACTTTACCTGCACATCAGTTCTCAAGGTATGCAACAAGCTGATGACCAGGACCAGTTGGCTTTAAACACTTACCACTGTATGCAGTGCCGCACCATATGCAATACAAGTGCACACTCCTCAGATACGACGTGAGGATCTGCAGCTTGTCCAGCGACTAGACAGAGAATGGTGATATGTTACCCTCATAGTCGACTCTAGGCTTTTCTCCCAGTGGGTGGAAGGTGACCATTCATTCATTACAGGTTATGCCAAACTGAGCTACACTTGTACATTTGTTTTTTTGTAAAAATGAGTACATTTACAATAAATAATTACACAATGATTCTGAACTGTTCAAATAACACTTTCATCTGATCACTAGGGGGTCAGATCAATTGCACCCCTCACACCCATGGTTAAATCACCTATGGTTACCATCTAACAAGAGGAATTCAAATGTGTATTTCATCATACTTTTTTCGATGCCATAAATATCGTTCGGCATTAATATGGCTTCACAAAAACATTAACGGAGTGATCCACCATGAAAATGTGTACTGTACAACAGGCCTGGTTCTGAGGGAGGGCTGGTCCACCCTATAGCTGGGCAAATGCCAACCAATCAGAGATTATTATTATACTTATTATTATTAGGTGATCAGTGGTCATTGTTAACACACCACAGCACAGCATGCACAACAACTAAATGTGCCCTCTGCATTTAACTCATATGTGACTTTCGTGCCATAGCAGGGGGCAGCTAATTCAGCGCCGGGGGAGCAGCGCTTGGGGACGATAACCTCTGAGGTACCCTGAGCAAGGTATTTGCTGGTAAGGCCCATGAGGAATCAAGGGGAAAAAGTAAACTAAGATTTTGAACTTTTACACTCAAAGCCCCCAAGCCCCCATGGAGAATCCTGTTGCCTGTGTTACATGCCTTCAGCATCTGCAGAGATGTGTAAAAATCCCCAGCTCACTCAAACCCACATGGTGTCTTTTCAACAAATGATGGCAAAGGAAATTATGAACTAACAGTTAGTTGCTGCCCTTCATCTTCATCTTCCTCTTCCTCTTCCTGTTCCACTTCTTCATCTTCTTCTTCCTTGTTTGTAGTGTCAGGCCAGTACCAGCTCTCCCGGGGAACCCCAATGTCCTGACACACATAAACAAAGTTACATAGCAGTCATAGATTCCATTTATGGCTAGACAGGTTAAACTGTTGCTCGACTGTGTCAGCATATGGAAGCATGATAACTGTATGTACCGGCATGTGCTACAAGGTCTGGACTGAGATTTGACAATGGACCCCTGGGTCTGTGGGGCATCTGTGCTGACCTTCTGGTTGTCCAGCTGCTCACAGACACGCTGGCTCTTCCGCAGGTCCCCCTCCGTCTGCCGCTGCTCCCTCTCTGACCTCATCCTGAATCTGAGGTGCAAAGAGGGCACACAAACAGAGTAGGTCCCAGACATCTAAGCAGGAATGTTCTCAGTGCCACAACAAGTCGGGACTGACCCGACAAACCGATGGGAGAGACCAAGCCCTGCCCTGGCTGTGTTGAGACCATGTGGCCACTCACCTGAAGTCTTCCAGGGACTGTTTCTCTACCTGTTGCTTAATTCGCACTTTCTGCCGGTGGTGCTCCAGCTTCTCTTCTGCCTTCCTCTTCTGGACGGCCTCCATTCCAATTCCCCCCCTGTCTGATACATTTATAGTAATGCATCACCTCAAGTACCTGCTTTGCATTCGGATGTCCAAGCTTAGCAGTTGTAGTACAATGTTACAGAGCTTTAACAATATATATTCTAAATGTGCTGCAAACATTAAATTCATGTGCTAATGAGGAGGTAGAAAGCACACCTGTTTTGATGTTCAGTGGAATAGGTTCAACCCTTCCAGCCCCTGTAAAAAAATATTTTAATTAAAAAAAAAAAAAAAAAAGTGAGTCACACTGATGCCCATGTACATGTAATTACGTGACCACATGCTTTTTCTATTTACTATTGAGTCCCATGATCCTGACCAAAATAAGAGGTTAAAAGAGGCGTTGATTTTGCTTGAGAAAATACTAGTAGTGTCCCTGATCTGGCTGACAGGTCTAGTTTCCTTGAAGACACTTAAAGAGATGGTAGCTAACCTTCCTTCCCCAAGCCTTGCCCTGCTTTGTATCCCATTTTCTGTAGAAGCGCAAAGCCTTTGTTCTCATTGCTAATGGAGCTTTGCAGCTTGGCTTCCCGACTTTCTTGCTCCTGCTCCTTGTACGTCTTCTGGCGGTTCTTCAGATTCTTCTCCTTGTGTAGCTCTTCTTTTTTCATAGCGTCCTTTACACGTTTCAATAACGGCATGCCCGGCCTCACGTCTTGACTAAAGGAAGGGATGAAGTAGATGGACGAACATAGTTATCTCTGCCAAAAACAGCAAGTACAGCCCAACCAAAAGAAGAAAAATTGGTCTTTTAATTAATTATATCCCCCACTGTTCTTAAAACTCTAATTTTTCAGAAACTCGCACCAATACATAACAACTGGGACCATCTGAATATCAATAATACCATAACCAATGTTTATTTATTTAAGATGTCATTTATAATCAACGTCATCTACACACAATTCCGAATCCTTACATCGTATTAAGAAATGCATCCGACATGTAATCATCATCATCTGCCATACTTTGGAGGGAGTCAAATACTATGAAATGCGTAAGAGTAATATCCCTGCTTCTTTCCGCAACCGCACAGTCAACTTGCCGTATTCCGTACGCCTTTAAATTCCGGGTTACTAATAGAGCAATAAGAACAATACGTTCCGGAGAAATAAAACATTTTGAATATTACGTGCAGGAAGACAATGTATTATTTTACTTGCACTAAACATAAATTAGCATTTTTATTACATGTGATATTATTAATATTATGACCCCCTTTAAAAATACTCTAAAGCTACATTTTGTAGTATCACAGTCGATGTTTCCAGTCGGAATAATTTTCTTGTCCCGAGCTAGCTACCGTAAACGTATCATTATTATTGGCGAAAAACAGGTAAGGGGAAATTAACCTTCGATATTTTATTAGTACGATTCTTATTGAACTGTCACAAAATGCTGTCATGGAGATGAAATGATTTATAAAAATTCCTAAAGAACCCGAACGTCATTTAAATAGAAGCAACGACATGGAAACTGATTCGTGTCCTCTAGCTACAATGAATCATAGTATTTTGCCTGGAAGCTTAACATTTTCTTGTATGTCTGGAAGTTGAACTGTCTCGTTTCAGCTGGGTCATTTTCTGGCTGTTCCTCTTTTTCGGGTTTGGTTTCAGGAGCTGGGGGTGGCTGGCTGGTCCTGACTAGCTTAGCCGGCCGGTCAGATTGGGCTGCCCGTGTTTCATCTAAGTCTTTTCCGGCTGATGTTACGATTTTATGCCACACTAAGGTGATTCAGACAATTTATTAGATACGTAAAATTAGCGTGCTGGGATGTACTTCTGTCTGACATCTCGGCACTGCTGGGGCACTTGTGTGAAATCTGGCCGAGGCTCCCATAGTGCACTACCTGGGTGAAATAAAAAAATAGGGAATTGGCCGAGAAAAATGGCAATATTGTGTAATTTTACGGTGAATTATTTTAATAACTTCGCAATAATATATCGTATCAAATGTAATAAACTTCTAAGGCGCCCGTTTTTCACTTCGACCTGTCTGTTAATGGTTACAGCCTGCCTGCGGTAGTATGTATTATTGAGTATGAACAATTTCCGAATTAGCCTTGAATTTAAGTTTTGATTTTATGATGTTGGTATTGAATTTCATATATTTATCCTGGTTTCACCCATGACCATAACTGTTGGTTTTTGTGTTCTTATTTATTGATTAAGATTTTCATATGTTAATTTATAGGTTTCTATAAAAAGTTGCTGTGAAATTGAATTTCATATTCAATTTAAAAACATTTAGTTCTCTTCAGACCATTCCTACAATTTAATGATTAATGAATTTGATTTGTAAAATAAACAGTTTTTTTATCATGAAATCTAGGTCTTTGATTTTACAGTTTTTACAGTAATTTGAAGTGTCACAGTAGCCAGTGGGACAAGAAACAGTATTGAAATTTGAGGAGAGGCACTGCCATAGATTAATTTGGTGCTGTTTGGGTATAGGAAGGAACTTTCATGATAGTGTCCAAAGTAGCTTCTGTTTCTACATTACAGTCCAAAGTGTTCTTATTGGGAGTTGATTTTTCGTCCTTGATATCTCATTGGGTGTCCTGTCTGCTTGTTACAGTTGTGGCCATCTCATTGGGTTTCTAAGCAAGAAAGCCCATAATGGAGCTGGCTCACAGTCTGCTACTCAATGAAGATGCCTTGGCACAGATCACCGAGGCCAAAAAGCCCGTTTTCATCTTCGAATGGCTCCGTTTCCTGGACAAAGTCCTTGTGGCCGCAAACAAGGTGAGTGACCTCTGCGTTGCACGCTTGCCGTACACTCAGAGACCTGGAGAGGGGATTTTATGCAGACCTAGCTTCCTGTCTCCCAGGGCTGTGCATGCTGTAACCTCTGTTTTTGTGTGTGTGTGTGTGTCTGTATATGTGCTTACTTGTGTTGGGGTGTACATGAATGTTCACGCACCTGCAGGTGGATGTGAAGGAGAAGCAGAAGAAGCTTGTGGAGCAGCTGACGGGTCTAATCAGTAGCGCCCCTGGTCCCCCGACCCGCAAACTGCTGGCCAAGAATCTGGCCACCCTATATAGCATCGGCGATACTTTCACCGTCTTTCAGACCCTCGACAAGTGCAATGACATCATCAAGAGCAAGGATGACACACCCGCCTACCTTCCCACCAAACTGTGAGTGGGCCGGGTCCCCCGGGGGGGTTTTGGTGATAGGCAGCCTGGTGCAGTGTTGTTTGGTTATAATAACAATCACATTCAGCCTAATCATTAGGGCTGGGTTTAAAAAATTGATTTTCTCGTTGAAATCCATCTTCATTTCACCTTATCGATTCATAAAATCCCCAGATCGATTTTTAATATATGCCTTTTACCGTCTATGACCTTTTCCTGTGGATGAGTTAAGCTTTAATTTCATTATTGTTGCGTGGCCAGCCTTGTGCAATGAGATCTGGTGGACACAAACAGATAAACACGGTGGAACCTGCTCCATAGAATGTACCGTCAGGCCTAAAGGCAGATGTCTGGATGTATTTAGGAGTTAAGTGTGATGACATTGACAAGCCGGGCAAATGCAAAGTAGTATGTAATATTTGTAAAATGGAGGTGAAATACTGCGGAAATACCAAAAATCTCTGGAACCGTTCAACGAGACGTCATCTATAGGAGCAAACGTCCAATCTGAAACTTATTTGTCATGTTCAATGAAAAGTTAATTAATGCAGCTGCTTTTTAATAATGCACCAGGCTAGAAGGTTCCTTGTACAATTTACAGCATTAGTACTCTGAGAACCTCTTAACTATCTAAGCAAACTTGGTATTGTAACTGAAGTATCCCTAATAGAATCAATATTGAATCAAATCTAACTGGAAATTGAATCGATTCGGGACTTTGTGAATCGTATTTGAATGGAATCGGGAAATCGGTGGCGACACCCAGCACTACTAGTGATACCCTGGATACACTAATATATGTCAGTTCAAGGTTCTTGCTAGCATGGCCTTTGATGCAGCTCTGTTATTAGCCATACAAGCTACACTGCTCCATAATGGCATGACAGGATCTTACGGGTTACTGTTTACCTGTCATCTTCATGGCAGTGAGTCCACGTTGTTTGTAGGCACCGTTAGCTAGCAGCAATGTGCCCTCACCCGCGTCTCCATCTCCGCAGTGCTGCCGTGGCTTGTGTGGGCGCCTTCTATGAGAAGATGGGCCGGATACTGGGCAGCTCCTTCCCCGACACCATCAGCAACCTCCTGAAGGCTCTGAAGAGCGCTGAGGTATGAGCGCGGTTCGTGTTACGCTTGAGACCGTCCTGCGTAACGGGAGGAGGCGGTGGCCAGCTTCACGGATTCTGATTGACGGCTCTTTGCGCCTCCCCCTTTCCTTTCGACTTTGCGGCGTCAGTCACAGGGGCGTGGGGAGATCCTGCTCAGCCTTCAGAAGGTGCTGAGTGGATTGGGTGGGGCCGCTGCCTCTTGCCACCGGGACATCTATAAGAACGCCCGCTCCTTGTTGACTGACAGGTCCATGGCTGTCCGCTGTGCGGCTGCCAAGGTGAGTCTGTTAAAATCCGTGCCTCTTTTTTAGGTGCCACAAACACTCATGGTCTCCTACTTTTCTCTTTTCTCCTACTATAAATTATTCCACAGTAAATCAGTAACCCTGGCATAACTAGCTGATTAAGTTGTTCTGCCCCCCCCCCCCCCCCCCCCGCCGGGGGCTCGGGGTCGGGGGGATGGGGTGGGCGTGCGGCGGGCGGCCGGAGGGGGGAGAGCGGGCCGCGGC
>JAODKE010000068.1:5540538-5560268 GCA_026779605.1 Mormyrus hasselquistii
ATGGTGTGTTTCTCCACATTATGAACTGAAGTGTTTCTACACACAGTGCACATGAAAATATACCATTCTAACGCTGTTTATGTTTTTATATATATATATATATATATATATTTTATGGCAGAGGTGGGCGGGGCTGTGGCACCAGAGCTGGGCAAGGAAGAGGAAGATTCGGAGAAGAAAGATGAGATGGATGATGACACCATGTTCACCACCCTGGGGGAGGACGAGAAGAAGAAGCCCTCCGTCGCCCCCCGGTGGGTGACTCGGGTGTTTGCGGCCGACTGCCTGTGCCGCATCATACTGCTCTGTGAGAATGTGGACAGGGCGCACTTTGACCTCGCCACCGCCCGCTCCGCCAAGGCCAAGAACCCCAAAGGTACTTGTCCAGTGTCTACTCTGGCCCATCGGGTCTCTGGTGTGATTCTCTAATGGTCTCTCATCTTTGTTTGGGCCTGTGTGGGCCTTGCTGTGCTAAACTTAAAGGCTCCATCTTGAAGTCATCCCAAAATTCACAATGTCGTGCCAAAGTTGCTTTAAAATGATCCATAAATTACAGAAAAGCCCTTTTTTTTCCTCCCCTATTGAGATGGCGTTCCTCATTATCATGCTGGTCTATACTGGCAGACTCTGAGTCATTATGCATGGGGGGGGGGGGGTTTAGGCAGCCACAGGCCTTCAGGAAGTAAGTGTGAATGAGCAGAGAAGTGGCTTAGTTTGCTTGTTATCTGCAGAGAAGGGAGGGCTGAAGTTCTCAAACCCACGGCAGCTGGACAGCCAGTCACTGCTGATTAGCAGCAAAGTACTGGGGGGGGGGGGGGGAGTGTGTTGCAACAAAAATCAACCCCTCTCTGCCCCAAGGTCTGTGTTTAGTAAGTCATTTTTTGGGTGACATTCTCTGTCTGCGCCAGGTGACCTGCTGGTCCTGCATCTATCGGACCTGATCCGCATGGCCTTCATGGCCGCCACAGACCACAGCCACCAGCTGCGCATGGCCGGCCTGCAGGCGCTGGAGGACATCATCAAGAAGTTCGCCTCCGTGCCCGAGCCTGAGTTCCCCGGCCACGTCATCCTAGAGCAGTACCAGGCCAACGTGAGTCTGTCTGGCCCCTCGCGGCCTCTTATTGGTCGAGGCTGATGAGACCACTGGGCGGGGCTCTTTCTTGGGAATTAGACTGTAATTGTCAGTAAATTGTAATTTTTAATATTATTATGGAAATGTCTGTCAGCAGTGAGTACATGAGACACTGGGAATATCACAGGGAAAATTAGAGTTGCTCCTGGGATTATGGGATGGCGCCAGCTGCCATCAAAGGATAAGTGTGACCAGGAGAAAATCCCATAAGAGGCCCAGCCCAATGTGATGTCACTCACGGCACCATCTACTCCCCCCAATCCTGCAGGTTGGAGCAGCCCTGCGTCCCGCCTTCTCACCCGACACCCCCTCTGACATCACAGCCAAGGCCTGCCAGGTAACTTGAGGCACAAGAGATGCTCACTATCGTACGCCCAAGTCTGAGGCTCCACCGCGGTTGCTAATGAGAGTGGTGTCCCGTGGTGTTGCTAGGTGTGCAGCACCTGGATCGGCAGCGGCGTGGTCAGCGACCTCAATGACTTGCGGCGGGTCCACAACCTCCTGGTGTCCTCCCTGGACAAAGTGCAGGCTGGGAAGAGTTCGTCCACCCAACTGTACAGCGAGAGTGCCACCACCATGGAGAAGCTGGCCGTCCTCAAGGCTTGGGCTGAGGTCCACCCATCTGCCTGCCTTCCTGTCACATGATTTTCCCTCCGCTCAGCAGCTCGTTTGACGCTGACACCTGCTTTCCGATCCGGTGCCCTCAGGTCTACGTGGTCGCCATGGAGATCAAGAAGAAAGCAGAGAATCAGCCGGCGGGGCCGGCGGGAGCGGGTGCGGATGAGGAGGAGGAGGATCTGGCGGAGGCGTCGGATGTGCTGCCGCCGGACAGCCTGATCACGCTGGTGCAGCCGGAGCTGCCCGCCCTCAGCCGTCTATGGTTGGCGGCGCTGCGCGACTACGCCCTTCTCACGCTGCCCGCTGAGTTTGCCAGCCAGCTACCCCCCGACGGTACGCACCCCTGCCAGGCTGTGATTCCATTCCAGGCGGATCCCAAGTTGGCCCTGCCCCCTCACCCCAACCCTTCCGTGTCTCTCCGCCCTTACCCCCGCAGGAGGGGCCTTCTACACCCCCGAGACGATCGACTCCGCCCGGCTCCACTACCGCAGCTCCTGGGCGCCCATCCTGCACGCCGCAGCACTTTGGCTCAGCCATGCGGGATTCGGGGCCGGAGATGTGGCCGACGAGCCCCCCCGGGCCCCCGGCGCCGCCCCTAAGGACCCAGATGAGCTGGCGAGGGACAGGATGCACCTGCTACTAGGTACTGCACCCTTCCAGCCTTCTCCTGCTGGGATTCCAACCCCCACTGTGTGTGAGGCAACAGTGCTATGCACCATGAAATAAGCATAATATTCAAAACATGCATTTTCTCATTTAAAGGTGAATCGCCTCCTGAGATCCAACAATGTTTTTGTAGAGGACATTATGCTTTTGCCCATATAGTATGTGCCACTCTATTAAGACACGCTGTTCCTTAAAAAGGACAGTTAGGGCATTAAGGTGACATGACATGCATGGGGGTGTGACCTTGCTAACTTCCTCTCCTCGTCGAATCAAAATGTTAATCATTATTAAAAATGAATTCTTCATCGGGTCTCAAGAGGATAGATTTAGTTTATGAAACGTGGGTAAATTTGAAGTTCTTGAGAGGAGGAGAGGATTTTTTTTTTTAATTTTTGACGGGGGGTTTTTTGTTGGGGGGCCATCGAAAGGTTAAAAACCCCCCAAAAAGCCCCCCCCCCCCCCCCCAGGTGTCAGCATCGAGTTTCTCTGCTTCCCCCGCCCGGAGGAGCCCCTGGAACACGTCATGTCCTGCCTGCAGGCACTCTGCACGCTGCTGGACTCACCTTGCGCACGGATGCACATCGGCCAGGACCAGGTACGTCTGCTGGGATGATGGCTGAATCACGCCGGAATCTCTCGGTCCGTGGCAGGGAGGGGGGAAGGGGGGGGCATCTCCAGAACTGTAGGGTCAATCTACTGGTTTTCCGTTCCACTTTTGTTGAAGTCAATTGTAATCAAACATCTGCTGTGTCATAAATAATTTAATTGCTAGTCACAACTGCTGAGCTGAAATGTAAGTGGAAAATTTTAAGGGAGACAGGTGATTGGGTCAGGTGTGAGTGGGAGGGGCCATGTTTGCAGATAGCCAGCCTACTCCCTTTTCCTCTGGTTGCAGCTTTTGGCGGTGGAGCTTCTGAACGTGCTGCACCGGCTGCTGCTGACCCGCGACCCGCCCGCGCTGCAGCTGCAGGTGGCTGCCGTGGTGCAGGACACCGTCCGCGCTGCCCAGGACCACCTACAGAGGGCGCTCAAAGGTGAGTGGTTGTTTGGCACAAGGCGCAAGGCGCCCTCATTGGGATAGGTCAGACCCAGTGGAGGCTTTAATTAGTTCAGTATGAATCTGCCCCCCTCCCCCCGGCCCAACACTCTCCTCATTCCCTACCAGGTAAAGAGGAATCTGATGAGAAGGACCAGCCCTCGGCCCTAGGGGAGGGGGGAGACACGGGGGAACTCGTTCCTGGGAAGTCTCTGGTGTTTGCAGCCATGGAGCTCTTGGTGTTCATCCTGGTGCGGCACCTGCCTCAACTCAACGCCCGTGTGGCCGACTCACCCAGCCACCCGGCCCACAGGACCCAGCGGCTGCCCGACGAGAGTGCCCGTCTTGTGGCTGCCACTGTCGCCATCCTGGCTGAGCTGCCGTCCCTCTGCTCCCCAACAGGTGGGGCTGGTGTGCAGCACAAACACCCACACACACACACACACATACAGCAACAGTGCACATATTCATATCTTTATGGGGCCCTAACCTTAACCATAAGTAACCAAACAAAACACAAAACTTCTGCCATTTTTAGTTTTTTGCTTACATTCACAGATTTTTATAAAACTGAGGTGATCCTTGTGTAGACCAAAAAAATGTTCCCACAAGGTAAAAAGTTTCAGGTTTTTATCACATTGTGGGGAAATCTGGTCCCCTCAGTGTGATATTAACAAAAGCACACATTCTCACACACAGATTTGTTTATCTTGTAGGGACTTCCCACAGACCCTGACTTGCAGTGTATGATTCCTACATCCTTCCAAGCAGAACTATAAAAGGGTTGACCCAAAACTGTTGGCATTTGTGTTGTTTATTTAAATTGGCGAGTTTAATAGAAGAATTTTCCACCGAAATGGAATGAATACACCCAGAAATACACAATAGAAATGGCGAGCTCACAGAAGGCAGAAGGCAGGTCTCAGCCCGCTGTCTTTGCCTCGTCAGGGAGTATGACCATCCTACCCACAATCCTCTTCTTGATCACGGGGGTCCTGAGGGAGACAGCGGTGAAGACGGCGGACAACGCGATACCACTGCCCGTGTCGGCCGCCCTGCAGGGCATCAAGACTATCATAACGTCTCCGCTGGCACGGGTGGAGAAGATCCACAAGCGCTGGAGCAGCCTGGTGCGAAGTAGCCTGGCGTCCGTGCTGGAGTACTCACAGCCAGGTACCGGCGCACGCGCGCGCTGCACGGACACCGGCTCAACATCGCAAACAAATACTGATGAATTCTCAGCCTATGAGTTATCAACTATTGAGAGCATTTCTTTTTAAAGCGCGTGTGTTAATGACATTGTCGGACTTTCTCTCAGACGAGTCCAGACCCAACATGGACGAGGTCAGCATGTTGACGGCTGTCACGCTCTTCCTGCTGTCGGCTGGCGCAGAGGTGGTGGGGGTCACGTCCTTGCAGAAGGGGTGTATGGACCGCTTCCGGAACGCCCTCAACTCCAGCGACCCCTGGGTAATGGACTGCAACATTGCTGAGCTGCATTCTTTGATACCTCGGTCTTGCACGCACCATGTCCTTCCTGTACCACCCCTCCCGTGTGGGCGAGGGCCAGCAGCCTTCATAGCTTGTTCCTCAGCCCAGCCAATGACATCTTTTGATTGTGAGATTTTGCAATGTTTATATGAATATAGGGACAACTTAGGAATCTTATTTGCCTGCTTTATTGTTATTGCAGTTTTCAGTTTAGTCATAATTAGTTTAAATGACCCTTAGGGACATTTTCCTGTGAGTATTTTCTAGCTGTATATTATAGAATACTTGTTTTTATTATTTCTTGCCAGAGTTGTCTCTTGAGCATGCAAAAAGTGTTTGACTTAGCCTGCCATTTTCTGTACATGAGTGAGAGAGACAACAAACCAAAAAGAACATTTCTGTTACCTGTTATAATTGGCTAAGACAAAGGCAGTTTGCGTAAAGGGTACTGGTCCAGTTTGGTGTATGTGGGACAGCGATCCGGCAGCCTCATAGAGCACACTACATAGGTACTGAAAGCCTGAAAGCGTCTTCCACACCATCTCTAGCTCAGAGTACAAAATCACTAAAATCCAAATACTCAGACAGATCAAGAACAGCTCACTCACCCCAGAGAAGCTTTTCTTCATGTGGATGCATTGGCACTCGAGTAGGGAAAAATGGATGGGATGCTGACGGACGTCACCGTCTGAAAGGAAGTGTCCAGCGGCGGAAGGAGCCGAATCCAGCATCTCCTGTGTGGATCAGCCTGTGGGTGGTCCTGGACCTAGTAGGATCAGTACTCTCTCACTGAGACCCAGCTGAGTCCTCAGAATAGCTAGATGTGCAGTTCCTCCACACCGGCTCACTGCAGATGACGCAGATCATTAGGTTTGGGCCCCTTCAGCTTATTTTTAAGTCTCAAAACAGGCATTTCAGATAATATAAAAATGTAGAAAGGGTTGGATTGGTGGATATCAGTGACGTCCCAAATCGATGCTAAAAATCGGAATCGGGATGATCCAGGCATTTTTTAATTAAAAAGTTTTAATTGACAGCCCAATCCAAAGCCCGTTCTATTTAATTTCTCACATGCAGCTAATTTACATCAATTGTGCAGATTGTAAGGTTCCGTCACACTGCAGTAATCCTGAGGCACATGGCCCGGACCTGCAAACTGCGGAGGCGTCATCCACGCAGAAATTCTTTAAATCAGAAACTCAAAGTAGCACTGCTGTTTGTGTATACAGTATATATTTACATATTTATTAAAAGGAGAGATTAGGACTGGATCGAATCAGGGTACCAGAAAAATGGACTGGGACATCTGTATATGTGCACACACACACACCTAGGTCTTTAGTGTGCATTGCAGAGCTCCTGTGATTCTCCACGTGCTTTTTGATTTTTGGAAATTCAGGCACTTTCTGTGTTGATTTATGACATCGTCTTTCACCCTGACATCAGCACAGATCAGCGTTCTCTGCCCCCCCCCCCACCCCCGACCCTCCAGGTTCAGGCCAGGTGCTACCAGCTGCTGCTCTCCGTGTTCCAGCACTCCAGCAGAGCCCTGGCCACCCCCTACATCCACGCGTTGGCGCCGCCCGTAGTGGAGAAGCTGAAGGCGGTGGAGCGGAGCCGGCCGGCCAGCGCCGCTGAGCTGCAGGCCGTGCAGGAGGGCATCAAGGTGCTGGAGAACCTGGTGGCCATGGGCGAAGAGCAGAACCGTAAGATGCCGGCCGAGAGACCCAAACATCCAATATGGTAGTTTTGTGGTTCCGTTGTGTATTCTTGGGTGTGACAGTGTTTACCAAGTTGAAATCGTGATGTGCAGCTTGGTTCTGTCTCCACAAATAGAAGCAAATAGCTCAATGAAGGTTCATAACTTAGTTTGTAGCAGAGCTGTGGCTAAGTGACCCTGCTCCACACAGAGATAGGATACCCTTTATCCAGTTCATTGATGTTCTTGACATCACACTGTCCAGATTGGGGAAGAATTACAGTGTGCTTGTGTCTCCATAAGGATGCTCCAGTCATGCTTCTTGTGACGCGTTATTGTGGACAGTTGTGCAACTCGATCTTTGTCTGAGATTTCCCAGCATGCATTTTCCTAAAATCAAGGGTTTTCAGTTGCAGTTTTTTTTTTCTGAAGCTAGCCTCAGAAAAGAAATGGAAAAGCCTGAATTTGGAGACCAGTTAGAACTTTCTTAACATGATTAGATCAGAAAATTACAGTAGATATACTTATTGGGATTATGTGCTTTGATTGATGCATATTATTTGACCTCTATTAAAATATACATGTACTGTTGTGTAATTATGGTACATTGTTAAGTATTAATGCAGTCTATCTGAATTCTGTAAGCTTCCAGGGTATTAAATATCCTTCTGTTTCCTGACAATGGATCTACATGAAGGTTTGGTGATAAGGTGAAGGTCCTTAATAACATCAAGCTATAATTTCCGAGCCTATAAATTTGCTTAGCGGAATAAGTTTCTCCAGGCAGTGGAGTTGGGAGTCGGCATGCTAATGTCTGTCGTGCATAAGGAGTTTTTTTTGGATTGGGGTTATGCATCACCAGTGAATGATCACATTAGGCACCAGCGTGAAGCTCTGTTTTTTTTGTTTTTTTGTCCTTGTTTCACTTTAATGATTTACTACACTGATCTAGTGTTCTAGGGTACCATAGTGTGTCAGTGTTGCTTTTTAAGTAGCTGCTGTGTGTGTTTGGTGAGCTGGACCATCGATGTCTGACTTCACCAGTGTATCGCCCCCCCCCCCCGCCTCCAATTAAAGGTGTCCAGCTTCTGGCTCTGCTTGTACCCACACTGATCTCCTACCTACTGGACGAGAACGCCTTTTCCTCGGCCACTCCCACCTCCAAGGGTCTGCATGAGTTCGCTCTGCGGGACCTGATGCGCATCGGCCCCCTGTACCCGACCGCCTTCAAGACGGTGATCGGGGCCGCCCCGGAGCTGAAGATCCGCCTGGAGACGGCCGTCCGGGCCAACCAGGCGAGCAGCAAGGCCAAGGCGACGGCCAGGCAAGCCCAGCCCACCGTCCAGGCAGCGCCTACCATCAAACTGAAAACCAGCTTTTTCTAGTCTCTCTCTCCCCACCCCTTCTGCTTCTGCAGTCATTTTTTTTAGAAGCACTGTATGCCATATATTGGAAATAACATCATGTTCCCATCATTTGTTTTCAGTTTGTTTTTTTGTCTGTGGATCAACCTTACTTTGTTTTAATAGCTATGGTTATTTAAAGGTGCAAATGTAGTAGTCAATGAGCATGTAAATATGAAATCCAAGGGTCTCTGTGTTGAGATTCTTGGAGATTAGTCTGGAAATTGACTTACTATACTGCATTTTAAGGTGTAGCCTGTTTCAATTCCCGGTGTCCAAGGCGGTGAATCTGTAAAGGGAATGATCAGAGTTGTTATTACCACCTGGATGGTCTTTCTAATTTCTTTCCCCCATTCATTCTCACATTCCTTTACCGTTCACGACATGCACTTTACTTCAATACAGCCTTCGAGCAAAACTAAGGCCCCCCCCCCCCCCCCAACACATTAATTTGCTTAATATGATCAGATAGTGCTGTGTTTGCAAATGAAAGCATTATGTTCTATTTCGAGTGTGTGTGTGTGTATTTTGTAAGTCTGGATAAGTGTGAATAATGACACACGGGCTGCCAATCATGAGCTGTTTTGCCCACTGTCAAAAGAGGAGAATCTTGGGTAATCTAGGCTTTGTTATTGCCCCATCTACTCTTCCCCTTCCTTCTGTCATTTTGGTGTCTCTTTTGTTTCTCCTCAAAGTTTGGACCTTTCACCTTTTTTTTTTTGCAGACCATATTCATTGTCTGTCGATCCATTAATACTTTTAAACCTTTTGTAGATCTGTGTAAATAAATGAACCTGACAAGTTAAACCGTCGTCACACGATGTACATCCTGAGCACTGCGAGGCATGAAGACATGTTTGTAAACTCACAGAAACATTGGTCACCAGAGAACTGTATCGCGAAGCCATTAGTATTAAGTATTGCTTACTAAGCTGGATTAACAGTACTTCACTATGAATGGTCTGTATCTTAGTTCACTTGCATCTAGCGGAGTTCCTTAAATCCAACAAGTTATCCGGCTGACCAACACATCTCACTTTGTGATACAGGTCCCTGGTCTCTCGTCACTGTCAACCAAAGCTGGTGTCTTGTTTTTTTTCCTGTAGTGATGTTTCCGTAGCTGTTATATTCGATGGTACTGGACTGCTTGTAAAGTAAGTTTGCCGGCAACAAACAAGATGTTGCATATAGCACTTACCAATAAGCGAGAGAAGATCCTGGGTTTTGGTTTGTTCTGAGTCGATTTGCTTCGTCTACAAGTCTGTAAGAATTTTATCATGAGTCTGAATAAAAGCAGCAGGTTAATGGAAAAAAAAACTCAATTCAAGTGTGTTTTGTGTCACTACAACATAAGGGTGATAAGCTAGGAAGAGTGAATTCAGGCCATGTGGATCATACCCATTAGGGATAATATGCAGAGATGGCAGCTACCAAATCCATAGGGCCACATCTGGAATAAAATGAGTTTTGTTGTGTTAAATGAGTCTCTATTTCTGAATTTCTTGTCTGGAGTAAAAACTGCTACTTTTTCCAGTGAAAGAATGTTTGTTCGACTGTAGTACAGGTTCATAACAAACCTGATGAGAAATCATAATGAGGCTGAACAACACCCTGACAACAATCTCCCATCCCTTCATTATGTCCCATAACTTTCCCTGCAAGGTATACTGTAAAAATATGATTGTTGTACATGAACAAGTTTAACCCCAATTACATTGTCACATTCCTACGAATGATACTAGTGGTCAATGAGACTTAATGCCAGTGAAATCTGCAGTGAATCTGCTGCTCCGTCAAAAACAAAGCAGGTATAACACTGGAATTTTACTAGATGAGATCATCACTTGCTTAGTGGTTGTAATAGCTGGCTGTGACTGAGACAGTAATAAAAGGCAGCAACATTATTCAGCAATAGGACGGTGCTTTTCCCGCACCCAGAAAGTCCTGGCGACGAGCACACAGGACTTTCAGTTCGTCCTAATGGAGATGCCAGGAGCAGATATTTCCCACAGTCTGCACTATTTAAGAGCTTCCTTTCTCTAATCAGACAAAGTTCATAAACAACCTTTTCCAGGGGGAAGAAACTGCTCTGTCACAGTAAGACCATTCATGTGCTTCAGTATGAAAGGCCCCATCAGCTGATTCACTCACAAATGAATAATAAAAATAAAAGTATAAAACAAAATGATATTAAAGTAACAAATACATTACCACTTAACCATAAAAAGAGACGTCCAAAATACAGCCCCTTTAACAAGTGCGTATTTCCTATGCCTTCGGCTGTCAGTGGAATATAGGCCTATATACACTAATAATTTGTAACAGTCGCTCTAAAGTGTATCTAGTCTACATCACGATTCCCCCTCCTACATGAACATAAAACAACCACTGACTGGTAGGATCTGCGAAGCTAAGCTGTCCTTCAACACTGATTGAATAATTATACTCTGATGGCTGGCTTTAGACAGCTGTCTTCTTTTTATAGGCACGGGATATAAATAAGATACTCAAGACTGCAGAAAAAAGTCTTTCTCAACACTGGAGAATAATAATGAACAGTTTCTCTAACTGTACTCCCTGTTGTTGCTTTTTTCTGGTAGGCCAACTTGAATTTGTAATATGGTGCTTTAAGAACGTCGTATATTTCAAAAATGATTAGGCATCACATCTCGCACGACCAGCCCGCAACATATATTCCAAAAACAACAGATCCCGTCATGCTTTTCTGCACGCCGTGGGCGTTCCCCGAAGGTCTGCGTCATTGATTGACAGCTAGCTGTCAGAAAGGAGATCGCTTGCGATGAGAGCGCTGGTATTTTTGTTTTTTTCATGGTGTAACGGCGGAGATCGCAGTCAGCTCACAGGCGGCGGAGAGGATCCCCCGACAGAGAAGTTCTGCCGGCTGTCCTAGATCCGACCCCCTTATACCTGGTCATGGATGAACAGGCGGGGCCGGGCGTCTTTTTCAACAACAATAATAACTCGGTTTTGCCGGGTGGTGGAAAGGGATCTCTGGCCGAAGGCGACGGTGGCGAGGCCGTCAGGGCTCAGTATAGTATCCCCGGGATCTTGCACTTCCTGCAACACGAATGGGCCCGTTTCGAGGTGGAGAGGGCGCAGTGGGAGGTGGAACGGGCCGAGTTACAGGTACAAAACTATCTGTTTTTATGTCTTTGTGGGGGTTCCGTTTTCTTTTCCTCTTTTTTGTTGAGCGGGAAACATACTTTGTGCTGTCGGGGAGGGAGTGTACGCTGCTCAGCGTCTGTACTGCGAGTCATCGCTCCGCAGCGTTAGCACGATGCTAACGTTACCCGGCCGGGCGGACAGACCGGTCTCTGCCCGGATGGGGCTCCGGATGGTCGCAACTCGTTTAAACAGGTATTCGTGTTTTGTCACACGCAGCCTCAGGTTTCTGTTCGATTTTTTCCTGAAATGTTGATGTTACTAAAATGGTGCGAGTTGATTACAGCGCTTCCCCGACGGCGATGGACGGGACGGCGCGGGCTATCCGCAAACACGGCGGCCGAAGCCCCACAGTCGTATTTTTGCTACTTAACTGGTTACTTCTGTTCCGGTTTCCCGGTTTCCCCACTGAACCGTAAACCGTGAGGTCAGAATATGACCGGCCAAAGTTAAAATCACTGTCAAAATGTTTACACGGTAATTGCACTGCACTGCTGGTCCCAGATCAAAAACCAGACCAGTTTAACATGCTGAATTTTGTAGCAGATCTGCGCTTTATTTTCTCACGGAAGGAGTTTTGGTCTTATCAAACCGGCGCTTTTGTTGCATACTTCTCAGGTTTTTGCTATCTCCTGCAGATATGTTCTATTGTGTTGTTTTCAAAACCAAAAATTAATATTATTAAATGTAGAGAGATTCGGCAGTCTAAAAAATGAACAAGAAAATAAATAAGTTTTGTTTTGGTATTAAAACGTAAAGAGAACGAACGCACGTTGTTTTTTATTTCAATCTTGGTGACATGGCTCTATGTCTATATACACCTAAATGTCACTTAATAGTTCTTTTGCATTTTACCGTCTGAAGATTTATAGAACTAAACGGATAGCAACATTTAATGCCTGATCTGGCTCTGAGCTGCTGGTTTAAAGGTGTCATTTCGCTTCTCTTACCTTGCAACTTGAATGATTGACGAAGCGTTAATAGTAGTTGATGTGATGGGGATGGAACGTTAGTGAAAAGCAGAGATATTTTAGTGTGGCGGTGTTTTACCCCGACGCATTTTGATTTGTGGATTTTTTAGAAAAGATTTTTTTTTACAACTAGATTTTATTACCCTAAGTGATGTATGGCATGTAACCGGAACGGATTTGAAACTAAGTTAACGTACCCCCATGCGCTGCGTTTGTTGTGGTTGAACCGCACGCTGTCTTTTGTCGTTCATACCGGCTGCCGTAATCCCAGATGCATTTCAACGCTTCTTGCGCTAAATGTTGATTGTGAGCTTGTGTTGTGGCGATGGCTCCCCAAACGGAATCATTAATCATAATAGAAATCATCATCATCAGGAGCATTGTTTATGGATACGGTTGAGCGTGATATCAGTACCGTCAGCCAGACCCCGCATTTTAACGCCTCTGGGAACTGGATATGTGTAAATCACTTGACACATGTGGCAGTAATCTTGAGGCCTCTGTCGTTACCCATTGCGAGGAACAAGTCTTTTTTTTTGTTGTGTGTCTGCTTCTCATTTAGTCGCCTTTATTGCTTTGGACGGTTCATACAAAATGCGGTGGTGCCTTATCGTATGTAATCCTTTCCCCAGCTTCTTAAATCAGTGCCTTTGACGCACTTGTGCGATGCAGGGGAACCTTGCTCTGGTGTACCTGGGGATCCCTCCCCTGCGGCCTAACGGTGGTCTGTAAACCATAGCCATGGCCTGCTGCATTTCTGATGGTGTGTACATGTGGGAACAGTTTACTATTTCTGGCGTGGACAAAAGAATGGATACGTTTCCTTTTCTCATCTTGATTTAAAGGCCTACCTAGTCATATTGTGGTTTTCATGGTAAAGTAGGTATCTACATACAACGTGACATAAAGACCCCCTCTGTTCTTGCTTATCTCTCTTGTTGGGAAGTAAGCCATCCAAGAGGGAGGAAATGGTAATGCTGCTCCCCTCCCCCAAACCACACTCACTATTGTCTTGGGACTGTCATGAAGCATGTGGGATTACCTGCAGTTAGCAGCTCTTTCTTTTATGTATTAGCCCTGGTTCTGCTTACTAAGCTCGCCTGTGATTGGTCACAGGGTTTGTGTACACGTGTTACAGAGGGATTGTGTTCACGATGTCCTGATGGTGCTTTAATAACACAGCTAGGGTGGGTGAAAACACCGTGCGCCATGTGCACATCATCTCGCAGGCGTTACATGGTAGCAAAGTGCTAGTAATGTTTGATATTACAGTTTAGAGCCCTATTATTCAAATCACGGTCCTCGAGGTCCGAGCACTGCTGGTTTCCCAGCCTTCCTTTACCTGTGAAGCCTCTGACCAATCAGAATCAGTCATTTTTAAACTAACTACCTGGGAGAACTGAAAACGAGGCCTGGATTTGGAATAAAGGTCCAGATTTGAAGAACCCTGGTTTAGCGTTACGCAGAGTCGAGTGATTAACCGTTGAAGTAGAGCTGCTGATTAAATGTGAAGAATTGAGGGATTTGAAAGCGCATTGGGGAAAATCAAGCATGGCCGCAGTAATTTAGTGGAGCGATAACTCCAGTTAAGTGATTTATGACTTAGCAGTGAACACACACTTGAAATATCATGACTCCAGGATGGTGTTTAGGTAATCGTAGTACCGTTGCCCTTTAACAGTCCAGCTTCTAAGTTTTCTCCCTAGAATATTCCTCTTAAGAAGGTCACCTACACTGTGTCCTACAGCCCAAGGCAGCCGTTTGCCCCAAATGCCTGAGCTTTAGTGGTGTTCCTTGCAGGGGCTGTTTGGCCCGGAGTGTCAGCCGCTGCCGAGTAGACGTCGAGGCAGTAAAGGGTGGGCGACAGGGACAGCGTTATTGCTGCCACCTAGTTGCGTAACCTGGTCAGCAAATATCAACGTACATGTGATAAGCGAAGAACTTTGCTAAAGTATCTCTGGTCTGACCCATCGCCCAAAGCTTGGTCTACTAGTGACTTGTTGACGTTGCTAATTATCCTGAGCCAACATGGTAGGATAAAGATAAGCGATGCGCAAAGGAACGTTCAACAGCCGCAGCAGCAGCCATTCCGCCTGCAATGCTTCGGTATTCCACCCGAAGCTAAGCAGGTTTGGGCCTGGCCAGTACTTGGATAGAAGACCAACTAGGTACTGCTGGAAAAGGTGTGGGGTGGCAACAGTTTATCCAGGTGACCGCTGGGTAGCTGTTAGTCTAAGCCAGAGAGAAGGTGGGAGGCAAGGAGAGGGGGGTAGCGCTCAGAAAAGTCATTATGTGAGTGCCATCATGTCCTCTCACAGACCAAAAACACTTAAACGGTCTCGCATGCGCGGAAACACCCCTATGCTTGTATTTCAGGCTATTATTTCAGAGGAAATAACTGAGTTTGCTTCCTCCAGAGCTGGTTGCCTCTACTTTCCCCTGCTCAATGTAATTTCTTGAATTCCTGTTGTCAGTTATGCATGAACGAATGAGTGAGTCTGCGCTCTATGAGAGAGTGCTTGCGTGTTTTGGTCTGTGCTCTCCAGGTTCTCATTTGCCTGACTTCACGAGACTATTCAAATATTGTTTGTGTGTTTTGTCTCTTTATTTTGTAATGCTATGCTTCGTTCTCCAGTATCAGCCCGAAACAGACTTGCATTCATACAGTTTATTTATAGTGTAAGGTTTTTTTTCATTGTTTTATCTGGATGCTGGATCTGCATCTTCCTGGTCATTAGGTTTCTATGCCATAAAGACACATTCGGCTTAATGTGAATTGTTAGTTTTGGATTATATATGTTGGCACTGAGCAAAATGGCCACCTTGACATCATTGTACCGTTTAAAGACTATACCTCGTTGTACAGTGTTTGCAGCTGGAGGCTTTGCCAAGGCTGCATATGGGCTTCCAGGCACTGTCCTCTCAGGCTGCCGGCACCCCTTATCAGCAGCACTAAGTGATCCAGGAGTAGCCTTCACCCAAGTTGTCACTGAACCGCACTCTGTGGAGGTGTCCTATGACAGGAGGACGTTGGTGCCTGTGGCAAGATGCTGACAGATCTATGATAGGTGGCTTGTTGTGGTTGCTTTGTCCTTCCTCCATTTCCCTCAGCTTATTTTGCCGAAGCACCATTGCTGGTCACACTGTCTTGGAGCCCCTGCTGCGCGGAACTTGGCTGTTTCTCCTCTGTAGTCCACAGCATTGAAATGCTGGTGTTCCAGCTGCACTTAACATCAAGCTGAGATGGGTAAACTCTTGGATGGGCAGCTGTGTGAGGTATTCTAGTACTTTATTGTTGCATTGTCAGTATTCACACCTCTTCAGTAGTGGGTTCTTGGCTTCTCAAGGGAGCTTTGTCCTGTGATTGGTTGCTTCCATCTGCTGTACACCAATAGGAATTTGGCTGCAGTCCCACAGTCATTCAAAGACCTTTGACTATCACAGGTCTCTTAACTACAGTTTGCTCACTACCAGACAAATAATAATATTTGGCTTATAAACGTTGTGGGTGATGCCATGATGGTAAGCTGCAGGCCGTGGAGTTATTCTCTCATTGCTGACCCCTGGACCCGCCTCTTCCCTCTCCTTGGTTCTGTAGCTTCTTCCTGCAATTGTGCCTCTGGCATCAGCGAAGGAAATCTCGACATTCCCAAGCGGCTTCTCCTTACATGGGACAAAAAAAGAAGTTGGCACTCACGCCATTGGGATCTCCAAACTCTGCATTTGGTGGGGGGTGGGGCTAGAGAGGGTGTGTAAATCCAACCTCACTTCTGGCTTCTCTCCATGTGCTAATGGAAAAACATCAAAGTCATTGCCATAAGATGCCTCGGTCAATCTTCTTTTTCCCAGTCATATTTAGAATTGATGTCTTTAATCGTTTTAGGAGTTTCCTGGTTTGCAATGTGAGTTCATTAGTTTGTGCTTAAATGGCCAAACGTCGGGGTGATGTGTTGGCATTGAAAATGTCGAAGTGTTATATTCTTCCCCTACACTGTCAGGAAAAAAGCATTACAACCCTGGTAGTTTTGTTCCCCAAGGTACATACATTAATGTACCCCAGTGGTACAAAAATATTTATCAGAGTTTATGGCTGTACCTTAAATTAGACTAAAAGGTACATTTACCTATAACTAGGGTACAATTGGCAGACCCTTGAGATTACAGCCCCAATGACAAGTAATTGTACTCTCAAAGGTACAAATTGGTGCTTTTTTCCTGACAGTGCAGGGCATGCCCTTGGGGTTTCTTCATGGATCCTCTAAGTAGAAAATAGGGGGGAGGGGTCAGCTGAAGTCAACAGCACCAAAACTAGCTAGTTTTGTTAACGGGGACTCCTGGGTGTCATCTGTGCTGTGATGTCACTCGCAGCACCAGTCTAGGTTTGGTGTTGTTCCCTGATACCACCAGCTTTATTAGCAGTCCTGCGGAACGTAAGCTTGGCATCATGGGATAGCGGAATCCCAAAGAGCAGATAAGCGGATGAGCTATTGTTGAGCTATGTTTAGTTTTGTTCTTCAGTGGGGTGAGTCTGGGGAGAGATGTTCTTCCTTTGTTAACCGCTCATTGCCGTAACTCAGTCCCACAGACGGCCTCCCTCAGCATGCTGCTGTCAGTGACATCATGCAGCTTCCTGCCCTGGTACAACCCTCTCTGGACTCAAAGTTTGCGGTGAACTGCTCACATGACACTCGCGTTGAGTTTCGCCTGTAGAGCCACGAGCCCCTCGGCTGGCTTTGTTTCTCCTCGATGCCTGATTAGCGATTACCTGTTCTAATAGGGGTGGTTGACATGGGGATCGTTCATGTTGATCTGTGTGTGACTTTGACTTTGGGTCTTTTGGTCTGTCTCCTTATGCATGAGTAAGATGTAAGAACAAGGCGATAGACGGCACCCAGAGGGTGGCCAGTGAATGTTATGCACACTACTTCAAAGCTACCTCGCTGCTGCATTTGGGCTCTGTAGGGAGTGCAGGAAGTCAATTTATTCTCTCGCTCTCTCTCTCCTCTCTCCTCTCTCTCTCTCACTCTCTCTCTCTCTCCCTCCCTCCTCTGCATAAAGACAAGCCTATGTTAAGTCGTGAGGCTTTCCCTGCTGAGCCTCTGCTGTGCCAGAAGGACAGTTGTGGCCAGACTCTTCCCCTCTGCGCCCTTCTCATTGGACGAGTCGCCCAGGTCCACTTCCAGCATTGCAGTTGCGTCCAACTCATGTGAACCATCAGCAGCTGAAGTTTCCTTTTCATGAGATGCTTTTATTTATTACTCCTGCTCCCGAATAGCACTGCCCAGTTAATTAATGATCTGATTTTCTGGAAAGCAGTCCACCATCTGTAGGAGGTGGGCACTTTGTCCTGGGCAGTACCACTGGATGAATGGCATGGAGGAAGGGTTTCACCTGCCAAGGGTTTGCCGAGAAAGCAATGCTAGATCCCATGTTAATGTGCGAGAGAATTAGGGCTTTGGCTGCTTTATTCTTTGCCTGTGACTCTCTTTGCAGTATTACTCTTTGTAGTTGTTTATTATTCATGTTTACTGTCTATTAATGTCCATCTGTTTTTTTTTGTGTGTGATTCCATGGGGAAATTATTGTGCGTGCAGCTGTAAGGTATATAAAGTGCGAACAAACATACACCGATCAGCCGTAATATTAAAACCACTGAAAGTGAAGTGAATAACATTGATTATCACATTGCAATGGCCCCCGTCAAGGGAGCTATTATATATTAGGCAAGTGAGCAGACACTTCAGTTGATGTGTTGGAAACAGGAAAAATAGGCTAGTGTAAGGATCTGAGCAACTTTGACAAGGACCAAATTGTGATGGCGACCGCATTGTGATTGCTAGGGTCAGAGCATCTCCACGATGGCAAGTTTTGTTGGGTGTTCCTGGTATCCTGTGATCAGTACCTTCCAAAAGTTGTCCAAAGAAGGCCAACGTGATGTTGGTATTAATATCACACACCATCCAACCCTATGGTAAATTTTTCAAATTGAGTACAATATATCCCACCTCGAATCATCATTCAGCGGTGTACTAGTTTTTAGGCCAGTGGAATATCAACACCCTGAAGTGCCGTACTTTCTTGAAGTACCAAAAGTATGTTACTTGGTTGAGAAGTCGTCCTACATTGTGGCAACCAAATGTCCCCACAATATGATAACCTGTTTTGATGTTTCAGTCCCCACAAGAGGAAACTCAATTTTCTAAAAAACTACGACTGCATAAGTTAGGAAGATTGTTAAAGCCCAGTATATATTATTTTACCAGGAATACTGGCTCAAATGCGACACCGCATTTATAATAGACTTGTACACGCTGAAGATTATAAGCATGGTTGTTATTGTCTGGCTTGGAGTTTTGTGTATGTATGGCGGGCCGTACTCTAACCAGAATGAATCGCCTTGACGTGCCACCTGATGTCCCTTTGGCCGCAGAGTTTATTCTTTTTGTTCTTTTCCCCAACTCAGACATAAATACAATAATGGCTCTTACTGTAAGCGGATTATCCCCGACCATTGTTTGTTTTTCAAAGCAGAGGTTGTTTGCCCAGTGTTAATGTTTAAGCACTGTGGAGTGCAGTCATGACTGCACCCCAGTCTCCTCTATGCTAATGTTTAGGCCCTAAAATGTGGGGAATATACTTTCCTGAGGCTTAAGCTACCAATTAACATTCCGACCCACTGTAGTGTTTGGTAACACCACAAGGTCGAAACCTCATCCCATCGCCATTAGATATTCTTGAATTGCATTCTCAGTTGGAGAAATATGCAGACACACCCGTGCACATGCACGCTAGCACGCAATTACCCAGGCGCGCGCTCCCATAGGCTCAATAACACACACCTAGGTTGCCCTTCCCCTGGCTTTGTCCCATATCGTATCTGCAGGTAACGGCTAATATGTTTAGCCGATAGGCAGTTTGAGTTTTGAACATCTGCATTTACCGTAACGGTCATATACACAGCACATGTGCTTTATCACCCTGCATATCATTCTGCTTTAAACGGTCAATAGACTTTCATAACACCACACATTCCAATGCCCCTATCTGTCCTACAGGGCCAATAAAGTGCTTGAATCTTGAGGATCCTCCTCCTCCTTTGTGGCCCATGTTTTTAGGTGCTGGAGTCATCGCTGTTGAACTGCTGGGTCCAATGGAAGGGTAAGATCACTCAAGGGGGCAGTGGCCAGCCTCGAACTCTGACTGGCCAGAGCGACGTAGGCAGTGACGCATGGGGGGCGGTAATTATATGCGTGTCGTCTATTGGGGGCACGGCAGCTTTTTATTTGACACTGATGATCATGCCGTCCGCTGTTTTGCTTACGCCAAAGCTCAGGTAGTTACTCACCTTACTGTTTAATTAGTGAGGTAAACTGGCCCTTTAGTTAAATGCTGATTAGTGAGGGTCAGCTGAAGTGAGGCCTGGAAATAATCCAGGGGAGTTTGCTAGCCTCAGCAGCCGCACAGTCCTCTCTGAAACAATTAAGCTAGATCTATCATAGCTCTTTTTGCACACCCCCCCCCCCACCCCCCC
>JAODKE010000068.1:5568747-5605035 GCA_026779605.1 Mormyrus hasselquistii
GAGCGGAAGACCACAACATCGGGGGGGGACCCCAAGGCGGGCGGCCTCCGGGAAACTGTCGTTTGTGCGCGCGCGCCAGGGTGGCCAAGGGAGGTAAGCGGGGGGGAGGGGGAGCGTCACAAGCCTGAGCCGCACGTGTGCGTGTCTGTATACACACGTGTGTGCGGTCACACTGGGCTGCCAGTGTCTTCGTAATACGCCACTTGATATCATCAGTCTAAGCTTTAAGTCCTCTTAAGTGTATTTCAGCGTTACTGGAAACTCAACTGCTTATACCGCTACTGATAATTAGTGTTCAACAGCATAGACTATCCTTATCGGTATGAGTGTTGATATGGGTTTGCTCTTGGTGTCTTGCATCAAACACTAGACATGTCTGCTTGAAATGTCTGGCTGGAAGTTCTGTTTTTAACGATCAGACTTTCTAGTCTTTGGGGGACAGTTGGAACACGCAGCTCAGATCCTGAGGTCAGATTTGCTGTAATGTGGCTTCGGTGCTTCTTGTTCCTGCTCATTTTTTTCCTTATTTCCTGTCATTTCCAGGGCAAAGTACCACAAGCTGAAATATGGAACAGAGTTGAATCAAGGAGACTTGAAACCCCCAAGTTACAACTCTGGTAGGTGCTTATAGTGCTTCTTTTAATTTGGCTCTTTTGGAGCATCCTAACGGATGGCAGAGTGACCATGCTGATGTGCCCAGAGCGTGCTAAAGAATGAGCATGCTAGCAAGGTGAATATGCTAATGAGCTAGAGCGCGCTAGCTAGCGAGATGAATATGCTAATGAGTTGTAGCATGCTAGCTAGCAAGGTGAATATGCTAATGAACTAGAGCGCGCTAGCTAGCGAGATGAATATGCTAATGAGTTGTAGCATGCTAGCTAGCAAGGCAAATATGCTAATAAGCTGGAGCGTGTTTGCTGGCAAGGTGAACATGCCAGCAAAGTGAGTCAGTGTGCAATCGAGCTAGCACATGCTAGCAGTTTGGATTGAGCTGACGCTGCTCCTCAGTATTTCTGGTGTAATGGATCCTTATTGTATTGCTGTCCTGAGCTCATCCTGGCAACTTCAACTGGCCTCCTTCTAGACTGCCTACATGGCACTGTCTGTCCTTTTTATCCCTCTGAGGATTCCGCTAAGCCGCAATAAAAATAAGATATTGCTTTGTTTTAGGTTCAGTCTCTGACTCATTCAGGGGCAGATTCAGACTGTGGTGGACGTGCCACCACCAGCCCCTCCCCCCATTTCTTTTCCCAGAGGATGCTGGGATGTGTTTGTTTAACATTCTTGAATGCAACTGTTATGGAGCAACAGTACCAGCAGGGGGCGCCAGGAAAAGGAAGAACAATCCAGACCGGATGGCAATGACTCTGCCTTTGTGTCTCAGTGTGTAATGTCTGTCCCTCTTGGCCCCCCAGTGTCCAGTACATCCCCTACTGGCCAGAGAATGCTAACCCACTCAGACTTCGCCTCTTATTCTGTAGAGCTCGTTCCAGACTGAATTGCAAGTGCTGTGTAGGCTCACTAGCGATGATACTGCTTTGTGCGGGGAAGCGCACACATGCCTTAAAACTACTGGCAGAACCATGGTCTCTTAAGTGTCATTGTTCTTAAAATACAGGCAGACCTGGTATTGGGTCTCCCTCCCTTTCACTGGTGATATTTGTCCCAGTAGAACTTTAATTCAGTATGTTTGACTTGTTTGGATTCTGATATTTTTTTGAGTCTAAAATACAACATTAATAATTGGCAGTCGGGTGTTTTTTTTAGATCTGTTCTTACAGTAATATTAGTCCAACGATCAAACCATCTGAATTAATACTCCACTTTCCGTTAGATGTGCACAGACAAGCTCAGTCTAGTGTTAAGAATCTGTATTCTTAAAAATGAATTGTACAGAGTTGTTGGGGTAAAACTAGCGTATAGCTGTTGCCCTGGAATATTTTGTAGCTTGAATTGTATGATTTTTTTTTTTTTTTGTTCAACATAAAAGGTCACTGTTCTGTATTAAATGTGACTGAAAGTATTGATTGAATGTTATGAGCCCAGGTTGGCATCGTAATTTTCTGTTTGGATGCCGCCTTTCAACGTGTGTTGGTTCATGTGTTGGCGTCTCTGTGACTTAGCAGATGACGGGAGTGAGAATGAGAATGAGGTCCAGGGCACACGCAACAACCAGTTCTCCTGGAAACAGGGCCGCCAGCTCCTCCGACAGTGAGTCCCGCCTTTCTCTCTCTCTCTCTCTCTCACTAAGGATTTTTTTTTATTGCGTGGTTGTTTTGTAGTACTCTTTTTCTGCAAGCACAAATACAATTTAATTTCTATGTGCCTCTGATGCCTGCATGTTTTTATGTGGCACCTTTGGTCCTTAAATAGTCTTATTAGGGTCTTGTTTTGTTACCTGTTGTGTAGCTCCTGCTTCAATCCCGCTAGCACTAGTATCTGGGCTTTCACTGGAAGTTCAGCCTATCTGCCCTTATGCCTCACTGACTCCTTGACAGCATGTATTTTTGTAGTTTGCTATTTGCCCTACTTGTGTGTTGCTTTGGACTCAAACATCTGCTAAATATGTAAATGTATGTGTAAAGCTGTGTACAAGTACCATGTTCAGGTGTAAAATGTATCGATTATCCATGAACTAGAAGTGGAAACTCCTTGTGGTGTCTGAGAGGATTGTCCAGATACCCCAGCCATTCAGCTCTGTTTCTGAGGGATATTGGGTGAAATTATACAGAAAAACAAACTCGTGTCTATAAAAAGGACTGCTGTTCATATGTGGAGGAAAACCCTGAAGCCACGTGTGGGTCAGAACAGTGTCAAGGGTACAGGTCAGCAGCTAGCTGAACCTGGCATACAGGGATGTGGGGAAAGTGTGCCCCCTGCAGGGCAGTGGTTGGAGTATAACTGGGAAAAAATTGGCTACGAAGATTTGTGTATATTTTTTCTTTATTTGAGAACTGAAATGCATTTCAATACATAGGGAAGAGGGAAAGTATGTTGTAGGTGTTTTTCTTACTCTAATCAGTTGGCCTATTGGTGTGTAAGGCAAGCCAGAAAAAGGGTTGGTATCATTTATGATGACTGTAGGGCTTTAATTTGATTTGTGCCTCTGGGAGGAATGATGCTGACCCAGAGATTGTCTGAACTCTGTGCCGATTATGCATAGTGTGACGAGACCGGCTGGAAATGCATCAGCTGTGCGGCTTATGACGAGTGGGGAACTTGTCCCGAGTTGCAGATCAACAATAGCGGATTGTTTGGACTGGGTTACCTTTCATTAAGGTGGCCACTGCCAGCTGTGGTCTAGGAACTGCGGTTGAGATTTGGTTGAACAGCGGGCTGGGTTAGTTCTTGGGTGCAAGACACCTTGCCATAGTCTGGAGAGCTCTTGGATGTGGTCTTTGCGCACGGTGAACACCGTACAAATCGACAAACTCCATAAATTAGTCTGTGCGAAATAATACAGCCCCGGGAAAGTTGGGTTAGGATAGTTGCCCCGACACTGCTTGTTGGCTTCAGTGAGGCATGTTCCCCATCTCCAGCTGGCCCCAGAATGGATCTCCAGTCATGGATACCTTCACAGTACTTCTTGTCCTAAAGATGTGGGACCAGCGTGTGCTTAGGAGGATTAACCATTAATGATCATGGGGAACATCTCCAAAACTGCTCCGTAACACTACCTGGTTCCGGACAAGTGGCATCATCAGTCCGGCTTGGTGGAGCAAACACTGAAGGACCTGTCAGTACCAACACCTCCCTGCCCAGCCACACACATACACGCTTGATAAACACACAACCAACATGTACGTGCCACATCACCTTTGCCAATTTTAACACATCATTGTGTTTAACAGTTCCTGTCACACCGGTTTGGTTTATTCACTCAGTACTAAAAGTACTTAAAGGACCTTTTCCCTCCTAGTCTTGATAACACTTCATATACTCGTATGTTACAGTGAGCTTAATGTGTAAGTGGTTATGGGAGGTGTTTGGATGGATATAAAGGGTGCTTATGTGTCTCTGAAAATGCTTCTGCCCGCCTCTGGATTACCTTCCTCTGGCTGTTTTGCTCCCATTACCTGAGGTATTCACACCCAGCCCCGTTTTTCCACTAAGGACGTTGGCACCTTGATGCCCTTGGGCAGCCGTTGCAGCTTTGCCTGTTGTGAGCAGTAGGCATGCAGTTCCTCCTCAGTTCAGTACAGATCCTTTTCAGCGCTAATCTGGTGAGGTCCGGGTTGGGCTTCTTGGGTTGTTCCCACAGTTTATCTTTTTAGTTGCTTTCACGCCTCCATCCATCAGTACGCTACATTATTGCTGATGTTCTGGGTAAAGGCTTCCCACGGCTACCTTGGCTGGTGCTCTCTTGGCACTCAGCAATGTTTCTAGTTCTCCCACTAGCTGCTTCAGGAGTTTTATCATGAGAAACTGTACTAGCATGAGTGATCGGAGCTCCGTTCTGGGACCAGACTAGCTAGACACTGAAGGGTTCCACTGCGATCATCTCTCCCACGCCTCAAATGAGACTTGGCTTGATAACAGCAATGGGGCTGTTATTATAACCTTTCCCAGACCTGAATTACTTCTTGGCGTAATATTGTGAATGTCAGAATTCATATGTTTTGCATATCAAATTCGGTATCCAGAATCTGTAGAGACATGTTGGTTTTTTTTTTTTGCATCTGGCTAGAAAGCTGATTTAGAGCATTTATGTTAACAGCTGGTGTTTAATTGTCCCCTTTAGCATATGAGCAATATTTATTTCTGTTCTGGGTAGCATGAAATAATTACACATATACTATTACGTTATAACCGAACTGCCCATCTTTGAGATCCATCATGCGTGCAAAAGGGCTGCCTCCCGATATCTGCCCTTGTTGTCCTATTCAGATATCTGCAGGAGGTAGGATTCACAGATGCTATCCTTGATGTCAAATCTCAGCGAGTCAAAGCCCTCCTTGGTCTGACCAGTGACAATGCAGAGAAACCCAGTTGCAAGAACCTTGAGCGGATGGTCAACGGCACCAAAACGTCGCACAAGGGTGGTGGCATCTTGGGGTAAGAAATGCTCTTTAATAGAAGTTCTGGAGGAAGATGAGGCAAGACTGTAGATCAACTGAATGCAGAGGGATCTTAGGTCCCATCCTTAGATTAGTCTTTGGTTCATGGTTTGCTGTATACCTCCACACTTGTTCAGTTTTCTCATTACAATTTTTTTGTATGCTGTCAGGAAATCTGATCTGGCAGACTCCACGTCCTCCGTGTTGGATGCTTTCAAGTTCATTGAGAATGCAGAGGCCGAATACAGCGACGACGATGATGATGATGACAGCGAGGGGAAGGACAAAACAATCATTGACTCTGCAACGGTGAGCCAGTTTTTGAAGTCATTTTGTCCAGATGACCTTTTCTGCTTTGAGCAGCCTGTTATCCCCTCAAAGGTGCCTCTTTACACAGGATCTTTGGGAAGGAGCTTTGTAGGGTGTGGGGAAGCCAGTGGGGTCCTCTTGAATCCAGCTGAGCATTACTTAGTGTAACTGTGATGTTTCTCATGCAGATTGTAAGGAAGAAGCCATCTTCCTCCTTGGTACCACCACCTTGTCCCACTGATGATCCAGATGCAGAGGAAGCCTTGAAGGGATTTGACTTTCTGGGAAGTCCCGAGGAGATGGACACGTCACCAGACTCCCGGAGTGCTGGGGATGGCACTGACTGGGGTGAGACTGGGGACAGCGTAGGGCTCTCTCAGTGTACAGGACTCAATGGCAACAGATTTTTATGAACGCCTTGTCTTTTTCTTAGAGCTTAGTTCAGTGATTTAAGGCCAAAGACAACCAGATACACCATTCATTTTTATTCCTAACCTCCTGTTTGTTTTTGTCATTTGTTTACAGTACATATCGTGGCTTTTTTGTATCTGTAACCCAGATCAATTATAAAGGGGAGGGAAAACAAGCCTGTGTTAGGATGTCCCATCCGCCCTTGCATGTCAGTGTTTGCTCCGCTAAAAGACACCCTTCCCTTAGGCTACACCTGGGCAGCTTTTGTTTGTTAGGTAATTCTCTCCTGTTGTGACTCAAGTTATGCAATGTTATTGACTGAAAAGTCACATAATCCGCCGTAAAACTGCCTTGGTTACTAGTGTAGGGCCAACCCCCTCCTAGCAGCTAAATGTTTACCATAAGGCTTCAATTTAAGGCCACTCTCTCTCTACTGAGCTAATAGCATATTACTTTGCCTGATTGTAAACAATGCCATATAAATAGTGAATCGGCTGTATCGACATGGGTTCTGTTACTGTTTCTTTGACCAAGCCCCCCCCCACCTCCACCTCCACCCAACACAGTTTAAGAATGAAGGAAGTGATGACATTTAAGATTTCCCAAAGCTTTTTACCTTTAAAAGGCAAACGGGTATGGTAAAGCTGAAGCGTTCACCTCAAATGGCTGTTACCCAAACCGTATTCGGTAATCGACAGTTCCTGAACTCGTGCGACAGTCACATGGTTTGGTGCTTTGCATTAAAACAGATAAACAAGCACAAAGTGCAGAAGAGTTTCTGGTTTCTTCTGCATGGGGAGAAGTTATGACCAGGCAGAATGTATCACGTTCGCTTTTGGGGATTTCAGGTGTCAGTTTGTGTCCTTCTATTTGCTCAGCTCAGCTCTGCTTGGCAGTGACCTGTGTGGTCGGTCTTGGCAGCAAAGACCTGGCCATCTGCATTATCTTAAAGACCTGCGTGTCTTAAACCGCGGCTTATCACTGTGAGATACTAAGCACCTGTTCGCTCTGTCCTTCAGACCTACACAAAACACCCAATTTAAATGGAAAAATGTTAAGGAATTTCCTTTTGTAACCAGTTAATCTTTCACTCGCTTCATGACACACACACTGCAGAACGTGTAATGACTTCTTTGACACACTGAGCCTATGAATGGATGCTTTCAGCTGTCATCCCCCGAATATGTGGTAGTGTCTTAATTGTCCCCCCTCCCCAGCAGTGGTTTTCATTGGTGTCCTTCCCCATGTTTGTAAAGCTGTGGGGTCATCTGATCTTCATTTGTTCTACGTTCACCAGGAAATCCATATATGACTCAGTCGTTGTAACCTTGCGTCCTTCCCTTCCTTTTGGCCCACCGAGAAACCTATTGGTCCTTTTTTTTTTTTTTTTTTTTTTTGTCCTAGCAAAAGCAGTTGCCTGCAAGCCAAGCTGGGATTGGTCTCTACTGTCAATTCACAATCTCTTTGGGAAGGGATGTTCTGGACGCTTGTCTCGGCAGTGCCGAACCGGACTCAACAGCCTGTCGATCTCTGCCCCCCCCCCCCCACCTCCCCCTGTTTAGAGAAGGAAGATCTGTGTCCCATGACAGAAGCCTGGGATGTGGACCAGGGCTTGATAACCAAACTCAAGGAACAGTACAGGAAGGAGCGCAAGGGCAAGAAGGGGGTGAAGAGTAAGTGGACTAGGGAGCCACGTGAATCTTTCCTGAGAGGAATGCAATGAGAGAGAATCGTCGTCTCCCTCCTCTCCGCCCCACGCCTTCTGTTTCTCACCGATTGCTACACTCCCCTTTCTGCGTTTGTCTCCACATCCCTCACTGCATACTGGTGCCTTTTAATTTCCTTCAGCCCTGTCATCTGATCACATGGTTTCCAGCCGATACCTGGTCCTTCATCCTATATGATCCTGCATTTTCCCTTCTGATTCTTCAGCCGACTGGGCGTCTCCATACCTGCCTCGTTCAGTTTCATGCTTGCTTTGGCGAGTTGTTTGCTTCGTTTTCTCTGGTCCGCCTCTGTCATTCCAGGCATCTTTCTGTTCGCACACGTGCTCGGACACGTCGCTTCCTGTTATCTTCTGCCCTACACTTTCCCCCTTCCTTTTTTCCTCACTCTTTACCTTTAGGTTGTCCCAACAGTTTGCATAAATCGCTATACAGTTGACGCTGCCTTCTGATCATGAGATAAAATTATGAGATAAAAATGTGTCTGTTAGGGTGTGCGTCCACGGTCCTGTGCCCCATAGAGCAGTGTTTCCTAATCCGGTCCTCGGGGACCCATAGACAGACAACGTTTTTGCTACTGGGAGCTCGAAGGGCGCAAAAAAATGGGCTGACTGGGTCCCTGAGGACCGGATTGGGAAACACTGTTATAAAGCACCATTGCCTGCCTCTTCCCACCCTCTGCTCCCGTCACCTTGTCTCTGCCTCCTGAGTCTTACGATGCCTGTTCTACCTTCACGTTCTGCTTTCCTGCGATTTTTTTTCTTTTTTGCCATTTTTGATCATTTTCCCATGGTCACCTGCTGATTTAGGAACAAGACTTTGGTTCATGTGCTAAGAGTTTCTCTGCCCTCCCCCTCCCTCCCCCCCCACCTCGCCCCAAACGCTCCCAGGGCCAAACCGGTCAAAGTTACAGGACATGCTGGCGAACCTGAGGGATGCCGAAGACCTACCACCCATGCAGCCTTCGGTGGCGCCGCCGGCACGGACCCCCGCCCCCGCAGCCAGGCTCGGAGAGCACGAGCCCAGCCATGGTGACGAAGGTGGTGTGCCCCTCTTTCGGCTTCCCCACCGAGGGAGCGTGGCTGTCGTGAGGACCTGACCGTCTTCCCTCTGCCTTACAGTGGAGGCCATGACGTTCCCCCCAACACCAGGGAAGTCCTTCATCATGACCGCTGACGAGGCGATGGAGACGGAGTTGGGGCTGGGGGAGCTGGCGGGCCTGACTGTGGCCAACGAGGCCGACGCCCTGGCCTATGATGTGAGTGCCAAATGGGACGAGGTGGGGGTATCCCAAAAATCACTGTAATGCTGCCTGTCCCGCTCTAATCAGGATCCAAATGCACTCGGAGCAAATGTGTTAAACATGGGGAACCCTGCCTCTTGGGGTCCTGCAATTCCAGTCCTGGATGGGCCAGTCTGTGACACGGTTTGCAGATTTCCCTGCTCAGACTGGCCCTCCAGCACCATAACTGAGGAACCCTGCCGCAAGGCTTTATACTCTGGTAGATTTTCTGTTCGCTAAGCACTTGAGTATCCAGATGTGTCAGTGTGGGGAAAATAACAGCCATAAGAAGATGAAATCATCAAGAGCCAATAAAGGCAAGCTGACTTGAATGTGGGTCTGCTCATCCGCGCTCGCGCGTTCGTCATGTGGGCGAGCTGCAAATTGATTCGCACACTTCATTTGTCAGGACTGAGTGTCAACACAGGGACACTGAGTGCTGAAGGTAGCGGCAGATACTGCTGCTGACATTTCAGTCTAAAGTTTTCTCTGGACACACGTGTCCAAAATTTCATAGCCCCCCCTCAAAGAAATCTTTGACATACTGAGACTTCCTTCGGTTTCTGTCTGACCCCTTGTCTTTGCACAACCTGTGTCCACTCCCAGATTTCCAGCAACCAGGACGCATTGAGGAAGACCTGGAACCCCAAATTCACGCTTCGGAGCCACTTCGACGCCATTCGTGCCCTAACCTTCCACCCACTGGAGCCCGTGCTGGTGACAGCGTCTGAGGACCACACTCTCAAGATGTGGAACCTCCAGAAGACTGCCCCGGCCAAGAAGTACGAGGCCTCTTACATGTTTTCTCAAATGTCGGTTGTTATCTCTGACTTGACTGCAATGAGCATGTGAAGACGGCATTTTAGTGTGACCCTGTAGGTGGCAGGCTGGAGCCCGGATTCTCCCCCTACTGGGGCCGGAGTGGCATCCCTGTCAGACTCACTGCTTATTTTGCCCCCCCCCCTCCAGGAATGCCTCCCTGGACGTGGAACCGATCTACACCTTCAGGGCACACCGGTGAGTGTGCTGTCCTACAGAAGACAGATTTCTGCTAACCTAGAATGTTGATGATCCAGTAGGTGGTAACCTTAGCCTTCAGTGCAGGCTGGGTTTGACTGTTTGGCATTTCTAAGTGTAGGATGTTTGGAAGTGCGGGGTGAGGCATCAGTCTGGGTGTAACGCTGCCCTCGACCCATCTTTCAGGGGTGCTGTGCTGAGTGTGATCATGAGCGCCTCAGGGGAGCAGTGCTTCAGTGGGGGAGTGGATGGAACCATCCAGAGCTGGAACACACCCAACCCCAACATCGACCCCTATGACTCTTATGGTATGTGGGGCCCCTGTGCATGAACGTCAGCAGGTACACTTCTGTCTGTAGTGCTTCAGGAGGCTTGTGTATGATAGACTATATACCAGATCATCTTGAAATGGATTAGAACGATTAAAATGATTCCTCCTTGACGACGGAGTGTTGGACTTTCTACTTCCGTCTTACAGAGCCCTCTGTTCTGCGGGGGGTGCTGTGTGGTCACACGGAAGCGGTCTGGGGCCTCGTGTACAGCTCTGCTCACCACCGCCTCCTGTCTTGCTCCGCTGACGGCACAGTCCGACTGTGGAATGCCGCAGATACCTCTCCCGCCCTTGCGGTCTTCAATGAGAGCAGAGGTAAGATCCAGCAGGCAAACTTGGTGTTGAAAGAATGGGCTACACTGGCATCCTCTGAAGTGCTCTACATGGGTCTTGGCTTGTTGAAAGTGTGTTTGTTTTATTTTATGCTTGTCTATGACAAGAGTTTCAGGAATGTCAGGTTAAGCTGAACTCTGTAAGGAATTCCTTCTCAGGTTCTGTAGGTAGCATGGCTTTTAAAAGGAAAAACCTGGTTCATGGTCAAGACAAATATATTTTGCAAATATATTATGGAGTAATCCCGGGTAGGATTTTCTTTGGTGACAGTCCCTCCTCTCTGGTCCCTCCAGAACTAGGCATCCCCTCCTCGGTCGATCTTGTGTGCAGCGAGCCAGCCCACATGGTCACCTCCTTCAGCACCGGCCGGATGGGTCTCTTCAACATGGAGACCCGTCAGCTGGTCCTCAACCTAGAATCCACTATGGAGCCAGGTACAGCGCCACCTGTCGGTGGGAGGGTAGATGGAAAAGCATTCGACTAACATGGAGAATATACATTGGAGAAGCAGTACGTCTGACTCTTACACACGTCATCTTCTTCAGACACGTCTTGATAGCAGAGCTCTGTACTGCAGTCACTGCTTATTGCCACAGTGAGTCATGGTGCTGTAGTCAGTTCCCCCGCTCCCATTATGTCCCCCCCCCTTTGCCTTAGGCTCTCCCTGCCGCATTAACAAAGTGCTGAGTCACCCCACCCTCCCCGTCACCATCGCGGCTCAGGACGACCGCCACATCAAGTTCTTCGATAACAACACAGGTACGATCCAGCTGATGTGCACCTTCTGAATGTTGAAGAACCACATCACACAGAGCTCACAAAGGCTCCGGACGCTTGCTTAGTTCTGTACATTTATTGGTTTCATAACAAAAGTCCATTAAGTAACGTGTAACACATCTGCACATATCTTCAACGCAGACATTTTCTTTTTATTAAGTATCATAATGTTTTTGACCGACTCATTCATTTCTGTTCTTGCCCTTTTGCTATTAATTGCAAATGTAGCCACTGGCTCCCAAAGGGATAGTAAACACAAGTGTTTGGTGTTTATTGCAAAGGTTTTGCTGGTTAAAAAGAATCCAGTGAGGCAGCTTGTCAGTGAACCTTTTAACTTTGTTCTTTTAGAACTATAGTTTGGGTTTCAGTTTATTACTTATTACTTACTTAAAACTACTGGTTGGCTAATATGATATTTTTTATATATATCATAAAATAGATATATGAATAAAGTAATGATTTTTGTTATAAAAACCAATAAATTTGCAATATTCTGAATCAAGGAAGCATCCCATGACATTCTGTGAGCACTGTATATGGTATTTTTTTATTATTTAAGAATTTATTTAATTAATGTCTGTTAATTAATTTTAATTAATGTCTGTTTCATAGCTTCCCATAGCATTCAGTAGCCTTAATCTTCAGTGTACTTACATTTTCAGGAAAGCTGATCCATTCCATGGTGGCTCACTTGGATGCGGTCACAAGTTTAGCCGTGGACCCTAATGGACTGTACCTTATGTCTGGTAGTAAGTATTGTACCCACATCTGTGCGTAAGTGTTAGTCTTAGCTTACCTGGATTACTGGATAGGAAGTAAGCAGGGGCAGTGAAACTTTTGCACTTCTCCCTCTGTACAGCAGAGGGCAACATAGGCCACAGTCTGCAACATCTCTTCTGGAAATGAGAAAACTTGCAACTTCTACATGTTTTATGTAAATCAAAACTAAAATGTCACTTTTTAATGTTTATGTCCCATAACCTATTTCTATCTTCCTCATCCAAGGCCATGATTGTTCCATCCGCCTATGGAACCTCGAAAGCAAGACCTGCATTCAGGAGTTCACCGCCCACCGGAAGAAATTCGACGAGTCCATCCACGACGTGGCGTTTCACCCGACCAAGTGTTACATCGCCAGCGCTGGTGCCGACGCCCTGGCCAAGGTGTTTGTATGACACGGAGGTGCGCACTCTCTCCCTGCGGCCCGAACATCATCACGGCCAGGGGCCGACGGCAAGGGAGGTGAGGTGGGGCTTAGGTATCGGAGCCACGCCCACCCCTCACGCCCACCAATCAGCTCTGTTCCCTCTCAGCTTCTCTGTCTGGCCAAACCTGAAGCAGTCCCGGTCCTGCGTCTGGATTGAAGCGGCAGGCCGTGGTGAATTAGAAAATGGGGTGAGGGGAAGATTTTGCATCGAGTGGCACAGACTTTTATTTCTTTTTTTTTTGCCTCCCCTGACTTGCCCCCACTGCCCCCCCATCCCCCATCCATCCAGGCAGGCCTGGGTGCTACCTGGCAGGGATGGCTCAGGCCATTTGGGTGGATCCCTACTGAGCTCCATCAATAACATGCAGGATAAGGCACTGCTCAATCTCTTCAAAAGCTGAGGGGGGGTTTCCAAAGCCATGCCGGGAAACATCCTTCGGTACTCGGTCACTGCAGGTGCCCCGTGTGTGCGGACACCGCACTCGCCACCCCCCCTCCCCCCCGGTCCCCAGTACGCTTCTCCAAGGTCCTCCCCCCTATTAATAAAAGTTTGGGTTATGTTGTAATGTGATCAGAAGTGTAAAGGTGTGCCATGACTGCCATTAAATCCTGTATATGCCCCCCCCCTCACCTGCCCCAGCTTTTGTTTTTAAACATGTTATGAAAATGTGCCTTTGCTTCAAAAGGGTCTTAAAGACGATGTTATTTTTACCAAATGTTTTTTCTTTGGAAGGTTGGGGATGTCCATTTTAACAAAAAAAAAATGAAAGTTGGATGTAAAGTTACATGCTCATAATAAACAGAATATATATCCAGTCTTAATCCTCATGTTGAAATTTGACTTCATTTGAGCGATTTGTTTTGATTAAATGTGTAACTGCCAGGGGCAAATTTGCCTGGAATAGTCATTGGCTGTCACACCTTTGTCAACGTGCCTATTGGCTGTCACACCTTTGTCAACGTGCCTATTGGCTGTCACACCTTTGTCAACGTGCCTATTGGCTGTCACACCTTTGTCAATGTGCCCATTGGCTGCTTGGCTTTCATCCAGTTGCCTCATTGTCTTTTGGACAGGCTGGTTGTTTTCTAGCACAACAATCAGGAACTGCTTGGCTGAGTTACGCTTCGTCGGTACCGAGCAGCTGAATATAGCTTTCTGCGATTACTGTGATTCAGCTTGTAGTGTGACCTAAGGTCCTTCTGGAGCCGTTCATTTTGAATATTGGTATACTTTTGCCTCTGCAAAAGGTCTGATGGGGTTCGCTTTTATGAGTTCCTAAGGTATGAATATTGATCTTCATGTAGCTAACCCGCTTCCTCTTACATCAGATGGAATCCATCGTAGAAAGTAAATCTCTCCACTTCCATCACCTCAGACTGCATAGCGCCTCACCAAATCAATATGACTCACCATGGACTAGGCGCCGCATTGAAACGCAGGTTCCTTTGTTACAGCTGGGATTTATTAGTTGGCCGTTACCAGCATTTTGCCCATCCTCTCCACAGGAGTCTGTCTACATCGATGTCTTAAAAACGTCGCTTTACTTTTAAGGATGGTGTACTTATCTCTGCTTCTTGGCTCTGTAGAGTACAATTTATTTTTAACTTCTGCCTCCGGTGCCCCCTCTGACCTGCACAGATTTTATCCAAAATATTTCCAGAGATATTGAAGTATTTGAGTTAAGTGCATTATGTGCTGTATATTATGTGAATGGGTGTGTCCTTCCTGTGGTGGTGATGCGGTATGTTACTGGTGTCATGCGATGGGGCCCGAGGGAAAGGTGGTGCCCCCTAGGAAATGGTGACAGGAGGTCCCCATCGCAGCAGCCCCTCATCCATGTTTGTAGGAGGTCAATCGTGGCTTTATTGCTGGATCTGTTGTCTCACGATTTCCCGAGTGGTGATGGGTAAAATCTGTTTGCAAAGTTGGCACCTTGGTAATAATGCAAAAAAAGTGTTTTAATACGTTTTATTAAAAATTCCAGTACAATACTGTTAATGTTTTGGATATTAAAAAAAACACAAGCAAGATTTAATATGCATATATACAAATAGGGGGAGAGAAGTTGTATAAATATTTTTGCTATGAAATAATCTGCATCATGACCATATAACAGGACAGCAATTAAGTTTAAAAACAAAACAAACAAAAAAAAAAAAAACACAATCCAATCATTTATCAATTGGAAAGCACAATTGGAGTTACTGGACCATATGAGAAAATACAATGGTAATGTGTTTTTTCCCTCTTTTGAAACTGACCACCATTGCAAATTGGGCCTAAATCGTTTAAGATTTATGATGGTCGACGTTGGAGGCAGAAGTGCTATTAAGTTGTACATAGTAGGTCCCTCTGAGAAGCAGAACTTTAACAGAATGACAGAAGGCGCAAAGCAGAGAGTCACAACTCCTCTTCTGCACTATTTCGAACTAGGATCCTACTTCCTCGCCTTTTTTTTTTTTTTTTTTTTTTTTTTTTTAAAGGAATAAGCCTCATCTCACTATTGAAGATCAACAACATTTGATCACAAGACATAATTTAATCATTGCTATGTTCAAAGTGAATCTGTTAAAGGCATCATACCCAGACTAGCAAAATGTTAAAGATATCCGTAATGTTTTGAGCCCACCTGGAATACATTCCTGTAAAGCACTACATGTTGAGACAGGAGGCCCCACATGTAGAGAGAAGGAAATCCAGGGCTATAGAAGACCGTCAATCCAAGGCACCACTTACCCAGTCCAGTGAACCTCCTTCCACCCCCTACTGCCTGCTCAGTTCCGTGGCTGGGAGTTGAACTCCTGACAGATGTTGTGAATGATCTTGGGCACAAACTTGTAGAGGTTGTCGAACTCATCCACAAAGAAGGAGTGCTCCTTATCCGGGTCGGTGGCGATATCCTCCAGCTCATCCTGGGCGGCCCAGGCGATGCCGATGGAGTATGCGATCACACCTGTGTAGCGGAGAGGGACCCAGTCAGCTGGTTAATGTCCATTACCTCCTACACACACCTTGGCTGGTTGGCTGGCAGAACCAGGCACAGGTATGTGCAATGCAAACATGTGCTGCCCGATATTTGTAAATTCTTTAATGTTATGTAATAAGAATTTGCACAGTTGTATGGTCACTGAGGCAAAAAAATCATGTCTGTTGCTCAAAGATATGACAGCTGTCATGTCTGGACGTCCTTCCTGCCTTATTTCCCCCCTTCCCTTAACTGCTGCGCTCTGTTGCCCTAAAAGGATACTGTGTACAGTGATGACCTATTAAACTTGTGTGAATAGGAAGTGTTTCCCAATCTGGTCCTCGGGAACCATCACCGTCCAAAAAATGTGGACTGTCTTAGGGGTCCCCGAGGACTGGACTGGGAAAAGACTTAGGGTAGCTAATTAGAAAGTCAGCCCCCCACCCCCAGGGGAATCTTCCACGCACCAGCACGCCGGACGGCCAGAGAGGGCGCTCTGACGTCATCATAGGAGCGCCCGTCGGTGATGACAATCATGATCTTGCGCTTGTTCGGCTTGGACTTGCTGAAGAGCTGTTCGGCCGCGTAGGTAATGGCGGCGCCCGTGCTGGTGCCGCCGCTCCAGTAGTTGATGCGCTTGATGGCGGCCAGCAGCTCGGCCTTGGTGTCGTGCTGGCCGAAGGCAAACTCCAGTCGCTGCTCGTAGGTGTACTGCACGGCGCCCACACGCGTATCCGTGTCCGAGATCTCGAACTCGCGCGTCACGTTGGCCACGAACTGCAGCACGGTGCGGAAGTTGCCCGTGCCGACGCTGCTGGAGCCGTCGATGACGAAGGCGATGTCGTTGGCGTTCAGGCACGTCTTGCTGCACACCAGCCGGTCCGTGTCGCACACGCGCTTCACCAGGGGCTGCACGGCTTTGCGGAGCCCAAACCAGCTTGGCACGGGCAGCGAGAAGAAGCCATTGGTCCTGCAAACCGCCTATAGGTGAAGGGATGGAGATGCAAACCAACCAGAGTTTTATTTTCCCCAAAGAAATGGCTCCTTACGTGCCCCCTCCCACCCATGTCCATGATTCTGTAGCCAATCAGGTGCCACGTCCTGGATTCCTAAATGACGTTGGGTCATTGTGGGTCTGTGATATGTTTGAGTTGGATTGTGCGTTCGCGTATACATGGCTGTGCTATGAGGATCCCTCTGCTTTCATCACCTTATCCACGAAGTTGGCTTCCACCACGTTCTGCTTCTCGTTCTCGTCAGCCCCCTCCACCGTGACAAAGAAGATATTGATGCCGGATTCCCGGGCCAGGCGGGACGCCTCTTCCACCTTGTCTGTAGGCCAGCCGTCCACTAGCACCACAGCCACGTTCGGCGCGCCGCCTCGATTGCCGTTGACATCGGAGAAGAAGTGCTTGTTGACGTAGGCGAGGGCCTTTCCTGTGGGGGCCAAACGGGGGGAGCGTTGAGCTGCGTCGGGCAGCAACACCAACATACAGGCAGGGCATGCAGGTATGAAGGAATGATGGTGAACTATGTTTTTTTGCAATAGTGCCAATACGTCGGTCTTCAAAGGGTGATGGAAGTATAATTTACACAAAAAATGTCTGGGTGTCTGGCTGGGGGGATTTCAGGGGCTTGTTGACAGTGCCATGAAACAAACAAGCTTGTTTGTATGCGGTCAGCAAGAAAACATCTGGCATGGGAGGGAAAGTCAACATGGGCCCTTCGGGAGGAGGGGGGGGGGCAGCTCCACGTGAAGGCAGACCCCCAGGATAATTTATACAGCAGTGGGAGGGTAAATTTAAATCCCCTGTCAACTCAATCTTGGACATACAGTTGCCATAGCTTGCACTAAACCCAAATAATTTATTTGTTTTTTGTGAAGTGGTTTGTGTCAAACTCTCCCAAATGAAGCTGGGAAACTGACGCTAACTCTCACTACTGAACATGTGGGAAATTTACCTCTGAGCTGAGATTTTCACAGAAAGTAATTTTACAGTTGACAAAATTCTTAAACAACCAATTTCAGCTGTAAACACCGAAGAAAGTGAGTTCTGCAAAATCAAATCACTCCCTTACCTGCCGAAATAAACTGAGTTTACTTTTTTATAATAAAACCACTATACTGTATAACAATTTGAACTGCCTGATTATTTGCTGTCAAACATAGTGAAAACATGGGCACAGACATGACAACTCACCAGTGGAGGATTATTCAGGATAGCAAATTCAATGCGCCCAAATTCAGGCAGCAAAACCTACTCACCTACATTGGACAGCCCCCCCTTCTGGACGATCTTGTCTATTGCCGATTTCAGGTCCTTTGAGCTAGTGTGCTCCTTCAAATTGAACTCTGTCACAGGCTCATCTCTGTCCCACCGAAATAAAAGCAACACAAAACATTTATGATCTCCAAAGCCACCATATGCAAGTGATTCCATGCTAATTTAACTCCCCTTGGGGGTGGGAAAAGCACTCTGGTGAACAGGAATTGTTGGCCTTCCCTGTATGCTACTGGACTCACTCTCCCCTCTGTTCCATCACTCTGTATCAGAATGGATTCAATGCACCGTTTTATTCCTAGACAAACATTTCAAGGCATATAATCCATTGAGCACCTGACCTGACTAAGATTTCGCTCATTTTCACTGCTGATCTGAAAGTGCATCATACTGTACATCGTGTTTTGTCCCTCTGACACACTTCTGAACACGTGTCAGAGGGCGGGTGACGTCCATGACTGCCAGAGGGGCGCGCATCTCCCATCAGGACTTACCCGTACTGGACCATGCCCATCATGGGCCCAGAGATGCCCACGTTGATGGCTTGCGACACCATGGACAGGAAGTCCTTCTGGATTTTGAAGCGGCGCTTGCCGATGCTCCAGCTGCCGTCCAGCAGGAAGGCGATGTCCACCTTGCAGCCTGAGGGGTGGCAGGATTACGTCAAAAAGCTTTGGGAAAAGGCAACCGACTGATAAAATCATAAAAATGAGAAACTGACATACAAATGTCTAAAGTGGTTTTGGTATCCGTATAATCAAGCAGCAATTTCCTTTATAGGCTGGACAATTATAATAACTGAAAAATACAGGATTGTTGAAGTGAACAAAAGGTCATGAAACGGCACCAGAGCTCAACTATGAAGAATCATTTTTGAGAGCAGCACTGAGACCTACTTGGATCTCCTTGTGAGACAGGGTCTGGGGTCTTGGGCAGGGAGTCCTGCTCATGGACGCTGAAGCCTGCAAGAAAACACATTAAAGCCACTGAGGGTGTCTCACCAGACTTCCATGCCCAGTGCAAGCATGTCAGCTTCTGTCAGCCTACTTCAATTCTTCTTAGGAAGAAAGGTGCCCCGTTTATCACCTGAACTTGCCACGGTAAACATAATTCAGCATAATTCTGCTACCAGAGATACACAGGAAAATGTGCAACCTGTAACAACGTAGGGTGGGGAGACCTGGTTCTCAGGTTGAGGCACAAAAGACCTTGTCTTCTCCATCGACCATGATCTCCCACTTGACAAATAACTAAATTGTACAAGCCGTTAACATGAATCAGCTTCCCCAGATCGAAAAGGCGAGTAGCTGCTGTCTTTGCTGTGGTCCGCAGATATGCAGACCACATATTCTTACCTGTGCAAACTCATGGCTCAAAACCCCCAGCAAGCCGCACTCACCTGCGTCGAAGGGGCTAACGTCTGGCTTCCAGGCATCGATGGGCTCGACTGTGTTGGAGATTCTTAATCAGTGATGTGTTAACAAAAGCTCAGGGTCATTAACAAAAGCGAACAGGGAGCCGGGCTCGCCAGGGTGTTTTATGGCACAACAAGACGAAAGTTATTTAGATAAATCAAAGTTTGCCAGATTGCAGCATCCTCACGCTGCCCGATATAGCAAAGGCAGCTTGGAACTAAAGGCCAGCACACAAACTCATGTCTTTAGCATTAGCCTGCCACAGCTAATATCTACGGCGGCAAGATCGATGAACGGAGTGTTGAAGGGTGGGTTGGGCTTTTTTGGGGGAGGGGGGAGAGGGGGGGCCTACCTCTGGTGACCGTATCCTCTGGGTGAAGCTTTCGGGTACGGTCTGGCTCCCCTGACCTAGAGACTGGAAGGGGGGTTGGGGGGTGAGCATGCGGTTTTCTGACTGAACGCTCCCCTCTGTGACCAGACGGCACCCGATTTTCCAGCACTCATTTGGCTCATGTGGCTGCATCCAAAACAAGCTTCACTTTAATTTGAGCGCTTCTGAAAAAAAAAACTATATGCACCATGCGCCCTGTAATCTCCAAGAAAATATATAAATAAAAATAAAGAGCGGGCCGCACAGATGCCATACTACTGTCTTGTCACTGGTACATTTGTGGTGCCTCCCCGCCCCACCCAGTGTTCCCATGATTTACAGTCTGTAGTTCACTGGTATCTAAAATGACCTTGATGCTAAAAATGACTGACTCCACAAATCGACCCACAGAATACTTTTGGTTTAAACCTCGATCAAACTAAAGATTCCATTGCCATCCTTATTTAGGCAAGCAAATGCTTCACTAGCGGGTTAAAAACTGAAAAGGTTTTAAAAAGGGTTTTAAACTGCCAACCTTCTGAGCAGATATATAATGGGGGAAGGAAAGACATCCTGTACCTCCTCACCTCTGCCTTATTATCTTAATTAATACCTAATTAATACCCTAACCCTTAATTAACATTAATTAATATTTTTCTACATTTTTTTTTTATATATTTCATATTTCTGTATAGTTTTATATTTATATCCTGTTCATAGCCTGTACATAGCCTGTACACTCACTACAGCCTGTACATACTTATAGTTATAGCATATTCATAACATACCTTCATACCGTGTACATTGTAACATACCCATAATAGACCCTAATCTATATATCTATATTATTGCTAATATATCTTTGTAATATTATGGCTAAAGCACTTCTGGATGGATGCAAATGCATTTCGTTGCATGGTACTTGTGACATGTGCAATGACAATAAAGTTGAATTCTATTCTAATTCTATTCTATTCTAATATCTTACTTACTCCCCAAACAAAGTCTGTATTCCTCCCTCTGAGCATCTTCTCAGAACTATGGTCATTAGCTCAACAACAGCTGTGATCCATGGGGTCTAACTATAGTAATGGCTAAAAAAATAAAAGTAGACATATCTGGCTTCTGCAGACTTTTTATTTTTTTGTTAAAAATGTTAACTGCCTCAGCCTAACCACATTGTTCTCTGCAGCCAGTACAGTGCGCAGAGACGTTCCTGAGCACCAGTTATCCTATGCTGGGAAGCTTGCAGTTATTCAAAGCCGTTTTTGGTTCCACAAAGTGCTTCAGACATTCCTGTTATGGCTGTCTTGGGCCATAAATTCTTATTTCATTTTAGAACCGGGGAACTGTTCAGCCGCAAATGTCGGAACTGGTAAATTCTCCTCCTGTAAACCTGAGCAGACCTTACACTGGTAAGGAAAAGACAGCATTTTTAAAAAAAGAAAAACCTTTAAAGGTCCCCTAAAACATGTCAGGCTGAAGGCCTGCGGGCCGCATCTGCAGCACCATTCCTTATGGCTTACAAAATAATTTTGAAATTCTGTTATAAATGACCCAGAATTGGGGTGCAGCAGTACAGGAAATTCATGGTTGAGTACAAATACCTCGGTTTTGGGGTCACAGTTCAGTGTTATTTCAGTACAACAGGGAAAACTGAATTCTTTAAATAATTATTCAAACAATACAATTTATTAGTAAAACTGCAATGCTGTGTATGTCGCTCCCACCTGCCCATCTAGTCAGTCAACCTGCCCATTGATCCCACCTGCTTGTTTGCCTGTCACCCCCCAGCCCCCTTACTCCATCTGCCTGCCCAACTATGTCACCCCCCACCAGCCTACTCCATCTAGCTACTGTGAACACTGCTGTACATCTGATCTTTTGCAGGTTCTTGCTCATTCTCTGGGTTCTTCCCTGAGCCAGGCTACCCTGAATAGGATTGAGAAAGTGGTTTGAGAAAATGGATGGATGGATGGATGGATCTTTGGAGTGGTTTTTGTATATCATTGTTCAATTCAATATAAAAATACATTTGAATATAAAAAGGGGGATTGAGGAATAAAATTCCCTTCAAAGTTCCATCCATCCATTTCCTATAACTGTTTGTTCTATTCAGGATTGTGAGGGGTCTGGAGCCTATGGGCGCAAGGTAGGGAACAACCCAGGATGGGGCACCAACCAATCACAAGGCACAGTCACACAGCAGTCAGTCACACAGCAGTCAGTCACACAGCAGTCAGTCAGTCACACAGCAGTCACTCACACAGCAGCCAGTCACTCACACAGCAGTCAGTCACACAGCAGCCAGTCAGTCACACAGCAGTCAGTCACACAGCAGTCAGTCACACAGCAGTCAGTCAGTCACACAGCAGTCACTCACACAGCAGCCAGTCACTCACACAGCAGTCAGTCACACAGCAGTCAGTCACACAGCAGCCAGTCAGTCACACAGTAGTCAGTCATACAGCAGTCACTCACACAGCAGTCAGTCAGTCACACAGCAGTCAGTCACACAGCAGTCACTCACACAGCAGCCAGTCACACATCAGTCAGTCAGTCACACAGCAGTCAGTCAGTCACACAGCAGTCAGTCAGTCACACATGCACACCTACAGGCTATTTGGTAACTCCAATTTACCTTAGGATGTTTTTAGACTGTGGGAAAACCAAAATGACTGTGAAGTTTCGCATTTATAAATGTTATTTACATGCACTAAAGAACTCAACCAAATAAGGCAAAGTTTGGGTCATACTGTTAAATTCATAAATGCCTGTGTTGGCCCACAAATACATTGGTGGTTTAAAATATGGCTCTTTCAGTGACCAAGTTTGACACTACTGCAGTGTATTGAAACAAATGCTTACTTACGATACTGTCCATAGCCAAAGCGCCAGTCCAGATCAGAGGCTTCTGGTCTGTGGTTCCGTACTGATGGGAAAACAGCAGGTGGCTTGGTAAGCGTCAGCAAAGATTCCTGGTGCATTCTGGGAGGAAGCCCATCTACTTGACCGTGATTTGCTAAGCCTAAGCCAATCAAAGCACTTCATGCATGGCACATTCGATCTCACCTTTAGCTCCTTGCAGTTTGTTTCATGACCAACATGCTGACAGAATCAAGAAGGCAATGTAAATAAGGCGCGAACATATCAGCAGGTAACAGAGGGCGCCTTGCGACAGCGTCCCCCGCTCCTCACCTCACCTGCAGTCATGCGTGCGTCCGGCTGGCTCCAGGTGTTCCCCCTGTCCAGAGTCGAGTGACTAACATCTGAACATGGAGGCAAACGATTGGGCGGGAGAGTTAATGATCCCTTACTACAGCCAGCCGTGACACCGCATAAGAGCTTATTACTTAGACGTTCTTTGCAGTTTATTTGCATTTTATATAGTAATATTCTCTCTTTGCTTTCTATTTTGTGTTCTTGAGCAAAAAGCTCCACAATTAAATCCACATTAAGGGGTTTTAATTCGGGCTGATATTGTTAACTATGACGTACAATTTATAATCTATACTAGTGGCCAAAATTGTGAGCATTTCTGGCTTTAAAAAGCACTACACAAATATTTAGATGGGTGCAAAATGCAGCTGCACGCCTTCTGACTGGCACACGGAAATATGATAACATTTCGCCTGTTTTATCAAGGTTCCATTGGTTGCCTGTACATTTTAGGATTCAATTTAAAATTCTTTTATTTGCTTTTAAGGCTCTTAATGGTCTCGCCCCTCCCTACCTCTTGGAGCTGTTACATTCTTACACACCCTCCTGGTCTCTCAGGTCAACTGGCCAACTGCTCTTGAGTTTACTTAGAGGGGACCGCGCTCTCGCTGCTGCAGCTCCAGAACTGTGGAATGATCTGCCCTTGTGTGTCAGACAGGCTTCTTCTCTGTCTGTTTTTAAATCTCGCCTGAAAACCCATCTCTTTTCCTTGGCTTTCAGTTCCTTATGAGATGTTGATTTTAGTGTATTTATATTTGTTGGTATATTATCTTATTTGTTTTATTTTATGAACTTTATTTTATGAACTTTAATTTACCTAATTCTAGTTTCATTATTCTCTGTACAGCACTTTGGGCCTGTGTGGTTGTTTTAAAGTGCTTTATAAATAAAGTTGGTATGGTATGGCATGGTATATTGGCGGTAATATTTATAAATAATCAAAGAATGTTACAAATATCATACATTGGACAATTAAATAAGTAACTGGAGCAGCAGTTGAATAAAGGTCTGCAATCTTTAAGAACTGGTAGTGTTTCCACCATTTTGGCCACTAGTGTATTAAATTGTTATATTATTAGAAATAATTATGCCTATGTTAATAAAGTAAGCGTATATTTAATTATGCATTGAATCACTCCTGCATTAGGGGAGACTTTGAAGTGAGCCCCGAACTCTCTCTGCCTCATTGTCACATGGACTTTTCTTCTCTGTGCTTTTGCATTGCATGTGATACCTGTTGGTCGTCTTGGGGCAGCAAATCGATCTGGGTGCTGGTGCGAGGAGGGTGGCCATTCCCTCCTGGAAAAAGCTGCGTGGAAGAAGTATAGAACAGCTTTTTGCAGAAAAAGATACAGAGACAAGCAACCGACCATCAATGACCCCCCAGCGGCTGGCTGTGCTAGTGGACCTCATAAAATTTCAGAAAGCAGGGCTGCTCTTTCAGGACTACAGTCTAGATGGGGTGTCTTCCGTTAACCAATCAGGGCTCAGATGGGGCTTCCTCTGTTAACCAATCAGGGGTCAGATGAGGTGATTCCAACACACGGCTTATGAGAATCTAGTGGTTCATTGGTTAATAGAGTGAAAACCTACAGCCAGATGAAGACCAGCCGTCTGGGAGTTGATGTCTAGGCTGTTTGTAAGGTCAAAAGTAGCCAAGCAGGGCTTTCGAGGTTCAGTCAGCAAGGCTGCATCCATGTTTTCTGAATGATGACATCATCATTTTGTTTTTAAATTTGTAATAAAGCAAAGCTGAAGCTGGGCCAGCATTCAAGAGAAGGTTCTGTGTCAATGGGAAATGAATGAATTTTTGGTCTTTGTCTTATGAGCATAGCAGACACCCATTGATCCCTGTATAACTCTCACAGCTATTAAGGTCCTTTGAATAGGCCAATCAAAACACCATCAAGCTGTGTTTGTACAGGGTGTTCCCAAACCAGGACTTTAGATTCCCTCACTGCCTGCTTGTGGGAACCATACTGAATTTCCCCCCAGCTAATCTGCTGATGACACACGGAGGCTGGGGGGGGATCATTCACCCAGATGATCACAGCGGGAGGGGGGGCGGCTAGTTAAGAATTTACACTCATGACAGAGACAGCCAGAGCTGGTTTTAATGGCCAAGACATGAGCTCTCTGTGCTACACTAATGGCGTCCATCTGTACGAGACTGTGAATATTCTCAGCTATCTTGGATGAAAGGCTCTGGTAGGCAAATAAAATTTTCAAATTATAGCGCAGATGAAAGCACGACTGTCGATAGGGGTCTCCTGGCTCCAGCACAAAGGATAACTGTCACCTGGCTGTTCTTGTACTTGTGGGAGTGTCATCGCATTGACGGAGGGATGTCTATTTATGCGGAAGATGGAAAACACATTTCCCATTTGACCTCCAGTTTGTCTGGGCCTTGATCTTCTCAGGGGCTCCAACCATGCAGGCAGCTGCCATTGTTACATGCAGAAAGGGGGGCGGGTCACCTGTCACTCATTTTCGGGAGTGAGCTGGAGATGGTCAGGATACCCGTTAATGTTCGGGCTCAGTCCTTTCACAAAACGGGATTAGCACGTCCGCTTATGAAAACAGTGCCGCTTTGCGACACACCGACAGCTCTGCTCTGTAGGGCGTCAGAGGGACTATTTTAATGGCCAGATTGAATGGATGATGGGCCCATGGGCATGTGATCTGCAGGCACTCACTGGGGTTAGACTGTACCACTTGCTGGGTCCTCTCAGGGGGGGGCAGCAGCACTCGGCCTGCGAAGTAGAGGGGTATACTTAGCTCTTCAGGAACATGTCAGACACCCACGGGCTAATCCAGACACCTACTTCTTAGTTATGAAATTATATTACAAATCGTAATTAAAATAGAGACCAACCTTAAGTGAAATAAACCTGTACACCATACTCAACATAACTCCCGGCAATCTATACACCCATCAATCAACCAGTTACCATTAAATCGCAGCAGTCTCATGTGTCTTCTTATCCCCACTCCTCCCCACTGACTTGGGATCAGCACAATCAGTTGAACGTGGACGGGATGGGAGTGTCATGTGAGACGGAGGCTGACCTGGGCGCGGGGCAGGTCCTGCTGGCCGCCTGACAGCAGCTCCCGACTCCTGTGTGTGTGGACCTGCGTGGTGTAAAGAAATAGCTCAGGTCTGGTGAGTGTGAGACCCATGTGGCCTCAACTCCCCCCCCCCTCCACAAGGGCTCATCTTTACCAAGATATTTCCCCTGGGACACTTCTAGGATTTTTATAAAGGTGGGTGGGAGGCATAAGACGGATCATAATTCATACAGAGAGGCCAACCTTTTCATTAGCCAATAATATGTTTTGAATTGGTGAGTGACAGGGGAGGGCCAATCAGCTTTCAGTTGGGCCCACCAATGCTCCTGTGGCTCCACCCCTACCTGTATATACACCCCTGCATCTCCCACCAAAATAATGTCGGAAGTCTTCACCTGCTCATTTACTGCTCTTGTTACACCCGCATGTCCTAATTCAGCCCGAAGAAAGACTCACCACAATGAGGGAGCTCATGGGCCGTGTCGATCAGGTGTGTAAACACTGTGCGAGCAGCTGTGCACATACAAAGCAAAGTGCACCATGCGGAGAACAGGGAAGGAACAACAGTAAAAGGATTGGTGCAAAAAACACCCCAATCCCTTTACAGCCGCCCACTTCCTGTGTGTGGTGCTGCCAAGTGGCCGAGGACAGACAACACGCATCAGGATCGAGTTACCTGGGATGATACGAGGTGCAAATCTGCTTGTATGGGTGGAGCTGCCCCTGAAAGCTTTGGGGAACAATTTTACCACTGTTAGTTGATGTTTCCCAGGCAGATGTCTACTTCTGCCCATGCCACTACTGTAGGAAATTCCTTACCTTGAGATGACCCATCTCTGAGACCACTCTGTGCCTGTCCTATAGCCAACGTTTAGAACAAGGAGAAAGTTTGTATGGTTTAGGGATTACGGTAAAACAGGGTTTCCCAACCCAATCCACAATTTTTCTCTCTCCCAGACAGTCCACATTTTTGCTCCCTCTCATACTGTCCACATTTTTGCTCCTTCCCATCTCCAAAAGCGTGGACTGTCTATGTGTTCCTAAGGACCGGGTTGGGAAACACTGCTGTAAACCATGGTCAGTTCTCCATGCTCTTCCTCACATCTGAAGGAGTTAGTTTGGTTAGGCTTCCCACCAAGCAAGACAAAGAGAGGCAGTTTAAGTTTAAGTCAACCGTCACCTAAAACTGAGGCTGACAAAGAACCCTACTTAATACCCAAGTGGCAAATAAACGGATACAGTTTCATGCATATCCTCTTTTGTGTAGCAATTTCCATTACTGTTAGCAAACACATTAAATGAAAGGAAAACCTAAATCTTTGAAAACAGAAACTCGATGCTGTGCTTTTGTTAATTTACCTTTTGTGGGACTCGTTCACAAAGAATCCATTTTTGAAGGCATCTATCAGGCATTCAGAAGCGACTTCACACACACAGATGCTAAATTATGTGTAGTCGGGTATATGAAAGGACAGACCCAACACCCCACTGTTGCCCCCAAAGTCTGCATGCTCGTGAACCCCTCTACCCAGGACATAATGGTGCACAGCTACACTTACTGGCACTGGCTGCAGCTGCCACAGAGGCAAAATACGGGTGGCTGCTGCCTGGATCGGATGACACAGAATTATAATTCAGGTGGGTGGGTTCTGATGACTTTTGTGGGTGTGGCTTGTTTCTAGGCCCCTCCCACCAAGGCCCTTTGCCTCAGGCTTGCGTTCACTGACATACTGTATCCAGTCCCCAAATAAATCCAAACAAAGGCTTTGAATTAGAGAGTAGGGAGAGCTCAAAATCCTCTGTGACACAGACAACGTGGCACTTCCACCACTGAAATGACTCAAATCACTTGAATTCCCGAGAATGGTGCAGCAATCCAAAGCAGATGGATCCATTGGTTTAACTGGACATAGCCCTCTGACTATGACAACCGTATGTCGTGGTTACGCAATGATCGTTACCATATCACCAACGGATCAGTTTCTCATCCAAGTGCTAATGCATCCAGGATCCATGCAGGACTCACCAGCATCTCGGACCTTGTGGGGCACAGCACGGGGTTTGGCTGTGGTGGTGGTGCTGGTGGTGGGTGGAGGTGTGCTTGAGGTGGTGATCAGCTCGGGTGGAGTCGTGGTGGGCTCCGCTATCGTTGTCACTGGCAACACGGTGGTCGTTAGAGAGGTCTTGGCTTCTTTCTGATCTGCAGGCGGAGCTGAAAAACAGTTCTTAGAATGGCTTGGCCCTTTTTTAGCCGCTGCCGAGCCAGAACTGGCCCACTTCACCGTTCTCAGTGAAGCCACTGTTCCTAGTACACTAACCAGGTTGGCGCCTCACCACAGACATGAGCGGGAAGTACCAACACCGGCCATCTGTGCCCTCGGACGTAAGCGACATGCCGCTCTGAAGAAATTTATACATTTTGAATTTGGATCGCTAAAAGTTAAAATATCAAATTAAATCCAGCAGCCATGCTATAACAGGAAAGATGTAATTCACAACTGGCGCGGAGATGACCATAAATACAGTCTAATCTGAAAAGCAGCAGCTGGTCGACAAATTAAAGTCATACTTTAATCAGGGAATTTACTTTAAAGAAATGTGGTTCCTTTCCCGTAAAAACATGATGTAGCGTGTATCTTGCCTTCCAAATGTTACATACGCATTCAATGTTGCGCGCTGTACAGTATGATTAATGAACCAAGTGGGGCAAGTCGGGGGAGGCCAAGCTGTTGCGTTTCCAGCTCACCTATTTTCACTGAGGGGGAATGTAAGGGGGTGTAGTCCAGGGTGGATGGGTAGATAACTCCTTTCTTTGGTTTACCCACTGTTAAGAAAGAAAATAGATATGCGATCTCTTGTAAGACTTTGAAAACTGGTAGCTGTACGACCTTCAGCCCAAGAAGCTGCTCAGAATAAAAGGATGAAAGATGGATGGGTGAACACAGCAATGCAATGTGCTCTGGGTACAAGTGTCTGCTACAGCAGAGATGATAAACTCGCAGGGGACTGACCTGACACTATGAAGGACTCCCTCCGCCTGGGCAAAGTCAGGGATGACACCCCGTTAGCGAAGCTGCCCTTGTAGACTGTCTGGCCTGCCATCTTTTTCACAATCACTTTCCCTCCTGAGTTGGTGATGATGCCCCTGCAAAACCAACAACAGCATGTCAACGCAAAGTCTCCTAGTACTGCCACGACTTCCTTGGTACTGACCTTTTGGTGAACAAAAGCTTAGTTGTTAGTCCTTCTTGAATCCAACAATACAAACATCTCCTTAATCTGTTCATAATCTGCAGTCTACTGAGATCCAGCATGCTGCTGCCAGAAAGCTCCGATTCCCTGAGACTCAAAGCTCACTTCTACAGGTCCCAGCTCACCCGTGAATGGCCGCATTGCAGATGCTGGAGATGGAGGCGTAGATCCCTGTTCCATACACCGGCTGCTTCGTCTCCCTGCAGTTGGCCGGACACTTCGCAATGAATTCTGCGATATGGACCTCTGCGGCTCTCAAGTCACACTCTACGGCAGGCACCACTGCAGCAGGGAAAAAGTGACACAGAGGGTCAGCATCACACCTCAAGAAAACCTGGACCTGGGACACGGTGCTTACTCGCCTAGTTTTGGCTTCTTGGTTTTCTGGACGTCCGGGTCGGCGTCTATGCCACAGGTAAGCAGCAATGCTGGAGAGGTGGTGGGAAATGGGACAGGCTTGCGTCACATGCAAGTTCCCCCATGATGCTTTGAGGCTGACTGCATTTGCGGGTTATACAATTTGATATTGATGGGGTGAGGGGCACTCTCAGTCAATCCATCCCAGGAGTACGAGTCACATGACCAAACAGGTTCATGTCTGTTCTCTTCCACCTGATCATTACTTTCCAGTTTTTTTCCCCATTTGCTTACTATATTTCCAACACTCCAGAACATCACATGCCCCCCCCACACCTAAAATCCCATTGGTTCTGTCTGTGAGCACATGCAGCTTCCCCACAATTACTGAGCCTGTTTACATGGACACTTTTTTTCAATCCAACTGAATTTAATCAGATTAAAGGAACCCAACCGAACCGTTTACATGAGCGTCAAATAAAGAGATCTGCGTTTGTTCCACGTTTACATGTTCCAGCCATTTAATCCGAACGTACATTATTTTGACAAGCGCTGTGGTAGACGTAGGCTACTTTTCTTGTACAGAAAAGAGAAAATGCTCTGTTTGAACCTCTGAGGCTTCCTTTCTCCTTGTTTATCCCTCCTGTCACAAGATCAAAAACTCTCTTGTTTATTTACTTCAACATCGGCGACCTGAACAGTCCCGACCACTTCTTTACATTTGAGCCCGGCTCATTTTAAACATGGATTTGACATCAATGTCTATTCTGTGTCTCTTGGTAAATGTGCTGTCAATAATTCCGTTTATGGTACTCTTTATGGGAGTGAGTTGAGGCAGAATGGATCAAAATGGCCGTGGATCAGAATCCGCAGCAAACACTGGTGGGAAACGGTAGTTCTCTCTGAGTTTACCGACCAGGAGAGGAAGGCAAACTTCCATATGAGTCGGAGGTCTTTCATGAAATTACGTATGTGTGGTAATGTCAACTTACATAGTCCCAGTTTCGGATATTATGCCCATCCAATCTCTCCACGATACTGAACTGTTTTAATGTATCCGATAAAAACTTAATGTCAGGGACTCACCAGTTTTTTTTTTTTTTTTTTTTTAGTACAGGACCACTCATTTTTGTCTGCTGCTGCACCTGCCCTAAACTCACTAAACTGGGTTAAACTCTACTTAGCTACTAGCTAGTAGCTACCTGCCGCGAGCTACGGCAGGAACAAGGGAAGTGTTCTAATAATCAGTTTGCCTGTTTACATTAATAGTTTCCTCTATTGATCAGATTAAAAGACCACCTCTTTTAATCGGACTGAAAATTTAAACGGTTTCAGTTGAATACAATTACTTGAACCGTTTACACGAGACGTTTTCGTACTCCGTAATTAATCGGATTAAAAGTGAAAAAAATAATGTCCATGTAAATGGGGCTACTGTAAATATTGTGCATCATGCGCTCAAATGAACATATCGAGCCCATGACATCACCCCCCCCCCCCTCGATGTCTGAGTGATGCATTATGAGTGTTTATTCCCCCTGATCCCCATCACTTTCTCCACACCCAACTTTCCTTTCTGGAATTTCAACAGTAGTTTTGTTATTCATGATAACAGAGCAGGCTGCACCCTACATTTTGGCTGAACGATCTCTGACTTTTCCCTTCACTGTTCCCCAGTAATAAATCCAGACCTCCACATGGAAATGCTTTGATCTTTAAGATGGCAGCCCAGTATACAGTGCTGCACCATACGGAACATGAATCCTGTTTTTCTGTGACTCTCGTTAGAGACCCTACCAATGAAGATGGTAGCTAGCGACGCTGTGTACATGATGGTGGTTTGGCTGGTTCCGCTGCCCCGTTGGAGGAGGTCCGGCTCTCGTCTTGTCAGTCACACCTGCAGAAAAAGAGGTGACACATGTCAATGCATGTCCAGCCAACCTGCAGGCCGCCAGACGCAGGGGAGGGAAATCCCAGTCATCAAGGATCGTGTGGGCTGGTCGCTTTTACCTGCCACTCGGGGATCACAGTGTTTAACAGCTAAATGGTGGCCATTATTATTAAAAAGTCAAATTACCTGATGTCATTTGTAAATGGGCCACAAGCTGCTAGTAACACCTGCTGTATAATTAGGCATTTGAGATCTGGGACGGCCAATGTGCCGAAATGTGATCACTGCACCATTAGATCTGCACAACTGTATTGTTCAACAGAGAAGCCTGTTTGGCCTTTTGTCACATGACATGAAGTTACCCAGAAAAATGGATTTAAGAAGGTACAAAACATGGGCATAACCTTAATTCCAACATGACAACCCTAACCCCTACGCAGCCCTAACCTTAACCATAAGTAACCAAACAAAATACAAGACTTTGGCATTTTTATAAAATCGAGGTTTCCCCTTGTGGGGACCGAAAAGGTGGTCTCCACATAGTCAAAACAACAAGTTTTTAATCACAAATGTGCGGACAAAAAGTGCTCACAATGTGATAAAAACCTGCTATTTTAATGTAACCCCCTTACAAACACACACACGAATCTACACAGTGCACATCTTATACAGGTATTGCTACCGCATACCCACACTGGTAATGCAAGAATTAGATTAGAAAATATACAATTACCAATTACCAAGACACGCCACAGACAACTACTGTCCAGTAAAGACCCCGATAAACCACATAGACTAAAAGGTTCTTCCGCTGCTGTGTGACCTTTAGGCTAGAGCATTTAGCCACCTTGGTAATTCTATAATCCTGCTGTTCACAAGTCTCAATATTCACCCCACTTCCTATTCAATTTTTACTGTTCAAGTAACAAGAGGATCAACAAAGCGTGAGGAACAACCTGGGCTTCTGTAACAAGATACCCAGCTTCTGTTATTCATTTCAAGGCGCCATAATGTGATGACACCCAGATCGGCCGCGTCTCAGCTGACTATGCATGAGCTCCGGGTGCCCAGGTGTAAACGCCTAAATGTCAATGATATTCAGTTTCCCAGGTGTTGTGTTTTGACAGCCAATACCCTCCACACATCCTCTGGAGGCTCCCGCAGCCATAGAAAAGACTCGGCGCAAGCTGGGACACATACAGGCTTAGATCAGACCTGCATCTTGATTGTACAACGGGGCTCAATTCCAAATAAAGGCGCTACTTGCCAAACGTCTGTCAGAGCTTCACCAGAATGCTGACATAATCCTCCTTTAAGCATTCATATCTGCCCTTTCCTTGCTTTCTTTTGAACCGGGATGAGCTGTTTGGAGACATTTAGGAATTTGCTCCTTCTTGTAGGGAAGAAAATAGCATCAGGGCAAACTGAATTCAGGCTATTATTTGTCAATAAATCATAGGTACCTTTTAAGGTCCACAATGGACAGACAGGCCAACAAGATTTCCTGCCACAAATTCAGTCTCGGGAAAGATTGACCCCAGTGCACAAAGAGTAAAGAACCCTTAAAAAAACACAAAAGGAGCTTCTATACAGAAATATTTAATGGGAATGTCTACATAAACATCATTGTTTAATGATGTTGAGCGGCTACTCTGCCAAAGGTGGTGCCCCTGCTCATTCATGCTCACATTCATTCAACTGCATCTTGGTTATAACTGAAGGTGAAGGGCACTGCCTAGGTGAGATAAGATGTCAGACAGATGACTGTTGCTCATTTATCTGCATATTTTTCAGAGGCTTATTTTTAATCCCCAATTACTCAATAAAACCCAACAAAACACGCAAGCCGGGTTCACTGACATTTCTGAAGAACGTCACATGATTAACTAATTTTGATCCAGAGAGCTGTCTGTGTAATTCTCCCCCTACAGATGCATAGCTTTAGTGCAGAAGGCAAGATGCGTTTATGCTTAACATTTTTATTACATCCTTCAGGGTCTTAAACCTTGGGTCAGATGTATATTTTTGAGAAAAAAAAAAAAACAGCAAGCTCACAGTGACATAAAACATTTTTAAAAACAAAACACAAGGGCTTAATTCATTTTAGATGAATTTGATGCTCATGCCAGCAAAGTTGCTGCAAAGCACTTAAATAATACATAAAATGAATGCACTAGATCGCAGATGCTCTCCATGCATCATGCATCTCATAAGTTCAACGCCCCCTCAAGTCAGGAACCACCACATGCATTATCTGTTATGGTCATGTTAGGCTCTATAGTATTTATCACACAGTGCTTCTCAACCAACCACAGCTGTAAGCCTGCAGTGTCAGCGTAAACTCTTTCCCCATGGCAGACCATCAAGTTCACGTTTGTTTGGTTTTTTCTACAGATAATCCTTCCAAAAATAATTAAATTAAGAAAACAGCATAATTTTCCCCTGCAGGGCTTGTACGAACATGGCATTGAGGTTTGGAGCAAGTGCGTGCTTTCCAGAACACCAATTCCAGCAGCAAAGCAAAACGAACTGTGTGTTTAGTAATGCAGTCTCAGACGGTGCAACCGTTTTGATAAAATGACTGAGAAGCCACGGATACGTATGTGCTGGCTGATTGCTGTTGCCGAGGCGAAATTTCTGTGAAGAAAGGCCACTGTATTCACAGAGGGTAAGAACCATAGTTTGGGGAGACGAGGGCGCAGACCTATTGGGTAAAGTAAACATTTTCTCCTGGATACCTCCCACTGTATCAAACACCTGTATACAAAGTCTGTAACTGAGCCCTAAAATTAAAGGGCGTAAAGGGCCAACTTTCAACTACAACAGTGTCATAGAAACAAAATGTAAACATAGGTGACCACATAAACATCAGAAGCATTTTTAAAATCCATGCATCTGTCGGGTCACAATGAGCAGATAGTGGGGTTGGTATCCGCACATTTTTAAAGCACAATCAGATGCGTAAAGGCGCTGAAAGCGGCGGCGCGTAGTTTGCATCCGTCTTTCGGAAATTCACGGCGTATAACAAATTCCTGTTGTAATTGCCACGTCCTTTGGTCGCCTTGCAGGTCTGACATGAACGCATTCATTACGCAGGCGGGTCTGATTTTTAGAAACTCCACAACCGTCAGTGGTTCTCCCAATCAAAGGTACTGACATTTTTAATCAATTCAATCAATAAGTCTAATAATAATAATAATAAAAAAACAATATCTAAAGACCTGTAGTATTTTCGGTAATTGGAAAAGGCGCTTTGCAGCCTTTGCAGATTGATTTAGAAAAACCAGGAATAACTTATTTGACATTAAAAAATGTATATAGCTTGGGGCAACTGGTTCAAGTCCGTACTGGTTTTCTGAGTTGCAGAATTCTGTCGGTATCCTAAAGTTAATGTTAAAAAGTAAGCTGTTAACATTCTTTAGTTCCATTTGAAACAGTAGGTTATTAGGTGTTTTTACTGACTGGGATGAAACACATAAATCGGCATTTAAAATTTACTGTTTTATATACTACACATATTATCAAACCACGTGCGCGGTGCTGAATAATCATAAACGACAATAAGACTCAAACATCTAAACAGACACTCAGTGAAAGTGGGTTAGTTTAATGAAAAACACTGATGTGGACTTACGTTTAACGATTGCGACTGTGCCAGCCGTCTCCTCGAATTTCTGACACTGTCAAAAAGTGTTTCCCCGAACCTGAAACTCCTCGTGCACTCATAAGGATTAAAAATCCGAGAAAGTCCTCCGGCGTCCCTTCAGTGCGCGCCTGGTCTGTGGGAGCGCGCACTCTGAAGTTCACAGCGAAGTGGTGTACGGGATGGGGCCAAGCCGCCCCCATGTGCCCAGCCGCCCCCCTGCGCCCGCCCCACTTTTACAGACTGTCAAGTGCGTGCAGTGCCTAGAAATCCCGCAAAGAGCGATTGACGACAAGCTTGCTTAGTCCTAGTGTTTTGGTGTTTTATTGCAGTCTGGTTTGCCTAATAGTAAAATGTGCAAAGAAGTAACATATTTCTGTCTGTTAAGACTACACAGGAGTTTGATCTCATAAGTTATCAACGTTTTATTTAATGGCTCACTGGACAAACCCAGTTGCAATGAATCACCATGCATTTAAGAATTTGTCTGCAGAAAGTTCCAGAACTTAGGATGGTGACTGGTTTTAGGTCCTAACACAGAACTGTATATTCCCAAAGAGGAAGCTTCCACAGAGCTTTGGAGGGTTTTCAGGTAATTTGGGCCCAGGGGGGCGGGGGGAATGGGGTTTCACACTGAGTGTTTGCTCTGACCTTTCAAGTCCCACGTTACTTCACAAAAGGACTGTGTTGGCAGTGACACTTAGCCAAAGTTCAAAGAGCGCCGCCTACACAAAACCCAACAAACTCAAACATGGACTCCGCAGTGTGATCTCCCTTACACTGCCAGTGAACCTTGTGTGGCCCAATACTAACCTGCTACCCTGTGGTCTAACGCAGCAACCAGAAGGCCACTGCAATTCACAGAAAGGCAAGGGATGCAGTTCATTGAATTTACATTTTATTTAATTAACAGATGCTTTTATCCAAATCCATGTCCATCTGACTAAGCATGGTTAGCCAGTGCTTGAGAGAATTAGTGGTTAAGGGCCTTGCTCAAAGGGCACAAAGGTGACATCACTTTGTTGACCCAGGGATTTGAACTGGCAACCTTCTGATCAGAGGCACAGCATCCAAACCCAAAGGGCCACATCCCCCCCCGCAAGGCAGGTAAGCAGGTATGTAAAACACCAGTCACATTTCCAGTTGCCAGTGACCACAGGTGAGCACTGCATGCACTGCACAAAGTGTTGCCTTCTCTCAAGAGAGGTGGGCAGCTAAATTTCTCAGCCCTGTATTTCTTGTATGTGCTGACAATGACAGGAAAGAATTCCACTCCCCCCTCCGCCCCCCAGGGCTGTCGGTGGCTGGGCAAGGGTAGGGACAAGAAAAGAAGGAGAGGAGGGGTTTTCTTCTTTTGTTCCTTGACGTGGATAATG
>JAODKE010000068.1:5613693-5653984 GCA_026779605.1 Mormyrus hasselquistii
CCATCCATCCATCCATCCATCCATCCATCCATCCATCCATCCATCCATCCATCCATCCATCCATCCATCCATCCAATCACTCACGCTGGTCCAGTTTGCAGTGGAGCCTCTCAAAACAGGCAATAAGGATGCGATACACCCTGGGTGGGATGCCCATCCATTGCAGAATGCATACATACATACTCCTACATCCAGGCTGAAGCTCTGAGAAAATAGAGCTACCTAAGTTCTAAGCCTGAAACAACTAAACAGAATTTCAAACTGTAAAATTGCTACCAGCTTCCACAGAGAACAGTGCAGGCGGACATTGGTTTTGACCCTTCTGTAACCTTTTCTGAGTTATCTTGGCTCTGATATGTCACATGGTTCAGGGGTTCCTCTCATGTCTGACTCCGCACGTTGTTTGCATGCCTCTCTTAATAATTTGGTGATGAAATCTGGAGTATTAAAGCAACAAAGAGATACAAATGCAAGCCTCTGCCCCTAATTCAGAGGTCGATTCCATCCAGGGGACGGGGCTTGTTGACACACTTATCACAGCCAATGGGGTCTGTGGGCTCATTGTACATAGCAGAGACTCCAGGATTCACTAGAGTGTAAAGCCGTGCTGCTGGGGCCCATCTCAGGCAGCACGGAGCACGGGATGGCAGTACCTCACCTTAGCCTAACTGCAGGACTTCCGAGCGTTTGAGGAGACACACACCATGTGGAGAACATGCAAGCTACACGCACGGCACACAAGCCAGATTTCAACCCTCAACCCTGGAGGTACGAGGCCACAGCAGCACCCTGGGAGTCACCATACCACCCGCAATAGCAAATTAAAAATGTTACTACAGCAATGACATCCATCGATTTTCCATAAACTTCTCTTCACCTGTTATGTGCTCCTTTGTAAGTCAAGGTACCATGAGAAAAAATTGGCAAGCAGCGGTCTGCTCTGCCAGGGCCACGGCATTCACTAAAAAATACTCCCAATAACTGCATAATGTGAATCAAGCCACTCCTGCAACAGGTAATACCCACTGCCTCCATTGTGAGGCAAATTTGCTCAGCTAGCAACTGGCATCTATTTACATTCCCTGCTTCTATTAGACCCTTTGATCTCTTGGCTTGTTGTGCTAGCGGTTGCTATGTTGGCCGCAGTATAAAGAAACCATGTAGCAGGCGAGATTGGAATTGCTGCTGATTACACACCGCGAACGACTCTGCGGAGCTGTTAATGCCTGTAGTTAGCGCTCAGGAAATGGGCATCTGCTTTAAGAACAGGCTCCTCCAGGTCACACGCTTTCTCCAGTGTTATGAGCGTCTTCCTGTTTTCCAGGTCGCTGACGTCCTTAAATCTATGTTTAAGTTTCATAGATGCTTCTCTTTCAATGGACTATACTTATGGGCCACATAATACAGGGTTTAGCGGGATGGGGGGGGCAAACGGAGAAAGGAAAAACGGTGGGAGCAATGCCTTGTGGGTCGATGTTTCTGCTTGCTGGATAATGAGGGGTCCATTTGGTCAGCCCAGAGTGGATGGCAGATTCGGTTAAGGTCCCGGCCAAGAGCGTCAATGTCATGGTTTTGGAGGAGACCCGGGAAGGATTTGGTTTACAGAAGTGTTGGCCCTTGTTCCTGCCTGCAAGTGGGCAACAGTAGGGTCTCGAAAAGACCAAAGGTGAGAGTTGGAATGTGGGTAGTAAGAGCCAGTTTCTGGAAAGTCACTAAGGGCCTTGTTTCATCCGATGGGGGATGAGGTGCAGCTTTCAATACCTCCTGGATCTTCAGGTGTATGTGGCTGAATGGCTGATTAAACAAAAATAGCAGATTGCAATACATTTGTCAGTCTGTGAACCTCCTGGAGTTAATGAACCCTAGCTGGAGCAAACAGGCACTTAATCTCTTCTGTAGGAAGCTGGACAGGGCAGGAGAGCACTGTGTTATCTTCTGTAAGGTAGGAAGACAAAGCAGCAGGATTTGTTCAGGAAGTCTGCAGATTTGGTGCCTGAAACGATCAGGATTTAACACAAGACGTCTTCGGGATGTAAAGCTGATGGTCATGACCCAAGAGCTTGCCGAGACTCCACATGATGATGACCTAGTACATGATGCAGCGGGGGTCAGTCAGCACCATGCGTCTTCTGCAAATTAGGGAAACAAAGAGCTGAAGGGAGTTTCTAGGAGAGCGACACCATGTGCCCTGATCAGAAACTGACATCCTCCAAGGAGGATGTTCAGCACCATTTTGTAACGTCTCAGTTTTGACATTCAGGTTAAAGCTAGTGAACAATATGCAACCAATGAGCAGTGATTCCTGCTTGATGACCTCAGGGATAGGAACGGGGAACCCTGCTGAGGCTTGATGGAATTTGGTTTTGTTCTGTAGCTTTTTGTCAGCGGATATGAAGGGGGCTTTTAAAGCAATTACTGGTGTCCCTGTTCGCTGGATATTATGGGTTCAAGCCCAAGATTATTACATTGTCATTAAAGTAATAATGTTGCTGGAGCAAATTCAGTGGAAAAATTCACTTAGTAGGCAAGAATAAAGCAACAGGGTCAGTTATTGAATTGTATCCTCCTGTTTACAGGTCAAAGGTTAAAGGTCGTGCTTGGCAAATATTCCCATCAGATGATATGAAGCAGCAACCGACTACTGCCCGGCATATCAACGTGCAGAATAAGCAGCAGGAACATGATGATGTTGCTTTGGCTGGTCACCTTGGTTACCATGCCAGTTATCCTCCACCACGACCACACCTGGACTTGCCTGTCTCGTCCTGATATCTGAAAAGCGGAATGTGGCCTTGGTTCAGGCCATGGAGGTTGGTGGGGTTAAGGGTCTATGACCCCTGACTCATCAGAGATCATTTGGAGGGAAGTACACCGACAGTTCAACACTAACACGTCCTCTCAGATTGTAAGAGTGCGTTGCATCGGTCCTTAAAATCCCAAGCACATGCTATTTTCATAAAAACCCACCTAAGCATGTTTGCAAGTACAAAACAGCTGATCCGACCTTCTAATGTTTACCAGTAGTGAGTGAGCGACTTTGATTAACTAACTAGCAATGTAAGAATGTGTAGAAGTAGAGATATGTCTGGAGATATTTCCAGAAAGCGTGTCTAAGATTAAATACACATAAAACATAAAATGGCGGCTTGTTTGAAACAACCGTTTGACCCCTCTGTGCTGTCTGGTAAATCGTGCACTTGGGGCTCCATCGGTGTCTCATCCCCATGGCAAATCACCTGCTTTGGGAGACCCTATGCCTTCAGGAGAGTGGGGGGGCACATGTTCGGACATGATCCGGGCCCAAACATGCAGGGAGGATTGCTGTCATTTCAGCTCTAATGGGGCGGCCGCAGGCTCTGGTTTGACAAGCATCCATCTGTAGGACGATTCAATAAACAGCATGTAGTTTAAATATTAGCCAATCATGTCTTCGGCTCTGATCATTAACTTCCGGCTTATTGGCTCAATATTCTTATTGATATGTAAACCCTGATGGCAAAACATTACTTTTGGTTGCTCACTATATCCTTTTATTCACGAGGTAATTGTGAGTTTATATACTTAAATCAAGGTATACGCAGTAGGGCCCATTCTAGGATGTGACCCAACATCCATCAGGTGAAAAGTGAGACAGACTAAGGCACTTGACGGAGGAGGATCATGCCAGTGAGGGAAATGAATGTCATGGGTCCCGAAGAGGCTTTTGTGCCACATTAAGCCGTGTGATTAAAACCATTATTTCAGCAAGTAATATGTTTTGACAGTTGTATAATTATTAACACCTACAAAAAAATGGCGCTTTTATTTATTCAAACAACTAATCGCCCTGCGGACAGTTGACACTGAAGGTCAAAACATTTGCGATGGAGTGCATGTGTGGAAAGTGCCCCCCTCCCCGAGCCACAATTGGCTTTCACATTATGAAAAAAACACTGTAATTTCACTTAATTACGCCGCATTTTGAGTGAGTGCAGGTCAGATGTAATTACACACTGCAAACTGCTCTCTTAGCAGGGAGGAAACGCCACAGAGCCACATTCCAGGTGATCGCTCTGGAGCTGCTCTGGAGCTGCTTTGGAGTAGCAAGGTTTCGAAGCATTGTGGGCACCATTGATTCTCAGCTAATTAGTAGAGGTCGTTGTGGACTGGATACCTCAGGCAGGAGGACTGTTTGACGGAGGAACAGACACTAATTGCGCGTACTTAACTTGTATTAAATTGATCTCTACGCTGGGAGAAGCCAAGAGGTCAGAAAGCCGGGAGGTGGCCAATAGCCCATCCCGTGACTGCCCATTATTTCAGGACAGAGCGAGTATTTTAGCTCAACCCCCTTGATGATCTCTCTCCCCATCAAAGCATCATGCAGGGCTAAGATACACCACGATCAAGTAGGACCGATTACAGGTAGAATATATTGTTGTTTTTCAGTCCCTGGAATTCCTGGATTTTTTCATTATTTCCTTTTAATTCCTGGCTGGACACCCAAGATGCAAAATACAGTGTCTGGAATGAAGCGTATCTCTTAAACGTAATTGAGGGTTATAGACCGTTTGTGTTTCTTCCCTTTCCCTGCCTCATGGCTTTCGGTTGTCTTATTTTTCCATCCTGCCCCCCAACATCCCCCCCCCCCATCTCCTGCCTTGCCTTTTAACGTCCCCTTTTTTACTATTGGTGGCCCGGTCTCAAGTGTCCATTTCTGACCCATTTTAAAGAACCTCAAACACACCTTATCACAGCACCGCTTACAAATGAATAACGAACAGGAGAAAAAATTAGAGCCCTATTGAATTGGCTGTGACTGCAGGTATTGCTGATATCATGCGGGAAAAGGAAGGAGGTGAAATTTCCTCAGTTAATGAGGATAGGAGGCTGACCACAGCAAAACACTGAGTATGATCTCTATGTCCATTTAAACCCTGGGAAACGGTGCCCACAAGAATCACTGGGCGAAAACCACTAGTGCATGGATCATAGTCTGGAGACAAGGTCTCGCTAAAGATCCGATACAGTCCAATGCAGTGTCAGGAAGCTGGGGCTGGTCATGTGGTCTGTGTATTGAAGCATTATTAAATGGGCTGCTATTTCGACGATCTGTCATGCCATCGGGCAAAATACCTACCTGTCAGTGGGCTAAATGGAGTCTTAGCCAATAACAGAGCAAACAGGAACCTGTCACGCGATCATCAAAGCAAAATGAGAAGCCCTGCAAAACAAAAAAAGCCAAGACAGTATTGACGCAGAAGACAAAGATGTCATTAAATAATTTATTTGCTTAGAAATCTTCAGCTACAAATTTCAATTTCTGTGGCTTATAAGAAATCATTATTCCCAATATTCCATAGACTGTGAGACGTCGGCCTGAGGAATACCAGCTACAGCTCGGAAATACCAGCCGAAGTCATATGCTAAGGAAGATTAGCGGCCAGCGTTTGCTGTCCAGATACAATCGTGAAAATGTTACCAGTTACTCTTCCTGAGGCAGTTACCCAGCAGCCTATGGACCTTAATCAGAAGCAACAAGCCACATCTCTCCCATTTTTAATGCCACTTTTCCAGATTCAAAACCAAGACAGAACTTTGTGGCTGAGAAACAGTGGCATGCTGCCCCCTTCCTGAGGACATGCGCTACTGCACGTTCATTTTGTTTAATGTAGGTAAACATACAGAAATGAAATTAATGAGGATTATATTAGACTTAATGGGGTTATGCAATTGTGCATTTATTTTACAGCATTCTTAAATAACTTTTTTGTTTTATTGTCACCCCATGAAAAAACCACTTTGACACACTCCTTATTCATTGTTAATCAGAATGATATACTTAAGACCTTGTTTTAATTACACATTCTAAGAGAATGTTCTTATTAGTCATACCGTGACAAACTCAACGATAATTATATACAAACCCTAGAATAACTAATCAAGAATAACACAGCTTTGCTTTTTGTTCCCCTTGACTTTTCCAAGTTATCCAGCAAATTAAATATTGTAAACAAAAATGAAAAATGCATGACAAATCCGTAAAGCAGCACAACAGTAAAAAAAAAAACAAAAAAAACAAAAAAAAATGGGGGAAAGATGATAATGTTGTTGTTCCAGAATCTGGGAGAAAGTTTCTGCATTATTACTATAAAACCATGTTTCCTTTAGCAGTAAAAAGCCTCACTGAGCCACGACAGGAATTAGGAGAATTGGAGTGGAGCTGCTGTTTTAGTCCTAGACAAAAGACACGCCCTAAGCCATCTGAAAGCTTCCTTCTGGTGAGGCTTAAGAGTTCATGGACAGTCAGCCATCATCCCCGTAAGAAAATCTTTGTAGAAAAAAAGCTCCTCTTTACTCTTAAGGCGCACGTATATTTATAGCTGAGTGTTAAATGTGTGCTTCTGCAATCAAATGCTGCCGCTCTCCGTTTGTTTTTTTAAAAGTTATTTAACGTTGTTTTCACAGAATTTAAATTAAAATATGTACTATATTTAAATATGGTCTCTGGCGCAGTGGCAAGGCGCAGAGAGGTATCCGTTTGTATCGCTTGGTTACTTGGTTAATGCTCAGCTTCCTTTATGAAGTGATGCTCCAAAGAATGATTACTCCCATTTCATTGTGTCCTCTTGTTCCTGGCCGTCTTTCACCTCCGAGCCAGGAGAGGGCGGCGTTTCACACAGCAGTGGTGTCCCCGTACTCTTTGTTCCACCGCTTGTACATGTCAAGGGTCTGTGGGCTGACACTGTGCTTGATCTTCTTCAGCGATTCCACAAAGTCACGAAATGTGATGTTTCGCATCTGTGCAAGGACACAAAGGAGAGATGGAACCAGATGACAAAAGTTCCCAGTCCACAGCAGCACAAATGCATTAACTACTATACTACCGAGTATTCAATTCAATTTCAATTTATTTTTATAGTGTCTTTCACAACAGAGTTGTCCCAAGACGCTTTACATGGACGTGTTGGGATACATCAAACATGATTAGAGAGAGTAATACAGTAATAGAAAAGTATTCAGAAATACACAATGGATGCAACAAAAAATGACAAGTAATGCTACTCTTTTATTTAATGCATTTTTCTTAGTACACGACACCCTAATATTCATGTTTTCAGTCTGTTCCAGGTAATAGGATCTTACCTCATTGGCTGCCATGTTTTTTATTTGTTCAGGACGGAGCTCTGTCGAAAAATGATTCAATCTTACAACGGGCAAAATGCTACATGATAGTCATATAATATACCTGTGCAGGGTCAGGAACGGGAGTAAGGAACAGCATCAGGGTGCCACGGTGCAAGACAAGCAACTGTGATGATCTGTTTTTGTCTGACGAGCTGTCAAACTCACCCCTGATTGGCCCAAGAGCTGCATCCTTAGCCAAAGCGGTCAAGTCACTTCCTGAGTATCCTTCTGTCATTCTGCATGGGAAAAAAACCCCGCATAAACACTCATTCTTGGTAAGCAAACATTTAGTATTCCTGGTGGACCAGTTAAAATGAAATATTACAAATGCTACAATGGAAAGGAGGTGATGCTGGGGGCACCGCAGCTGCCAAATGGCAGGTCTGTAAGCCGGGAGCTTGCCTGGCGAGCTGCGTCAGTTCTTTCTGGCTGAGTGGGTTCCCCTGCTTTGTGAGGAGATTCTTCAGCAGTCTGAAGCGAGTCTTAAAGGAGAAGCAATGTCAATACCAATGACATCATCAAGACTATTTTCAGAATGAGCTTCCGAACCAGGCATGAATAGACGAGGGATGGACAGGATGAAACACACCTCTTCTGTGGGTAGTGTCACATACACCCTTTTTGCGAAGCGTCTGCAGGAACAGGAGATTTCCGAGGTAAACAAAGATGGAACCTGTCAGGTTGCTGATGTCATTCAGTAGAGAGGATTCTGAATTTGGTACTACGGTAAAATCCCATTAAAACGGACTTCAATGGACCTGGCAAAACAGTCCATTATATGCAATATATGCGATATTCCATTATAAGCGAGTCCACTATAACAGGATTATACTGTAATGCCATTATTGTACTATTACTATTTATATATATGCTAATTACAAGATTGTGTCATACATAAGCAGTCAAAGAGTATCTAGTTACCACAAGTGATACAAAATGATAAACAGAAAAAGAAAAATCCCCTGCTGGGTGCCAGGTTATCTCATTCGGGGGTGACTTTTGGGGGGGCGGGGGATGTACCGGAGAACAGCCTCGTCCAGCTCCTGGGGCCTGTTGGTAGCACCCATCACCAGCACCCTGTCCTCGGCTGCTGACTGGACCTGAATGGGCATGGATGAGCATGGATGACACCGCTAATTCAGTCAGCACAATCATCCAAGAACGATAAAGGTTATTTCAAAATCAACACCTGGAAGGTCGTTTTACCCTCAAGATAATAGCACAAGAACATTTTGCAGAGTTAAAAAGAAAATGGATTTTGTGCTTTGGGAGCTTTGGGACTCTCCCTGCCGCCCCTGGAGGATGGGCTCCCCCTTTGAGTCTGGTCCCTCCCGGGGTTTCTTCCTTCTCGGGAGTTTTTCCTTGCCACTGTCGCCTATGTCTTACTCACTGGGGGCTTTGGGTGGGGATGCTGTAAAGCGCTCTGAGACGATGTAATGTTGTGATAATGCGCTATACAAAAATAATTTTTGTTGTTGTTGTTGTTGTTGAGACCCTAATGCTACCTAGTTTCAGTGACAGGGAAACCCCTACACACCTTGAACCCCCCCCCCAACACCCATGGCGATCTCTCACCCCATCAAACTCAATCAGGAACTCAGTCTTCAGTCGTCGGCTGGCTTCGACCTCCCCTTCTCTCCTTTCACACAGCAGGCTGTCGATTTCATCTGAGCAGGAAGGAGAGGCAGGCGGGCAGCGGGGAGATGCTGTCAGCGCCTGCTGCACATCTGACAAACGGCACGAGCTCCACGCCGAATGAGGGTGGTGCAGAACATACGCCTTACCGATGAAGATGATGGAAGGCTGCAGTTCTCTGGCGACGGAAAAGAGGGCCCGGACCAGCTTCTCTCCTTCTCCAACCTGCAAGGTACCGGAAATTGGAAAGCTGTCCTCTCTAATCAATACAATACTGTATTTTATGGAGAGAATGTAGCTTTTGTCATTTGTTTAATCCACTTACATATTTAGAAGTGAGGCTCGCAGCACTTATATTGAAAAACTTTGCGTTGGATTCCATGGTAACAGCCTTAGCCTAATCGTGATGGATAAATGGAACACTGTGAATTTGTTAATACAAGCTCATTAACCGCATTTAATCGCCCTGTATTATCAGATCACCTATAAAACGAATGTTAAACATGTAGCTGATGTGCTAGATAGTAACATGATAGACCTTAACTAAACTAGTGTTTTTATTAAAGACGCCTTCCATGTGTATTTAATAAACCATAAACTTAATAGACCGAGATTCAGGTACACTAAAAGCTTCCTTCTCTGAAAAGATAAAATACTAATATTTTTATAAACTTAATAATAAACCCTATGCATTAATATCCCCTTAAAAAAGGTTTCACTGTGATTCTGGAGTTCATGGTCACTCCTTACATTGGCCCAGAGGGGAAGCTCAAGATCATTTTAATAGGGTGACAACCATCATGCATCTCCCCCCCCCCAGTCTTCAACCTCGCCAACTCACCAACATTGTCTTGCCGTTCCCGGGGGGGCCGAAGAGAAGCAGGCCTCGTGCTGGGGCCCTGAGGCCAGTGAACAGCTGGGGGAACATCGCCACAGCGAGGTCGACAAAAATAACATCAATGTATAGTTATTTTTACATTTCCCTTGGTAAATTTTAAATGCAATTCTCTTTATTCAGGAGCTGACCTCTGGTCGCAGGGCAGGGAGGATAACAATCTCCTGTAGCGCTTGCTTGGCAAGTTCCTGTCCAGCGATGTCCTCAAAGTGCACACTTGACCCACTAAAACACACACACGCACATGTTTGTACTCTTTGTGGGGACCATCCATTCATCTCTATGGACAAAGCCCAAATCCCAACAATGTCAAGCTTAACCCCTATCCAGCCCTAACCCTAACTATAAGTAACCAAACAAAACAAAAGGCTTTTGGCATTTTGACTGCAGTCACAGATTTTAATAAAAAAGTTTTTCCTTCTGGGGGCCGGACAAAAATGTCCCCACAAGGTTAAAATAAAATGTTTTTTATTTCACATTGTGGGAACATTTGGTCCCCACAATGTAATACATACCTGAGCGCACACACACACACACACAGGCAAACGCGTGTACACATACACACACACACACTCCCCTGTTATCATCATCACAATCCAGTCGTTACACTCCAACTGATTCACCTGATACTGTATGTTTGTTTCTCCAAACCTATAACGGTAACATTGCCACTGAGCCGCGAGCAGGGCATTTCGCAGTCGTCTCCCACCTTTCCACAATTTCATTCAGGATGAGGTTGGCCAGCCTGCTGTCCACATTCTTGAAGTTCTTCATAGCTCTCTTCTTGGCTGGCATGGGAGCTGCCGGCTTGCTGTTGGGTTGATCTCCAGCTCTGACTGGGCCCTTGAGATGGTGGGGGTTGCAAGTCAAGACCTCTACTGGAGCTGAGGATGGTAGCTTCCAGAGATAACTATAAGTTTACCTTGGCACTACACACACGAGCTACCGGCCGGCTAGGCTGGGAAGAGGAGGGCCCGCCGGCAGTCCTGGAGCCTCTGGGGACTGGCTTTGACTGAGGCAGGGGAAGGCTGGGCTGAGGTGGCAAAATGGTTTTCCTGGAAGCCAGTCGACTCTCTACAGAGAATTAAATATTCAATTAGAAATATTCATTCAAGAGCAGCACAGTGTGTTAAATATGCACCTAGTGTGTTTAACCTCCTGAAACTTCACCACCAATGCAAGATTTTACAAGTTATTATGAAATCCTGCTTGAAATTAACAAAATTGTAATTAGGAAAAAAAAAAACCTGCAACTCCGTAAATAAAAATAGACCATAATTGATTTTATTGTACCTAAAAGCTGCAACCGTTCCTTGGCCATTGAGAGATTTCTGGTCATTTTGGCCTGTATACGCCTAATCCGGTCATGGTGCTCACCTAACACAGGTAAAACAGGAGCAGTAGCAGACAAAAATACAGGAAGGAGTCAAACGCAAGTGCTACTAAAAATGGATGCAGTGAGACAGACTGGATAATGTGAACTAATTTGGTTGATATGTTACAATAGGAGAACATGATTTCATCAGTGATTATTAACAAACTCTCTGAAAATGGGTACCTAATTCAGTAATTTCAAAGTAACATTTTAAATAAATATTTTGGGGAATATGATGAGCAGATTACCTTCCCCAGTGATGCTAATTGCAATTCCTTTCTGCAGCTCCAAAATGCCTTTCTGGTACCACTTGACAGCCTGCTCCTTCTGCCCTGGAATCACCAATGCAAACAGAAAAATGAGAGATACTGGTTTTACCCAGTGGTTGGCATAACAGATACGGCTATCTGTCAGAAAGCATTTGTTTGTGCCATTTACCATTCTAGCTGTGTTAAGTTTTACTGTAGGTCATTACTGACCCTCTGAGCATCCTGAAATTGCACTGGTAAACAAATGTTTTATTTGCTAACTTCACACCAAGCCTGACCCTGGTGTCTGACAATCGAGTAGTACTTAAACTTAACACTGTCTGAAACCAAGGAAATAAAGTGTATCTGGACTGTAAGTAATAATCATTATCTTAGTTTTATATAAATAAAACAACGTGGAAAACCTCAAGGTGGTGAGGCAATACATCGTCAAATATATTAAACCACAGAACCAGGACTGTGAAATAACGTCAGGCAGGTAGCTGTGATCTGGCTGCAGCCACTGTGGAGCTCCACAGCAGGCGGAAACACGTGACTTCACATTTGAGCACAGTTACGTCGCACGAGAACTGTTTTTTGTGTTGTATCCCGTATTACAATATATTGGAATAAAAGGTTTAAGAAATATAGGATATACTTAAAATAGACAAATTAAGAACAATAGACTTTGACAGCGAAAACTATATTGCGTTTTTGTTACTGTTGATGATGCTGAGAAATACACATGGTTCTAATTGTGTTTTTAATTCGTAAAATGTATAAAAAATATTATTGATTACAAGCCAATACGTGTTTCCGCTTACTGTGGAGGTCACCTGTTTCCACTTACTGTGGAGCTCCACAGTGTCTGCAGCCAGGCGCTCTTGCGCAGTAAACCATGGCAATTAGCGAGCCAACGACCCGGAAAAACAAGCGGCGCTCTGTTGCCTTACCTTTGTCATCTTCGTCAATCTTCAGGGCCAGAGATATATACTCAAAGGCTTGCTTGTGATGATTTCGAATGCGATCCCCGGACTCATGATCACCGATGTCCATCGATTTTTTAACTTCAGCAGCCATAGCTCGATAACAAAACAAAACTTGAGAGTTCGGAGCAACGGTAGCAGGAGCAGCGGCTCAGCACCGTACACAAAAAATGTAACCGGTACGAAGTAACATAACGTCGGCTGAGCAGTATTCTGTTGTTTGGCTTTTTCTATGCGATATAATTCACCTGTCTGATCTGGGATTCCATAACACAGACCCGCGGGAATATGACAGCTAAACAGTAAGGGGTGGAGACTCCACAGATCAAGTAACTGCGTCCCGCGCATGCGCAAAAATGTAGTTCCAGGTCTGGATGCTTGTTGTAGGAAGTACGCCGGACACGGCAAATGGCAGGACTCAAACTTGCAAGAGAATTTAGGAAATGGGCGCTGAAATCACAATGGACGAAAATATAAATATTATATGAATATAAAAGAGGTTGTTAATCCGATCATTTGTTTGAAAGCATGTTGCATAGAATTCTTCCCTTCATTGCTTATTGCATTTCATTTGGATGCTGCCCACGTGCCTGGTTGTGTCCTTTTTATTAATTGCTTTTGTTATATCCTTGTGTACTGATTCGTTTCTAGTACATTTGTTAACTATGTATCTTATCTGTATCAAATTAGATCCATTTGTCAAGTTCTCTTTGAAGCGCCCAATCAGCACCCTTAAAAAGTCATACAAAGTACTTCCGGTTGCATGGATGAACCAATGGGAGACGCGCTTGTCCCACGCTGTAATTGGTTGCTTCCCCGCGCTTCTCCGCTTTCGGAACGGAGAAATCAATAGCAGTGATGGCGGATGGTATTGTGCTTCCCTTTATTATATGAATTGTTTCAGTGAGTGCGAGCGGATGCGTGTTCGTATCGTATTGTCTGAATCCATGTTGTTTCCTATAGCGCCAAATTACTTTGATGTTAATTCATAAGGTCACTGATATTTTGCCTAAGAAACCTTTAAAGGGGAAAAACATTCCGCGTTGTTTTTGTAGTTTTATACGCATAAGTGTTCAGCTGCACGGATATATTTTAACGCTGCATATATTTTTATTAATTTATTAACGAGGATTTCCTAACTGCTAACACTAGCATGGCATTTTTGACGTTGGTCGTACTACTGTAGTATTGTTAACGTAAAGTGTAATGTACCAGAAACAACATCATTTTTTCAGTATGGTTACTATGATAGTAATGTAACGTAGTTGCATACAGCTAAATCAAGGCGTAAGCTTTAACGCTGAAGTAATATGGAATTGTTTCTGTCCCAAGATCACAACGATATGGAACAAGTCACAGAAGGACAGGCACCAGTAAGTTTAAGACGCCCGCTACTTCATTTTTTGAACGGCTGTTTTAAACCAACTGGCATATTTCGTTTCTTTAAAGGTTGCAGAAAATCCGCATGCTGAATATGGTCTTTCTGAAAACGTTAAGGTATCGAACGTCCCAAATATCATGAGATGCTGTGACCTATGGTGAGATCTACCTAAACAACGTCAGTGTCTTAACGCAATTTACTATTGTGCCTTCAGAGAATAGCTGAAAACGAGAAGGCCAGCATGGATAAACTTGCCAAACAGAAGGTGGATCTGCAAGCCCTACCAACACGAGCGTATCTAGATCAGACTGTTGTTCCGATTCTCCTACAGAGTCTTTCAGTGCTGGCCAAAGAGAGGTAGGTTACAGTTATTAGAAGGTAAAGGTGCAGAAAGGAGGTGGATTTAAATACTGATAGTTTGCAGCTGTTGTATTTGATTTGTTCAGTGCCAGTGATACAATATTTTTAAATGTCACTGATTTGACACTTTGTTTTGCAGACCTCAAAATCCTATTGAATTTTTAGCAGCACATCTTCTCAAGAACAAGTCACAGTTTGAGGATCGAAATTAGCACATGAGGAGGCAGCTGAAGACGTACTCTGTGGCCATTTTTTATTAATGAACCACTGTGGCTGTGGTACTGCTAATTACGGTTTTATAATGCATGCAATGAAATGTAAATTAAAAAGAAACATTCTGCCACTTAACAGTGTGTAACTGGAATATTATATAAGTGTGCCTGTTATATAGATTTGTCCACAGTGAAACACATTATTTTCAAAATGATTCTGCAGATTGTAGGAATACTTATATTCACCAATGCAGTATTTGATATTCCAGCACTGTCATAGGGGTTCATTTTAAAGGGCGAGTCCTGCCTCAGAGTTACTTATATAATTTTTATGCATTTGAGGTGCATAGTTATTCCTATTTAAAGAATGTATACGGTAATTAAACTAGTTGCCGATCAGCATGTCTGATCAAGCATCAGCATCACATATGCATGAATTCCTAATTATCTGTCTGTCAGTTGTGCATTAAGTTTGAAAACAAAACTTCTTTGTCATGACATTAACATTTTAAAGAGATCCAACCCCATTATGTTTGGTAGTAGTGTAATAATCCTGAATTGACTCAATTCTTGGTGAAAAGATCCTCAGATTAGCTGGTAAATTCATTAATCTACCACTTACAGACTGGTATAGAATAAGCCATGCAAGACACTCTCCTAGGCAGTATATCACCTGCCAATAGAACTGCAGTCCTTGTGAACCAGTTGTCCTGTGTTGTGACTAAATATTGAATCATATTAATGTAAACATTTTTTACTGCAGTAAACAGGATAAACCACATGAAGTTACTGAGTTTTGCTGGAATTGCCCTATAAGGCCCTGTTGGCTGTACATTCATTTATCAGAATTTAGGTATTTCTTCGCTCTTATTTAGATGACTTGCAACACAATGCAACAAAGTTGTAAAAACTAGTCCTTTAAGGAAAGGGAAAAAAAGGTACTTTAACCTGTTTATTGCAGATACAGTACATGTCACAATCCACTCAAGAACAACTCATTTGTAACAAGTAAACAGTTACATACTAACATATTTGGATATTTGTTTCAATATAAATAGTTTTAAAGTTTTAAAATGAAACCTGTGTAAAAAGACCAGTACACTTCACTTCAGCTCAGTCAGCTTTCACACCGCAAACGTTCTTCTGAAAGTTGTGGTTTCTGTTGTGTACATTCCTTTACTGGGATACAGTCTTTTAGTATGATTTAGAAGAGCTGGGTATCATGAATTGTTTGTAAAAGGAAAAAAAAATTTGAGACATTGCAATTAGACAATTTACTTCATTTACACACTGAAGTATCCAATGATAAAAATAGCAGTTTGGACTTAATAGTAAGTCCTAAGTACTTATATAATATTGATTTTTATACAAAAAAAAACATTGTAATAGGGTTACAAAACACACACGCGCACACACACTAATGTACAGCTATTAACAAAATCAAACTGTGCGTCGTATGTCATGTCAGTGACCATCTTGCTCCTTGTTGGCAGCAGTCAGATGTAGAACTGATGGGCGGCCAGACTGTCCATGAATGGCCGGACCAAATTGTCAGTGGAGAAGTAAAATACCAGGCCAAACGTGATGGAGATGGGGAGGGCTGGTAGGGCCTTTTTAAAGATGGCCAGCAGAAGAAGGGTGAGACAAAGTCCCTAGGAAGAGGGAGAGAAAAGTGGTTTTCTTAAAAGTGGAGCTTAACCTCTAACCTAACAGTTCGTTTCATTTTCTACTTGCCCAGTATGGACTGTGTTGACTTAACATTCCTGTCAGTTGTAAGCAAAGCAGGGCATTGTGGGATTGAGATGGGCATCAGCCGCTTACAATGAGAATGGCCACGAAGCAGGCCAGGGTGGTGTTCCAGTCTCCCCCAGTGGCAGCTGCTTTCCCCACCAGCACGCTGTAGAAGATAAAGTCTCCCAGGCCTAATTTTACCCCCCCTACGAAAAAGAGAAAACAGGCCCTCTATGAAGCCAAGAAGACTTCAGTATTTATTACCAGGGATGCAATCAAACCAAAGGTTGAACATGTTGCACATGGCTTAGCACATGAGAAGACGGCTGGCGGTACTTTGGCAAAATAGGGTCTGCGCCTCGGCTACTTACGTTCCTCCTCCTGCTCCTCCTCGGCAGAATAAGCTCTGCTCCTTCCCACAAATGCCTGGTTCTCAGGCTCCTCCTGGCTTCTCTCCAGGCTCTCGGCGTTGTTCTGGTGCGCCTCCTCGTCTGAGGCGGACAAAAACAGCACATTCAGCAGGGAGACCCCGAGAATGGATTCCACCGGACTAACCTCCAGAGACGACTGAAGTGAACAAATATGGCCTCTTTGCAAGGGATGTATGGGAAACTAATTGGGGATTTGCACTCTCAGGTGTCTACGGATAAATAGACCAATTTCAACCATAAACGGGCTTCTTCATAAATATTACTGAGATATTAAGGCAGTCACTCAGTGACAGGGCAGCATGCTGGCTCAGTGGAAGCTGTTGCATCACATCTCTGTGAGTGTGTGGTGGTTTCCTGTTCAGGTTAGGTGTCTCACATAGTGTGTGTGCCCTAAGATAGATTTGTGCCCAGACTTACCATAACCTTTTACTGAATTAGCAGTTGAACTATACGTGCATGCATCTGTGAATATATCAAATATAACAAAGAGGCACACTAACCTTTCATCACAGTATCAAAGGAACTTCAAGCAGATGTTAAAAAACAAGTGTGGCAATAAATCACCAGGAATGAAAAGTGCTCTCTGACCTGTATCCTGATCCCTCTGCTCAGATGACGGTCTGGCCATGCCAACCATCCAGATCATGGCAGCTGGAGGGCAAAAGAGCCGTCATGTGAGCTTCACAGCTACTGGTGTCGGCCTGATGTTCACACCATTGCACAACACCCCAGCAGTGAATCCATTTCTAGAGCAGAGAACCTTCTTCTACATTGGGTGTCAATGGGTGCGGATTCAGTGATGTGATTACTTAGATGTGTTGCCAGTGAAATGAGAGACAGTAGCACTGCTGGTCCCAGGCGGGGGGGGGGGGGGAATCAAACTCACAGGAGTATATGAGGGCAGGGAAGATGGGCTCATTGCGCTCCTGGGCCGTCTCCACCAGCATCCTGAGAGGCCCTTTGGGACTCAGTACTGCGATCAGGTCTGCCAAAAACAAGAATCTTCATACCACCTCCTGTTTCATCTCCTAGCCCTCATACAGAACATTCAGGCTAAGCTATAAAAGTAAGCAAATGCAATGAGGGGATCTGTAATACATATATATGTAATACAAAAATGTCTCAGCCAGAGTGCAGCCCTTATGCTTTCAGGGAATTCACAAGCTCATTCTATCCCAGGTTAGGCAAGCAGTTGCTGATTGTGTACGAATGATGGGATGGATAAGCTACCTTGGTGATCCCAGCTGCAAAAAAAAAAAAAAAAGTCTTTTTCTATTTCTGGCCGTAGTGACTTACGGCAGTGACTCCCAGTCCAGTCCACGTTTTTTTGCTCCCTCTCAGCTCCTTGCCAGAGATTCCACACAGTCCAGAGAATCTTCACTTAAATCATTTGTTAAATCATTGCTGGAGCTTTTCGATAAATTAAATCTGCTTAGTCATTCTCTGCCACTACAATATCATTTTGTTCGGTTAACTAACTGTTTGTTTCGCGTTTAGTTTTTTTTTAATAATTTGATCATTATTACTGCTATTATTTGTCTTTTAAAAGTGATTTTAATGTCTCCTTCTGCCTTTGTAAAACACATGGAATTGCCTTGTGTTTGAACTGTGCCATATTAATAAACTTGCCTAGCCATGTGCACCCAGGAGCTGGGAGGGAGCAAAAACATGGACTGTCTGTGGGTCCCCAGAGGAACGGATTGGGAAACACTGCATTGAGGAATTTCAAACAATGCAAGGACGGTCCTTTTTACCGTAGATGGAGATGGCCCCCAGAATGACCCAGGCTGACCACTCGGGTAGGTACTTGATGAAGACAAGGGCCATCAGGGCGCTGATGACAATAAGGTATGCCTGCTGAAGCTGCAGCGGACCCTTCCAGTGAATGCAGATCATCCCCACGGCTCCGAAGTTCCAAATGATCATGACCAACGTGGGATAGTCCATCGCCACATTGTAGGTCTTAAACACCTCCCTGCAGAGTGCGGAGATCGGGGAAGGACACATTTAAGTTGGCAGTTTAGGACAATTTAGAACAAACAGGAATGTTAGCGAGTCCGACAAAGGTTTGCACAGAGAAAAAAAATGGCCAATGACACATTTTCCTACATAATTGCAATTCCATATTATCAGGATCAGAATAAAAGGCTCACCCCAGGTACATGAAGCTAAACCAGAACAGTAACATCAGGGATGAAAGAATCAGCCACCCATGAATGAACTACAGCAAAAATAAAAAGACTCTAGTGAGTATATACATGTACATTTCCCTATGGGGATTAACAGAGTATCGATATATATATATCGATATATATATATATATATATATAGCATCCTAAATTTAATGTCATTTGGCAATATCTGTACTATTGAGCTAGCAATGCAGCATGAAGGGCCAGAAAATGTCGTCTGTGACTAGCAAAAACTCAGTTTGCATTATGCAAAATATGAATTGGCAGCTGCTTAAAATGACTTCATGAGGTCTGACCTTGTAACAGCGGTACTTATAAAGCACGACGAGAAAGATGGTCATCACCACGATGACGCTGATCATGATGATGGTGTTTAAGACGGAATTGAGGAGTCGCTGGCCTACTGATGGTGTATCTTCGGTGAAAGGGGTGTATATCCTGCCAATGTAAACCACAAACAAATCATTCTTTCTATTCATGTTTTCGGGCATATTCATTTTACGGATTTAAAATAAGAAAAAACAAAAGCTACATACAACTGCTGGCCATTCTTCTCGGTGTAGAAGCTGACTGACTTTATTGTTGCCACGACGACCACCATGCACAGTGTGACAGGCACAAACAGCATGATTACATGCTTGGCTCCATATTTGAGGGTCAGTTCCTCATCCTCACTGTCTGCTGCAGATTCACCTTCCCTCACTCCTCTGGCAAGTCTTGCTGAGGCACCCTGGCAGGCAGTGAAACAGAGTACCAGGCAGTTACAACAAGAACAAACCAATTCTTCCTGAAATAAAATATCACAGTGAGCCACAGGGGAAACACATACTGTTTTGTTTTCTGTGACCACCGGTCCCGGAAGTTCAGAATCTTGAGTGTATGTTGCCATGGTTGGACTGTCAGTAGTGACCAAGGCTGTTCTCTCATTATAAAACTCCTCTTCGCTGTCTGAGGTATTCATGAAGAGATGGCTCACGAAGACCACAACTTATAGCTTAAAGGAAAGAATAGAGGCCAGGCAAGAAATTATTTCATTACACATCCAAACAAAGTACAGCTAAATACGTTCATGTAATGGAGCAGTTTCAATAATTTCAAACTAAATAAATGATATATGCATGCCTTAAGTCCTATGTAGTTATAATTAGTGGGGAATAATCAAGATCTATAAAAGATATATCCACGCCCAGCGGCATACAAATGATCCATGTTATGTACAAAATATTACATAAACGAGATCATTTTGTTTTTACTACAATGCAATACACTTTCCAGTAAAGTACATTACAAACTGATAAGATGAACATGGGTACATTAGCTACCAGGACCGAAATATAATATACATTTGCTCATGTGACGTACGCCAACATTTTAGCAAACAACTTCATTATTCGGGCTAAATAAAAGCTAATTTCTATGTTTAAATTGTGGCAATAAAGCGTATTTTTTAAAAAAAATGTGCCAACCTGCCACTGCAGTCTGCAGCTTGACATCGATAAGGAAAGAGCAGGAAATATACCGTTCAGCTGGACACTGGCAAGCAGCGCTTCACTTCGTTTAAAGGAACCAGGAAGTAGCGCGTCAGCTGATCGGGATGGCAGTCACGTGATAGCAGAAAACCCCTTTTATGTAAGGAAGATTAGAAACTTCTGTAAAATGAGTTGGGCTTAGAGAAGTTAACATTTACCGAGAAATGTTTCACTCCTGCCATAGTAACATGGCGAAAGCCATGTTTTTTTCAGGTTTCTTTGAATAAATTTGAATAATGTCTGTCGCATAAATATATTACAGGGTCAGAAAATCTTATTGAATATTAGATTGTCTAAATACCCGCTGTACATGATTCCCATACAAGCTGTTAGCAAGTTGAGTGAGAATAATCCGCACACAGCGAAGCCAAAAGTTTTGCATTCATTGTAACGTTATTTAACTCACATGTACCTCTCAAGGTCTATAAATATATAGGCCTTAAAAATAGCGTGAGAACTGAAATTAATCCAACAGAACGATAGCTTTAAATCAGTGACACGTTTTTAGAAAATTGCAATTTAAAGATGATTCTGCCAAAAATTGTAAAGAAATAAGGAATAAATATTAACACTTTAACATTTTTTTTTCCATTTATTGCCCTGACGTCACCACGGTAACCTTTCTCCTTGATCTTCCCTGTGACCATGGTGACAAAATCAGCCAATAGGGTTTATTACTATGTTCCCTTAGCCACTCCACATAAACCTCGTTACCTGCCTTCATCGCACGACGAATAGGAAGAGTCCTGCACATTTTCAGCCAATTAGAACTATTTGTAACTGCACAGGCACGGTAGCCGACTTATGCCAAACCAGTTACCGGCGAACAGTACTCTTGTATCATTAAATTCATGCTGTCCTGGGCTTTTGTTCTTGTCTAGCTGAGCTCCAGACAATCTTTTGTTTTGACTTCGGATATTTCCGTTTTCTTTGTGCATCCCACGAAAACCTGCAAACACTGTATTTTGAATTAATCCTTCACTTTCTTCGTTGCCCCCCTCTGATAACAACCCCCAAATTTGTCCGTTGCTGGTTGGCAGCCCTTATATTTTTGTGCTTCTCTCCGTGCTGTTAACTGACCAAGATAGGTGGCTCGGGCACTAAGATGTCGAACCGAGTGGTGTACAGAGAAGCAAGTCACGCCGGCAGCTGGTACACCGCCTCAGGTAGACCCGGGGACAACGGGGCACAGATTTGGGTTTTTTTATTTCGGGCCACGGTCTGGAAAAGTAGACTTGACATCTCATGGGTGGCGGTCAACTGGCGTAACATCAGCAAAGGACGGGAAGGGGGAACGAGATTGGCTGCAAACGTGTATGATTTCTCTCCCTGACGCTAAGTTTGTTAAACGTTTCGCAAGTGTAGATGGTATCTAATAAACCTGGAAAAACTTCCCGTTTCGGCAGTTAAGACTTTGGATTTATCTTTTAATCGTGGGTGTTTCTTTATTCTCTCTTGCGTCCTAGGTATAAACGCTGGAGGTCCTGCCTGGCTGCTGCCGTTTGCTAATGCTAACGGTGCAACTTCACTACAGGGAGGGGAGCCTTGTGTCGGGTTGCTTAGTTTTCCTACGTGGTTATCCATGCGTTAATCGATCCCTCACGTTAGTGTGTTGGTATATAACCAAACTGTACCCAGATCGGGCATTAAATAAACTCTGTTCAAACTTCCAGTAGTCAGTATGACATTTCGCCAGATGTTTTCTTAGCATTTGTTCTTGAGTCTAAACCGACGTAAGAAACTGGGGGATTCATAAATGTGTTAATGAAGGTGTTTTGCGCCTCTAAGCCAATATGTTTGGGCTTATCCTGTACTTTAATCCACTGTCAGGTCCATAGAAATCGCCATTACAAATAGAGGAGATGTGGCTGCCCGGTTTTCCGCTAATGCTGGGGCCTGGGTCGACCGCAGTAATGTCGCCGTTTTTCGCTCCCCACAACCGAATTAACGTCCGTAGCTTGGAGAAGAACTAACTAGGTAACTAGTCGAACTTTCTCGGCGCTGGCCGATGCGCTGTCACTTGGTCGGTAACATGGAAATGGCTCCTTTGTAGCCGTCCGGCTAGCGAGCATCTCGGCACGGAAATGGCCGCACAGCTTACTCCATCTGCAGCTTGCCTTGTCTATTGTCCCCGTCTGAGGAAAAAAAAGAACATACTTTAACATGCATCTGAGGGGTTTCGGGTTGCTGAGAAGGTGGCGCTCCAGGAGTGTGACCCTGCCGGGGGGGAGTCATCTGCATATCGATGCGGATACAGCCAAGTCCGGCTTTTTGCCTGCATGCTTCCAGCCATATTTCTAACAGATCTGCAAGTGCAACTGCGATGCATGATGTACTTAAGGTTTTTACCCAGATTAAGACCGAAACTCATATGTAATTACAAGGACAGCGGCGGAAATGCGTGTCTACGCGTGGTTTATAGTACAGGACCATCCTTCTGTAGTCTTATTTTTCACACTGATTTTTGGGTCCACTGATTATTCTTTTTCCACGAAAGATACTTCAAATAGTTCAGCTAAAAGTCTCAGTTCCAGTTTCTGCAGTTTCAATTTAATTTCTCAAGATGGACTTTTCGAGATGAATGTACTGATGGGTATTGGACATAGGAGGAGTTCAGATGATGGCAAAATGTAATTAAGACACTGACATCCATCAAGCCAAATAAAAAATAAAAAAAAAAAAAAAAAAAAAAACGACCCGATCTGTATGCATGTGAATGTAGGCGTTTACTGTGTGGCTTCATTCAAAGTACTTGACTTATTTCCGGTATGCTTAGAATATGCTTTAAGATAAGGTGCAGATTTAAACCCATTTGGCTTCCTGCTTCCATAACTCTTCATGACAGTTAAGTGATTAGCCAAGTGGGGGTATGTGGGGGGTGGGGCAGCGTTATGGAAGGGTGAGTTGAGCTTCCTGCCTTTTTCTGGTTGCAAACCTTTAAGGGGGGTTGATGGGTCTTTGGCCTGGCTCTGGGAGTGCGTTTTTTTTTTTTTTTTTTTTTTTACAGCTTCCCCTGCTGTCCTCTTGGACTGTGGGAGCCATGTGGGCCCTTGTGCTCTGCTGGATTAGCGTTTGCTCCCCCTCCTTCTCAAAGGCACCTTCCTGCTGCAGTCAAGCGCTTAAAATGGTTCCCAAGCAGTCATCAGTACAGTGCTGAGTTAGAGTTTTATACCCCAAGACACTCAAGGCCAAGGAATTAAATAGGGTGACTGAGGCAGGTGTGACCCCTTGACAGCCCGCAGTGATTATTAGTCAGCTCGATGTCAACTTCCCGAATGTGTCATTTTTCTGGCTGGAATGGATGGCTTTCGGGCCGTGAGTTGCAGCAGAGGTGATGCTTAGTATGGTTCTGTTGACATCTTAGGTGACTTAAGGGTTCTTTGTGTGGCACAATAATGTGGACTGTGCTTTTTTCACTTTGCATCAGGGCTCTTTTTTGTTCTTGTGCCATGGCAAATCTCGCTATTGACCATGCCGCTCAAGATGTGGCCCAGCATCGTCACAGTCTTTACTGGACGTTGCACTGGAGACTTCTCTGCCAGTGGTGGAAACCAATATCTCAACCCCGCCCCCTTTGGGTGGGATTCTCTTAAGTCTTCATTCACCATCTTGTCCAGCACTCTGTGATTTGGGCTAAACGCGGCAGTGATTGATGGCTTGTGATGATTCCCACTCTCACCAGCTTCCAGAAGCCTTAATTTTAGCCATTTGTAAATTGCACCTCTTCAGAAGCTTGCCAGGCTGCGCCCTGACGTGTGCATTTCTCAGTGCGTTTGGGGGGGGGGGGGCAAATATTAAGTGTTGCAGCACATGCTTTGCTGAAAGGTGCGAGAGACACCTCCCCCGCTGACTTAGTCATGTGGTTTCCACCAATGCATGGCCGTTTGTTTGTTTATGCGTTTGGCAATTACATCGTCTGTCTTGCCTGAGTTGGATCTATGCTGTAGTTGCTAATGAAATTCTTCCGCGTGCTACTTTAAGAAATTCACACGCACAGTATCTGCCCTCCCAGACCAGATAAATGCCAACTTCATTTATATTCCCTTGCTAGTAGGGAGGAGAGAGGGACTGTTTTGGAGGACCTGGATGTGAAAATGAGTTAACAGCACAATGGCAGTTTTCTGTTCAGTGTTGATGCTGGTGGTGGGAGGGGGGGGCTAGTGCCTCCCAGTGGCAAATTCACAAATTACGCTTCATATACTTTGAATGCTGTACTAATTTATGTTACTTATTTATACTTGTATATTCACTATACATTTTATATTTGAATAGCTTAGTTGTTGTTGCTGTTATTGGTTGTTCTTGTGTACACGTGTTGCATTTTTTTTTCTACGCTAGTTCATCCTGGTTAGATGCCAACTCCATTTTATTGTCTTGTATTTGTGCTTGTCAATGACAATAGAGTTGGACCTATATCTGTATATTGGCCTTTGTTTCTGTGGCTGATCAGCCTTATAAATTTCCTGTGGAATTTACGGGATGTAAATGCTTGTAGATGTAGGTAGTCAGGATCTTTGTTTTCTCTGGCTTCTGAAAAGGCCAGCAGGATGATGTATATCTGTCTGTTTTTTCCTCCTCCTCCTCCCTGCAGGAGCCCAGCTGAATGCACAGTTGGAGGGATGGCTGTCGCAGGCGCAGTCCACTCTGCGGCCAGCTCGGGCCGTCATAGCGCCGTAAGTGATGCGGAAGGTCTTGCCCGTCTTCCTGTAGCTGGAAAGGCACTACCTGCATGCAGCTGGGTCACCTTCGCTAGTATTTTAATGGTCATTGGTACCCAATATGCTAAATGTGGCTAATGCTATGGTAGGGATGAATCCGGGGTTTCTTAAGGGGCCAACCTCATCGATAACCAATGATGTGTTTTGAAATGGTGTGAGATTGAATGGTGCCCTGCAAGGGCGAATCAGCTTTCAGCTAGAGCCAGTGCCCCTGCAACCGCCGTCCCCACCATGCTAGGGGAGGCATTGTGAGGCAGATACAGTCTCTCAGGCCATGTTTTCCGTGTTCACAGGCATGCTGGGTACACCTACTGTGGGGCGTGTGCTGCACATGCCTACAAGCAGGTGGATCCCATGGTCACGTGAGTTAACTCTGAGCAGCTTTGCTGCATTATCATATTACTGGGTAGATGAGTGCATTATGGGTAAAAAAAAATCCATCCATCCGTCCATCCATCCATCCATTATCTCCCATTATCTAAAAAAAAATCAAAGTGCAAAATTAAATTTTTGGCTCAAGGTAATGAATAACGCTGCGTTATCTTTATTTTCACCTTGGGCATAGGTCATGGGTACCACGCCATCTGTCCTGCGGGAGACACGGTCTAAAATTGGTGATTCAGGGAAAGTTTTATTTACTCGTGTCAACTGAGACCAAGAGCAGACGAAAGCGAAACCACTGATGTCAGCATCTTTGGGCGGGGCTTACGGCTCTGCCGGCCTGGCATCCGGTGCCTCGTCAGCCCAGCCGCATGACATATTGGCATCTGCAGTTTTGGATTATTCAGGAAGCGTGTATGTGTGTGTGCCCGGCCGCTCGTGCTCCTGTGCCTATGAGCTGAGTCTCTGGTTCCCCCGCAGCCGGAGGGTTTTCATCTTGGGTCCCTCCCACCATGTGCCCCTGTCCCGCTGCGCCCTGTCACCCGCTGAGGTCTACAGGACGCCACTGTATGACCTGAGAATTGATCAGAAGAGTAAGAGCCCCACGCCTCACTTCACAGTCCTACCTAAGCCTGTCGTCGGTCTGCAGTACCAGTTAAAAGTTTGTACACAGCTGCAGATAGAATGGTTTATTGGTATTTTTCTCTACATTTTAGAATAAAGACCCCAAAACTATAAAATAACATGTATGCATTATGCACTGACCAAGTATTATACAAAAAAAAGTTTTGGGGGGGCAGCTCTGTGGGTTGACCCCAATTGCTTCAGTGACTGGCTGACCCCACTTTCACCTTTATGTCAGTTTCATGAGGTGGCCTCCTGGAATGCTTTTCCACCTATCCTGAAGGAGGGCCCACAATTGCTGAGCAGTCATTGACTGCTTTTCCTTCTCTCTGGTCAGACTCCTCCAAAACCATTTCACGTATGTTTAGGTCAGGTTGGTAGGTCATGTGATGTGACATCACTCTCCTTTGGCGGCAGCTTGGCGTGTCCAAACTTTTCACTGGAATTGTATATGTTAACACTACATCTGAATCCAAGCGGGTTGTTTCAAGTCTTGTATACTAATGCTTGCCATAGGATGCTTCTGATGGCATTTGTATGGATATTGCATGGTGGGTGGCGGCGTGGGCTCTGGACCTGGGACTGGCTGTCTTTAATGGCATGTGTGTCAGCCTCGGTTGGGGTGTGAGACAAATGCAAACTGAAGGCTCTGAGAGGCATCTTAATGGGGGAGCATAGTGGAGCCGTGACGACTCGGGCGTCACCGAGGCGAAGGTCTGCCCGCTGCCTTCAAGCTGCTCTCCTCATTCTAGCAGGAAATGTGAAACATTAGCAATGTTTTGTTTTTAAATTAACCGTCCCTCCACTTGTAGTTTATGCTGAACTCTGGAAAACGGGCATGTTCGAGAGGATGACTCTGCCGACAGATGAGGAAGAGCACAGCATTGAGATGCAGCTCCCATTCACCGCCAAAGCCATGGAGAGGTACCATCTCGCGTGGGGTGGCGGTGCTGGGGGGCGGCTCATGCACTTCAAAACGCAACGCTACTTCCTAACAGCCATTTTCACAGCTCTGTCTCGCTGAAAGGATTAGAATTGCTTATTAACACGCTGACATGTCATGAGAATCTTTGTTTTTTTTTTTTTCTTTGGTTTTTAGAAAAGATTATTATTTCATCACTTGACTGGCACTTTTTGTCCCAAGTGACAGTAATTTTACCCTTTTGCAGCTTATTTTTTTGTCTTGGGCATTTGGGGAAGATGACCAGACAGCCAGGGCTTAAGAGCAGCTGCTGGCTGACCCTGGTCTTTGGTTCCTTTGTCTAGCATTCTGTCACTAAGTACACACTGCACACTGACGAGTTTCGCGCTTTGGGATGTGTGCACGAGAGAGATGCCAGAACGAAGCAGCTGCAGGGCGTGTTTTTTTAAACATTTAGGCAGCTTCTGGGCCAGTCACATGGTCTTGGTCCAGATGCTATGAGGTCTATGGCGGGTGCCAAGCAACGTGATGGTGTGTTCCAGTCGGCCAGCCTCTGTAGTGGTGATCCTGTGTCGGGTGCTTGGCATGGGGGGGGGGGTTAGGGGGGCTGGAATCTATCCCATAGGCTACAGGGCATAAGGCAGGGGTCCACTCTGTATAGGATATAAGCCCACTGCAGACCAGTCATGTCAGGAAGTCACTGAAATGATTGAATGCACTGCAGGTTCCTTTGCCAGATTTTCAGTACACAAGTACAGGGGGTGCCAAGAATTCTGCAGTTCCTGTGCCAAGGACGGCCCCCTATTCTCTCTGTTTGGTGTTATGTGCTAACAGGCTGTGCCATTGTCCATTGTTTCCCTTAATCTTAGTATGAGCATATCTGCAGACGGCATCTTCATGTTGATGTGGCACTGGGCTGTTTTAGTTGTAGGTCTCTCTGGCCAGTTGTATTCTGTTCTTACCTTTAATATTTAAGCTCCTCTCCTCCAACTCGTGCAGAATTTGAGCTGCACATGTGCTCCTATCAAATGCGTTGCTCAGTCTCTGTCTTGCAGCTGTTTGGCGTGGATGGGTGAATAGCATTTATAGACGCTGCCTTCTTTAAATCGCTTTGATTTCAGTCAGATACAGTTAATTTACGCTCTTATATTTCCTGAAACGGTTTAAATTGTTTTAAGTTGTGGGCAATTCCAAGGTCCTTGACCACTGCCGTTCCCAGGGGTGGGGCTATGCGGCCACTTCATTAGCAAGTTGCCCGAGAGCCTGTCCCTGATTGGCTGCTTCGGCCTCAGTGCTGTGTCCAAAGAACAGGAATATGGCAAGCTTCTCAGTAAATACCTGGTGGACCCAGCAAACCTGTTTGTGATTTCATCTGACTTCTGCCACTGGGGTGAGTTGGTCCGGGAGTCTGGTGCTGCTGGTCAGTCTGATTCTGTCGGATGATTAAATACATGCTGTCACACGTTTGCCACCTGCTGTCTGTGCTGACAGGCTGGTAAAGTAGAAATGATGATAATCAGCGCTCGGATAAGACTGTCAGTTGAAGTTGGCCACTTCATCCAGGCATGTCACTAGAGATTTATGAAAGGGGTGGGCCTGACGGAAAAGCCCAGAATGAAAGAGAAAATGACACTAAATCAGCCCTAGGGATACCCCTGCAATTTTATTTTTAATAATTTCAAGATGAGCGGTATTACCGCAAAAAATAACAAAATTCATTAGTTCCAACAGGAGAATGTGGCTTATTTGAGAGTTTACTATTTCTATATGAGACCGTATCATTTCCGTGCATGGGTTCATTTGACCCGGACAGTATACTGTGAGTCGCTTGTTGGGGCACATGCTCACCGCGGCGACGCATTTCAGGAGCAATCGGATTTAAACGCATCTCTCTTCCTAAAGGGCAGCGATTCCGTTACACATATTATGATGAAACTCAGGGAGAAATACACAGATCCATCGAGCATCTTGATAAGATGGTAAGACTGTTGACACAGCTGCCTTCGTTTTGTCCTTTCAAGTGTGACTGAACACATTATTGTCCAGTGAACCATTTGAGTGAATATCGCAACTGCGAATCTTGTATTTTTTTTTATATACACTCTGTAGTGATGGTGGGAATTTCTCAGATGAGATCTCTGCCATCCCTTGTTTGCCCTCTTAGTCTTTGGACATTAAGGATACGTTCAGCTTCCTCCTGGAATCTTAAACACTCAAAGTCAGTATGCATGTGATCCATCTGGATGCTGGTGGATCGGCCCAGGGTGGCGGTGGCGGGGGGGGGGGGAATGGTTTTAGTCTGTTTTTGTTGCTAAAAACCTTGAGACATGGATGTGTATCACTAAATGAAATGTGTTGATAATTTGTCTGGAGTAAATGTCAGTGAATAAAGAGAGAGTCCATTTTAACTGGGTGCCTTAAATTCAACAAGTTTTCTTGCCAACTGAAACACCCAGCTTCGCAATTAAGCCCCCGATACTGGCTATGCCAGTCCGCTATCTTGGGGGGAGCAACCATCCGGAATACCAGTTTTGTTTACATATAGATTTCTCGTCAGTTGATATTACTTCTTGTTCAACCCCCCGCCCCCCAATTTAAAGCCTTATTTCCTTTACGAACAATGACGTCTAGTTGTTTATTTAAATAATGATAAAATGGTTACATTGGTTTCCCACATCCATCGAGATAGAATAGAGCAAAGTTGGGGTTTCAGCTGTATAGGAAGTTCTTGACAGTATTTTTTTAAAGGTCTTCCTCTTTCCCAGGGTATGGGCATCATAGAGCAACTGGACCCCATATCTTTTAGTAACTATTTAAAGAAGTACCACAACACCATCTGTGGCCGCCACCCCATCGGAGTGCTGCTAAATGTAAGTATGGCCCCTGGATTTGGGCCCCTGCCTCAAGGGCCTTACACTTTGGCCATCAAGTAAGAAGGGTTCAAGAGGGGGTCCGCATGTGGTGTTGAACTTCCTCTCTGGTGCAGTGGGTAAGGTACTGGCTCCTACATCAGGGGTTCTGGGTTCAGACCTGTTGATGGCCTTATTGTGGGGGGTGGTTTGTGTCTCAGTGGGTTAGGATGCTTTGCCTGTCGTAGTGAGGTTGTTAGTTCAAATCCCAGTGTCAGCATCTTTGGGTCCCTGAGCAAAGTACTTAACTCCCAGGGACTGTCTGAGCAGCCTTTTTTTAGAAATGTATAAAAGTGTGTGTCAAAGAAATAAAATGTAAATGCATTGTAACAGTTGACCACCACCTATGACTGGGCCAGTAAGTATTTTGTAGACGTAACTGAAAGTCTACCAGGCAACTTTTGGTTGTGATTGATCTCTTAATGTTTACAGCTCCCACATAGAACTGTGTTTGAAGGGGACGTGAGTCAATGAGCTGGAGTAAATGCAGGAGACCTCAGTACCTCTGGTGTAATCCGCTGCCTGACTGGAAAACCCTGACCTTTAATCACTGGTGGCCATTGGTCACTTGAGTAGATCTAGCCGGTGTTCAGTTTAAACCTCGTGAAAGTGCTGCTCGTTCTTCTTGCTCCCTTAGTTATGGGCCCAGAAACTTTGACTGATTTGAATCATGTCCCCCCCCACCCCCAGCCCTCATTTTCATAATCCAGGATTTCCTGTCATAATAGTGGAAATTTACAGGCTGGGGCTTCCAGTCCAGGGTAGCTGTGGCCCAGCAGCTGGATGCATTGACCCGCCCCTTTGCTTCCTGAGCTCACCCGAGGGTTTAATGCTGGCGTGTGTTTTGCGCTGCAGGCTGTGACTGAGCTGCGGAAGAACGGCACAGATATGAGCTTCTCCTTCCTGAACTACGCACAATCCAGCCAGTGCAGGAACTGGCAAGACAGCTCTGTCAGTTACGCGGCGGGGGCCTTGATCGTCCACTGAGGGGGAGGGGGGCCCCTATCTCTTCACTCCATGTTGCCCTGTTACCCAACCTCATCCCTTCCTTCAAAAAAAAAGGACTCCCCACTTTTCCAGGGATTCCTTGTCCAGCATGGGAATTTCTAGCCATGTGAGGCTTGTCTGAGGAGTTTGGCCCCTCTTGGAATGAGCCCTCATCCTGTTGGGTAAATCTGCCACTATGATATGCATTATGATGCTGTAAATTGTGTGTGCTGGAATATGTATGTGTGTGTGCGCGTGTGTGTTTCTCTCTTTATGGTGGAGCTGGAGTAGAGTGAAACATGGGGGAGCCTTGTAGGAACATGCCAGACAAATTCAAAGGGGGGGCGGGGGGGGCCAAGTCCACTTGTATATGATTGCACTCTGCAAAACTGTGCTTTAAAAATGGGTGGAAGATTGTTTGTGGTGATGGTACAGGGCTTTCTTCAAATAGATTGGATCATTATTTACTAACATTATATCCTTTTATAAGCCAAGAAGAGCAGCGTAGGTAGCCAATATTGTACCATATAGACTTATTATGGCTGTTAGGGGCTGTTCAGGAATAAGCCCTATAACGCTGTGCTGTATATTCCATATACCAAAAAAGAACATTTTTTGACTTGTCTTTTTAACCCTTTTTTTTCAATTCCTCACCATTTTTCTTGTTTACAATAATTTTCTTAGACATTTAACTGTTATTAGCAGTGGTATCAATCTTGGCCTCTTTAGTGTTCTGCCTTTTTCATTTATTTGTGGTGCCCGTCATTAGTCCTCCAGAACTGGAGAGTGTGCTGGTGTTTACTAAGCATGCACTTTATTGACATACCAAGGCCATCATTGCAGGCTTATGGGGGTTTTACTTGTACAGAAATGTTCTGAGGGAAGAATGAAAAATGATTGTTCAAAAAGATAACCAATCAGATTATAGAGGAGGTGGGTCCATGCGACTAAAACAGGAGGGCCAACTAATCAGATGTCTTGGTCCCGTCTCCACTAGTTGCTTGGACCCACCTCCTCTACAATCTGATTGGTTATTTCTCTGAAGCAATCATTTTTTTTATTCTGGAACATTAAGTAAAACTCCCACAAGATCATTTTATATGTTAGAAAAGCAGTTCTTTTGGACCAGAGGAGTCACCACAATTTTAGTTTTGTGTCATGTAATTGTGTGAATTTAACCAAGAAAATGTGGAGCGTTGTTGGTTCCATGAAATGATATGGGACTGTGACTGCAAGGTTCACTGCATGCTGGGTTTCCTCTAACCAAGTTCATCCTCTGGATTGATCCCCTTGGATGCCAGTGTTTGTTGACGCTGTCAGTTCAGCTTTCTGTTGGTGAACAGACAGCATCCATCAGAATGAAGAAAATCGATTTGTGAAATTTAAAAAAGGATAGTGCATTCGTGCCTTCAGTCGTCATTGTATGTTCCACCACCACCAATCATCTCACTCCTGTGATGTCTTTTTTTTTAAAAAAATCCAGTATGCTTTCTTGTCCAACGTTTTGAAGATGCTTCTGACCGGAGAGGGACTGCGGCTTTGATGTGGTGCAGGCTGGGATTTCATGTCGCACATCCTGCAGGGGGCCCCTTGTGCTTCTTACGATTTCTTTTTTAGCTTTTTTGTTTTGCTAGTTAAACAGCGTAGTCTGTGCTTGAAGTCAAGAACCTCCAGTTTGTTACTGTCGACAACAAACGTTTCTGAAGTGCTCCAAGGTGGAGTCTTATTAACTCAGGTTCAGCTGATTCAGCCTTTTTGTTTACCCTGCTGATGTTCTATACAGCTTCACTACAATAAGAAAAATGGGGAAAAAACAGTAAAATTCTGAAAATACTTCTTTGGTCTTGTGTCTCTTTGTTCTGTCTTCTGTTGACAAACTGGAAAGCAAAAATTCCTGCATGCCATTTAAATTGTTGCTTGTTCTTGAAGTCAATTTGTCTGTGTTTAGTCTTTTATCACTTCAGTTATAAATGTATGAAACAACTTTTGCAGGTGGAACCCATCTTTCTTCAATGCTTGGGTTGTCTACATTCCTACAAAGGTGGTTAATGTTCTCTATATTGTTGCAGCTTGATATATTACCTGCAGTTTGGCTTAAAGAACTTGCCCTATCTTGATGCTTAAACCAAGCATCTCGTGTTCTAGCACATAACTGCTGTACTATCTTGCTGATATTTGTTATATTCTAACCACAACATCAACTCCCTGGTTTTGCAAGACTAGTTTTTCTGGTGCTGTTAGTTTTTTTTTTTGCCCTACTTTTTGTTAGATTAGCTATTCCCCCAGTGTAATATGATGGCTATTTCCAAATTTTGAAATGTGTGTATCTTTCAGACGGGTACTGGGGGGATCGATTGCTAGCTCTTTCCTTTTCACTACTCTGGAAACATCTGTATATGAGAAGGGTAAATATTTGTGGTTTGGGGTCTTGATGCATCGCTCTCCAGTGGGACTACACACAAGTAGTTCTGGTATGACAAGTTATAAATATAGAGCCCTTAGCTTGTACAATCTACAGTGATCCTTTAATGGATGAGGCGGCTAAGGCATTTAAGAGCTTCTCCACTTTAAAGTATCTGAAACCTTGGACTCCCTTGAGGGATGTATCTTTAAGTGCACTTTTGCGTACTTGCCTATTTACGTTTTTGGTCAAATAAAAGATTCACCAAGATTTTCTTGCATGCAAGTTAAATGTAAAATAGCTCTGGAGGCAGTTGAGTTGATATCAGTGGGACAGTTTATATCAATGGAGACTTTTTGTAACTTTATTCCCCCCCCCCCTATGGGTGACTGATTAATGGAATGGGTCGGTATAAAGAGGGATAAATTGTCAAAACTACTACAGTGCTATACAGCAAGTTTATTTTGAGAGTGCATCATGATTAAGTTATCTGTATTCCCCTTCTGGGGATGTAGTCATTCCAGATCAGCTTCAGCATAAACATGATTGACCAATAGGAGATACTGAGGGTGTGTCATCTATTTATCTTGGGTTGCAGTGTTGGTAACGTTGACATTATTTGCTTATTTTGGTGAGTATCTTACTGCGCAGTGCAACAGTAGGTTTGCTCCTTGCACCTCAATGCACCTCAACTTTATGGAATAATACTAGACTCCCAGATTCCTAAGCTGCTGCAGACTATCACATTAGATATGCAGCCTGCCACAACTGCTTGCCTGCGAGATCCTGCTGTGCAGAGGAGGCCCCGCAGGACGGTTCACCTCCTCTGTCTGTCTCTGGATTGCCTTCCTTTGGCCAAATTGCATTTATCTTCAATCTTCAAAGTTTTGGGCTTTGGATGGGCTGGCTGTTGGCAACACAGAGAATTTGAACCAGTTCACCCCATGTGGTTTTGACACAACCGTGTCAAGAGATCATTTAAAGTACAGATGCATCCAGAGTTATTAATGCCTTGGATGAAAGTGAGCTAAGTACTATAAAGATTCATGCTTTAAACTTTAAATAGGCAGCAAATGCCACATCCTGGACAGGCTGCAGAGCCATTGCAGGGCACATGGAGATTCTCACACGCTGCAGTTTAGAACTTCATTTAGGCCTTTGCAGTGGGTTTTATACAGAGGATGAAAGGTAGGGGGCCAGCATAAGGCAGTGTCTCATTGTCAGGTACAACTGCTACATGAAGTGATTCCAGATGGATGTCATTTCCTAAATCCTGCCCAGGATAAGCAGTTAACTCTGGAGAACAATACAAACCCTGTTTCAATCCTGGTTATGCTGGCAGTAGAGGCTACACAGCAGGTTATCTCCAGGCTCAGAATTTCTAGGACAGAGACATTACAGATGTTCAGAAACCAGCCAGACAGAGGACAGAAGTGACTTCTCAATGCCAGAGCTGATGTCAACTTTTCTGACAGTTTCTCATGAGTTGAGGACGACCTGAAGAGAACTTCAAAAAGAAATATGTGAAGTGCACCGCTAGGACAACGTCAGGCTCCTAGGAGCAGGACCGAAGTCCCAAAAAGTAAGAAAAAGTAAGGAAAGAACCAGGCTGCAGTTTGCAAAAAATAATATATTGTTCACAGACACACTCCCATAAACTGAGAAATGAGAGATGAACTGCACTGTGATCTCTTAATTTTTTCCAGAGCAGTATGTGGTTGTCATGGCAATTCTATGTGCTATTGATCTTCAAGGGCGCGTGGATTTCAAACAGCAAAATGGCCCCAAAGCACCGATCAACATCTGCATTCGATGCACCAGTCTTTCAACACATGAATCAATTACCCAGAATAGGTAACACAATAAAGAAATGAATACTGCTGTGTTAGAACAAATTAAACAGTCCCTCATATGTTTGAGCTTAAAATATAACTCATTAGCAGTATTTATTTTGGGAATCTTTTTTGCTCATTTTCATTATGGCAGCAGAGTAATTTAGGTCATGACGGTGGGGTATGTATTGTGAAAGGCCATTTTAGACTGGGCCTAGGTCCAGGATATTTGGAGGGTGGAGCATATTTGCCCAGCCATGGCCGAAAGTTGTGATTGGTGGGCTGGTTCCACCCTGCCTGATGACCTCAGCTGCAGCTGAATTTTTTATTTTTTTTCTAGACTGTTTACTATAACATTACATCTCATTTCCTCATAAAAAGAATATTGTTCAGGGATATCCTGGAGGAACCCACTCCCCAAAGCATATTTATATTGGAACAACCAGCTGATTTTGGGACAGACAAATGCAAAAAAAAAAAAAGTTGCATCATTAATTTAGCTTGCAGTACTTTGACTTCAAGTAAAGATCCTGGAATGGATGACATGAGGAAATTTACCACCAGGAAAAACAACATGGAAACTTTTATTTCTACCGTGCTAATAGAGAACAAACACAGTCCAGCAACACAACTCACAACTCAGCTCACAACTGAGACTGTAGGGTAACATTTATGCTGTTCATGTACTGCAATGCAGGAATGTAGACCATCCACTAGTTGTTTTTATGTGCTATTATGGCTGATGTGTAAGATTAAAGTTTGGTGTCCTGAGCTCTTATTGTCAGCCTTGTCTCATAAATCAAATATTTTTACAAGCACATTTTGCCTGGTCAAAGGCGAAATGCACTTATTAGCGTTTTTCAAACAGTCGTGTACTCAGAGGTGTTTTGTTAATAAAAACCAATTTCAGCCGCACTCTGGAGGTTCTGATAGACAAAGCTGAGTCACACAAGTTTCTTTAATATATACGTTTAACATATACATTTGTTGTTTTTCTTCCAAATTCTGTGAGGCGTAAGAGCTGAGGAATTCCGAATCCCATAAACTTCTCTGATTACACGTTCAGAATTGTGCCTCTTGCTACAGAGCCGGACTTCTCTGTGGGAGGAGCTTGAGCTGCTTGCAGATGGAGAGAGAGTCGTCCCAGAGTGGAAGAAGACAATTAGTTGAGGAGCATGTCGTGTCAGCAGGATGTGGTGTACTGGAGCAGCTGGGGCTTAATATTAGCCTCAGTGGCCTTCTTCAACAGGCAGAGGAAGATAGAGACCCCCTATGGCCGATATCTGGACACCTCTAAACCAGCCCTTATGGTTCCTGCCAAAGTGGCGTGGTTCCTGCAGGAGCTGCCTTCCTTCCTGGTGCCGATGATCCTGCTCTACACTGCGGATGAAGTCTCCATTATGGGCCGGAACCTGCTGCTTTCCACCTTCTGCTTGCACTACTTCCAAAGGTACTTCTGAACGTATCTGATGAGGGCTGGAACCCAGAAGAGTGAGCTTGAGAATGTCCTACAAGAGCTCTATGGGGCTGTTACAATGATGTAGCCAAGAGACAAGAATGCTGGTTATGGTACAGGATTGTGACTGCGATTTCAAAATTATTTGCGTCTTTTGCATTTAAATTGTGTTGCTAAAAAGTGTATCTCAGTAGCTATGCATAAGATTGCAATAATACATATATCAATATTTTGCATATTTTAAAAGACTGGTAAAGCCCGTAGCACCATAGTTTGGTAGAAAGGTGCTTTACATGTATGCAGAAATATCATGATGAGAGATGGGTTGCTATAACATGCCCGTAAAACTGCGGGTAGCCAGGTTCTGAGATTGCTGTAAGCGGTAATGATACTCCATTGAAAGTCCAAAGGGTGAAATACTAAAACTCAACAGAAGCTATGAGATGTAGCTGAAGAATGCTGCAGAAGCTGTCCATAGAAGATAAGGAGAGAGCATGATTGAGTGTCAGCTGTTTTGCCGGTTTATCTAGTTTAAATGTGTCTTTTATTCTCATCTGTCTTTGTCACCTCGTGACAGACATACTTTTATGCAAAGGTCAGTATGTGTTACTTGCTCTTTCACAAGCATTTGTTTGTAATAACATTCCTTCACCCCGATGCACATCAAAGTAGACTTCCATCACTGCCTGTTGTGCAGTGTCTTTTTGACATGCTGTCTTTCTGTCAAAATCATGGTGATGTGGTGTGGAACCCGCTAACCCGGCCCCCACAGTTCTGTGTGGCTCATACCTGCATCTGATGACACTCCGCTGGTTTCTTTGCAAGACCAGCGTGGAGAGTTTCTACACCCTTGCCAGAGGGACTCAAGTTTCAGTAACTGAGTTTCTCAACTGAAACCTCTCCTAAGACTTCAGTATCCTTCAGATTACGTGATTGTATTGGCAAACAGGAATGAAGTAAAGTGACTGATCAGCTGATGTGGAGAAATGTCAACTGATAACACCTAATGCTCTGGTGTGCGTTTTCTCGAAAAGTTACTGCCTTATCCAAGGAAAGCTTTTCCTTTCATCTTCTCACATCTGAGCACAATAAAAGCCCACTGAGGCTTCATTACGCGAGAGTGGTGCAAGGAGCTTTAAAATTGCTTCCTCATGTTTTCTGCAGGACCTTCATATACTCCCTGCTGAACAAGGGCCGAGCCACCCCTCTTCAGATCATGATCTCCGCCATGATCTTCTGCTCTATCAATGGCTTCTTCCAGGGGTACAGCATGCTACACTGTGCAGAATATGAGGAGAACTGGTGGGCAGATGTTCGCTTATGGACCGGTATGTGAAGCCAGTATGTAGCGGAGTGGTCAAGGGTATCAGTTATTCCCCAAAAATGGGCCCTACTTTTGTACTTGAATCTCATCAGCGCGCTATTCAACATAAATACACATTCGGGATTTCAGGTAGTTTGAAAAGCTAAAATTTGACTTGCAACCAGAATGTTTCATGTTCAAGTCCCAGTGGCTAAGAATATGGACAAGCAGAGTTGTCATACTTCTGAGTTAAGTGCTTAACCATCCAGTCTAGCTGTATGAACTGGCAAAAGTGTCCAGTTGATGATGATGATGATGAAAGCCCTTTATTGCTGATGCAATACACCATGTCACTAGTCACAAGTACCAGCGAAATTGTGGCCATCAATCCGACCATACATATACACAAACATCACATTATAGGGGGTAGACAGGTCAGGAAGACAGGGGATATAGGAAGAACAGAGAAAAACCGATTTACATGAGGAGAGAAGAGAAGAATAAAAAAACAGCCCCCAGACTGCACTCCAGTAGGGAGAACATTGTAGGAACCGAAAAAAAAACACCTCAGCAACATAAGCACATGGTCACTACTGCAGGTTGCAGGTTACTTATACCTGAAGTACGGCAAGCCATACTTACTTGCTTGTGGGAGTTTTACTCACACAAAAATGTTCTGAGGGCAGAATAAAATGTGATTGGTTCAGAAAGATAACTAATCATATTGTACAGGAGGTGGGACCAATATTCGGATTGGTTTATAACACCTCCTTTAGCTGCTTGGACCCACCTCCTCTATAATCTGGGTATCTCTCTGAACCAATCATTTTTCATTCTTCCCTCAGAATGCTTTTGTGTAAATAAAACTCCCATGAATTATAATTAAGTTAGGCAACCTAGGAAAGTCCTTTATGGCTAAAATACCCTGCTTGTTCAATCTGTAATATTTCCCAGCTCTGACTACAGAGCCTTTTGGTTTTCTGTGGAAAGTTTCTGTGCAAAACCAAAACCAAAAGCATTTTTCTGTGAAACAAGAGTGCTGTTTTCTCTCTGCTTTTCCTAGGACTGATAATATTCTTTGTGGGAATGGCCATTAATATTCACAGTGATCATATTCTGCGAAAGTTAAGAAAACCAGGAGAAGTCACCTACAACATTCCAAACGGTAGGGTAAAACTATAACCAGTTACTAAACTAGGAAATGTCTTGACTTCAGTCTGTGTTGCTGAATTTCCTTTTTTGCTAATTTTTCATTGAGGCTGCATTCTTTATAGGCATCATGATGCAGATGCAAAGCATTGTGGCCATTTTTTGCCAACTTTGCTAAAGGATGATGTCACTATTTTTCTGATAATTTCACTATCAGTTTCCAGAGTGGGTGGTTGATTCAAGGTTGAAAGGGTGGGTGAGGGATTAATTTCCAGTCACAGATTTTCTCTTTCTGGTTTATATTTCAGGGGGCCTGTTTGAGTATGTCTCAGGTGCCAACTTCTTTGGGGAGATCTTGGAGTGGATAGGCTACGCTGTGGCAACCTGGACTATGCCTGCGTTTGCTTTTGCCTTTTTCACCATGTGCTCCATCGGACCAAGAGCCTGCCACCATCACAGGTACAGGATGGATTTTTACAAGCTGATCCCTTAGGGGGTGCTATGTGACCATATACTAGTGGTTAGTCAGCTGTGATCCTGGTGGGCCACAAAGAATTTGCATAAATAGGATTTATGTAATGTCCATAAGTGGTCAATTAGGCTGAAAAACCTGCCTACAGAATAACTCTAGTCCACCAGAACAATGGTTGAAGAATGAATTGGACAAGTGTCTAACAGTGTAGATGTACGGAGTGTACAGTAAAATACTGCAAGGGTGCACTTCACTACCATAAAACCCTTCACAGACATCTGATATGTCACTGTCCACATACAGCTGAACATTTTTAAAAGGACTTTATGAAATTCGATTTTGAAATTTCCTAGAAACAAATTAAAAATTGTAAACTGGGAAACTTCTAAAGCCATTTCGCTGGTGAAATATTGTAATGCTCTCCACAGCTGTGTTTACATCAAAAACCTACATTTCCTCATAAAAAGGCAGTATAATGGAAACTCTACATAATGATGGCCTTTCACTATGTGAAAACCTTCTCCATGTGTTTCCCATCAGGTTCTACTTGAAAAAATTTAAAAATTACCCCAGATCCAGAAAAGCTCTGATACCTTTCATCTACTGAGGGCTTGAGGGAGGTGTGAAGTGGGGGATACCCACAGCTCATGGGGTGCTCTAAGGAAGAGACAAGCGGGTGACGCAGGGACCGAATCATAACGATTTTGAAGCTCAACTACACAAGCCATGTTGCCAAGTCTGAGGAATCTACAAGCAGTAGTGGTGAAGCTTTGCTCTCTTGAGTCCAGGTCAGCTTCAGTGTTCAGGTTTCCTTCAATTGTACTTTCTTTTACTTCACAGTCCTCAGGGTCAGGCTTCCTGTAAATACCACAGGTTGCCACAACAGCGCTCTGCTCTATTGGCTCAGTTCACATTTCAACAGTGTTGGGCATTTCAGGTCCATTAGCTACAAATCCAGACCAAGGTTTTGTTTCTACCAACCAGCTGAGTACTCT
>JAODKE010000068.1:5654084-5664591 GCA_026779605.1 Mormyrus hasselquistii
TACTCAGCTGGTTGGTAGAAACAAAACCTTGGTCTGGATTTGTAGCTAATGGACCTGAAATGCCCAACACTGCATTTCAACATGTGCTCCAGAAGCACCGCCTGCATAACGACAATGTGACAACCTCTCTTTTACCTTTATTGTTGATCTCCCAGATGTATCTGAGAGTTTAAGAACAATGTGATTGAAGACATGGCGCAATGAAATACATGCATCATTGGAATGTATTTATTTAGGCGCCACCCAGTGGTAGAGCGCAAGAGTTGGTAGGGCACATCCACTACAGCAGGGTTATTCAAATCACGGCCCTCGAGGTCCGAGCACTGCTGATTTTCCAGCCTTCCTTTACCTGTCGTCAGGTGTGAAGCCTCTGACCAATCAGAATCAGTAATTATTAAACAACTACCTGGGAGAACTGAAAACGAGACCTGGATTTGAAACTGAGGTCCAGATTTGAAAACCCTGCACTAGAGTAAGTCTGCCAGGGCTGCTGATGTAAACACGAGCCATTGTTTTATATTACCCAGAAAAATCAAGACGTGAAGTTTAAGGCCAAAGATCTGCAAGGCCAGTTCAAACTCTAAACAGCATCAACCACATTTATGTAATTAAAGCTAGAATATGTATGTAACCTCTGTACTTTCCCAACATTTTATTGGACGTGTTTTACATATGATTTTGTACATTTTACAGTTGATTTCAGCAGAGGATGACAGAGTTTAACCAGTGATGTAAATACTTATGAATAAAATGGAAAAAATGCTTTCAGTACAAACAGAGTTCCAGCCCCCTCAGGATTCCCCCACGGCCATTACCCTGTGTTCACCAGCATTTCAGCACCATGCCATTTTGCCAGTCTGGGATGCGAAAAAAGTGAGGCCGCAAAACTGGGCACTGAGCCATAACTGTACCACGAAACATGTAATGTCACCTGTGCCACGATCCGCAAATCAGACTCATTTAAAGAGATCTCCTCTAGAGAAGGACGTCACCCTATTAATAAGCTCTGGAGCTGATTAATAAACTTGGCGTTACCTTCGATTAACTAAATAAAGTAAATGAACACTTCAAATGTGGGGAACAATAAAATTATTATTCATCAATTTAATAATTAACACTCCTATTAACGTGTTCCAAACAATTCACTGTTCCCTCTGGCTTAGGTAATATTCCCCATTAATCCATGACAATATCATTTCATAAACGATGTATAAATAGTGGTAAAAAGCTGTACTCACCACTTTTACTGCATTTTTTAAAAGCCCAATTCCAGTTGATTGAATCAAACAAAGTTGTCAAATTACTATTAGGACACTTAAGCCTGTGCTGTTCATTTTAAAAAGCAGCGTTGTCAATTCTGTGTGTTTCTCATAGGCCCGTATAAATTGTTGGTTTTATCTTCCAGCTACTAGGATAGACTTATAGGCAGTCAGCATTCAGGCAGATGCAATGCTGCCCCCTTGTGCTCATTTATAACAATGCATCTGCGATTACAGCAATAGCCAAAACTTAATTTGCTTGATATTTATTGAGGATCCGGTTACAATCACAGCTCTCAGGACAGTAAATTGTACCGAGATCAACAACCCTGCTAATTTCTGTCTTGAATTACATATTTCAGATCTAGTATGAGATTTGCGCTCTCCACGGCAACATGCAGGGCATTGACCTTGGCAAAGAATGAGTCCAGTACACATGGCAGAGACTCTGTGCCTGGATTAAGTGCTGGAGAAAACGAAGGGTACTCTGTGCCAATGAGGTTCCATTCCAGGCCTGAGTGGCCACTCATTAAACCACACCCACAAGAGCACACAAGCTCCACCCACGGGACATCAGCAGGCGGAGCAGCCGGTATGCCCCAGCAGTGGGCGTGGCATAGATCAGTCAGGGTCACTCCACCATCTTGCCCAAGGGCCCGGGCCACACTCTCCAGAGAGTGGCAAAACGCATCCACCACCCGCATGTAGTCGTGGCGAGAGCAGCCCATTTCACGCATGGCTTCTGTGACATCGCTGCTGCTCTGCAAAGCAAGGAGGTCAAAGAATTCTGCCGACTAATGCCAGAAAGGGCCCTGTCGACATTTTGACTCACTCCTTACAGAAACGCTACAGCAATTAGCTTAATCTGCAGCTTCATCTCACTCATCCGCCATTCAAGCCAAACTGGGTCCGCGCTGAACAGGACAGGCTGCCCACCTCGTGCCTGACAAAAGCCGCCAGGTGCGTCTCGGTGCACCCCCCTCCCAGCAGCGCAAAGGGCTCCTTCAGCATCAGCCTCAGAACCTGCCCCGCCCTCTCACATGACACCTGCAGGATGATAATGACATCATAATCATGTGATATCGGGCAGCCTGACATGAATATTATACAGAGAAGCTAGAATAGGGGTGGAAATTGGGTGACTAAGGGCATTAAAATATAAAACTCAAAAGGTTATGCTATGTTATCCTGACCATAAATTGAGTCTCAAGACAAAACCTGAAACTGGCTTTCATGCAGTGTCACCGAGTCACTGAGCCCCCCCACTCCAAACATGACGACCCTCCACTGTGGGGCTGGCAGCCCACCTTGAGTTCAGCAAGTGCCGTTTCGTTCCTGTGGCAGAGCACCAGGGTGCATGTTTCCGGCTCTCCGGCCGGGAGCAGGTGGAGCATCTCTCTGGAGCCGCACCGGTGCACACTAAGGCCCCTCAGCCGCCCGTAGGAGACGGCGGGGACAGGGGCCTGGAAGGTGGCCAGTGGCTGGGCATCTGCAGCAGCAACACAGGACCAACACGCAAACCAGAACCAGGAGTTCAACAAGTGGATTTCCAGTGGAGATGTTTTACTGAACATTACAACCAACAAATTACCGAATCCTTCCTTAGTTCCTAAAAATAAAAATCAGTCTAACCATCCCATACATCAGCTCTGTTACTCAGTCTGATTACATTAATCCAGGGTTTCTCAACCCAGTCCTCAGGAACCACAGACAGTCCACATTTTCACTCCCTCCCAGCTTCTAACATACCCATACTAGGGATTTGGCATTCTTGATTGGCCAGTAGCTCGGACGGAGCAAAAATGAGGACTGGCAGGAGATTTGGGTTAAACTCCAGTGTGGTACAGAAGAATTATATGTATGGATTGGCTGCAGGTGCACCCGGAATGGCTTGGGATCCAGTGATTACTATAAGCACAGGTGGATCACACCTCTATTAGCTCAACAATAATTAGTGGAATTAAGCATGTCTGGTTGGCGCGCACACCTGTCATCTGGACAAGGGGCTCCATGATGGCGAGCCCCAGCCTCTCCACTACGATGACCCCACGCACCCTCAGGTAGTGCTGCAGCACTGGGTGCACCACCTTCTGGCAGGCCAAGAGCTGCACCCCGTCGGAGACCAGCTGGTCGGCCATCCTCAAGAGTTGCTCCAGCACTGCCTCCTCCAGGCATGTCTCTCCATGCAGCTCCAGAGGCCCGTCTCCCGCCTCTGGAAGGTCTCCCGCCAGTGACACGCTAAACAGGGCCAGTCGGATCAGCGTGCCACCCTGAAGCTCCAAATCGGCAGCCCGCAGAAACTCCGGCATGTCCAGAAGCAGCCCCTCCAGTGCAGCTGAGGCCCCGGGGGGCTGTCCCTCCACAGGTACCACCACGGCAGACCCCAGACGGTCCCGTCCTCGGGTGCCACACGGGACAGTCAGCAGGAATGCCCGCGTGACCTGCAGGGCCACGTGCTTGACCTCGCCGGAGGTCAGCATGCAGGCCGGCTTACTTGTCAGCAGCCCACGCGCCAAAGTCAGCAGGGCCTGGGTGCTGCTGAAGTCCACCCTGACCTTGCAGCCACAGTTGTCCCGGACCAGGTAGGCATCACAGAGGCCCAGCAGCCTCCTGTACACGCCCACTGCCACAGCCTGGTCCACGCCCAACCGCAGAGCGTTTTCCAGGAGACACAAGCTCAGGATCCCGGCAAATAAGCCGCCGTCGCCGAAGCGGGAGGTGTGGTTGAGGATGCTCGCAACCAGCAGCTTCAGCACGGGGTGGGAAACTTGGATGGCCTTCAGCAGCACCGACGAAGTGGAGGTGGTCATTACGGCTCCCCCCACGTTATTGTGGACCTGCTTCAGTCCGCCCCAGGGGCCGAAGCAGGACGTGAGGACCTGCCGCAGCAGGGCAAGCTTCTGGGAGACGTCGGGGTCTGTCAGAGGAGCAGCTGCGCAGACGGAGGGCTGCTTCTTAGACATGCGCGACATTGTCCTCCAGATGCAAAGCAAGATCAGGACGCCCAAGATATCACTGAAGACACTGTCATTAAAAATGTAGGGAGAATATCCATCAGGCTCATAGAGAATACACAATCTAACGAAAGTCCAAAGACTCAAAGATGGGCTCGTTTGCAGCCTCGGTCCATCAAATCACTCATCCAAGCTCCTCTTTTTTATCACTTTCTCCGAATGAGCTGAGCTTTTCATCGCCTGCTGCATGAGCCACGTGCCAAAGTGGACGCTGATGAAGGTTACACCCGCAACCCAGAGCCAGTTCTTCCGCAGCCAACTTGGCTTCTTCATAACTGCGCCGGCACGATGAGTGGTCAAGTCACGCAGGTGTCAGGGCTGAGATAACATGAAAAGTATTAAAGCAATTGTTCAAAATTGTCCAAAGTTCTATTTCATTCAGCTGCATAGGTGTGATACCGAAGATCATCTCATACATTACATGCGGGGGGTGCTGAATTCACATACTTCCACCTTTCAAGGTCACGTCCTTGTGCAAAATTATTTAAAGAACAGAAACCGAACTCCCTAAATTTAACAAATGACCTTAATATGAAATAACCGTGAAGCATGAATAAACACAACGAAAGTACACATATAAAAGGCAATAGGACATACCTCAGTACCGCATACGAACTAATGTCTCTTGGAGGGCACGTCGGGGGCCACGTAGGACACTATCCCGGGTTCTGGGATGTACTCTTCTTCTTTCCTCCGTAGTAGTGGGTGAGATTTCAATGTGTACCAGCCCCAGTGGATCAGTCCAAGGCTCGTGCCCATTACAATGAGAACTTTGTACCGTTTCCAAATACTTGTCAGACCCATATCAGCATGAGAACCAGAAGTAACTATACGTGAACGTATGAGTACAATTACTAACCGAGCATATGGTCCGTCTATGTACAGCAAATATTCCAAATTAAATAACGGAACCGAATATCTGTTAACAAAAAAGTGTTTTTTTTTTTTATTCATTAAGATTCACTGAATATGTGGCAACCTCATCGTGCCATTTAAGTAGATTTGTACGCAAATTTCTTATTGTTGCTAAATTAAACACTAGATATGTCTGCAAACTGAGAATTACAAAAAAATAACTGGAAATAAGTCTTGCAACATTCGTAAAATAGGTACATCACCTTCAAGCGGCAGCCATCACGGGTCCTTTTTTTAGTACAACCAAACCTTTCCTTTTAAAGCGCCTTTGTGATCGGGCTAAATATAAAACTATTTACGATGAACAAAACATATATTGTTATTTTGACTATATTCCTTTAGCTCTCGATTCAAACACTATTTCTTATAAATTATAAAAGCTCTTTGTTTTTATATGTACGACAGGAAGAAAATGTGCCACTTTTGTCCGGCTTCCGTCAGGCCAGCTATTAAGTTGGGGTCCTTCAAACACGTAATAAACATTCAAATCATAAGGCGGGTGAAACTGGTAAGCTGAAAATAATGGAATACTTTTCATTTTATTTGTTTTTATTTGAAGCTTTATGATTGTCGACATTATTTATCGGCTTGAGATGGGATCTAATTAAATATGTTATAATCATCTTTTGGTGTCACTGATGTATGTGTCTATCTGCATGTGTATATGGTGGTAACTTTGTCGTAACAAAGGGACTTGGCTTGGAGATGCCTTGTTTGTTTAAGCTATTTTATTCCTGTACTTTCGTTCAGGCGAATTGCAATCCGGGTTGAGGTACAATGCTCATATAAAGACCCAGATAGTTGAGTACTTCTGAGTTTTTTTTTCACCCTAACATATCTTCATAATACACTCTGACACCGCTGCGAGGACTGTTTTTCTCTCTCAAAAAAGCTTATTGCCTGTAGGATACCAAATTACCATATGAAAACAAATCCTGGTCTCAGTAAATCTTATTTATTGTACTAGATTTCTCCGATTTGCCTTCCCCTCTGCCCGAGTAGGTTCACTTCGCCAGTCGTACACATTATGTCATGATGCCTTATGTATGTTTATGTAACCGCACTTGCCGAGCTCAGCAACATACCGCTTATTTGTTTAATCCAGGGTCTCTCACCGCATGCTTAGATTTCACTGGTGTAGGCGCATACTGCGCACTTTATGATGATCAGCAATAGACATTTTATAAGGTTAGTGCTTAAGTTACTATAAAAGGCGATGGGTGGATATAAGGTCAGTTTGTTTAAGAGCGCTGAAATTAATGTTATTGCGATTACATCACTTTATTTGGAAAAACAAAAACCAAGAAGTATGGTAGAATGGAAAAGTGTTTTGGGAGAGAAGCCTAATTTACTGATTTTGTTTTTTTTTCCGTGCTAAACGGAATTGATTTATTTTGATAAATCTAGTCACCTTTCATGTCATGTAGATCGTTAACCACCAGCTAAGATGCAGGAAGTAAAATATTTATTTAAAGTAATTTGCTTCATTTCTTTTTTTCAAGGTCGTACCTCCCTGTCATCCCCAGAATGTCAGTCAGCAAGTTTGTAGTCAAGGTATGTTGTGAGAAAGCAGACGCTTGTTTTTTGTGCTCATAAATGCGTGCATTTTTTTGTACCTTTTTGCTCCTGTGAATCGTGTTTTTAGATGGTTTTGATGAGCTGTAACATTACATATGTCCAGTAGGTGTCATTGTTGGTGCAATATTGTTTTTGGCCCTTTTAGTAAGTTTACCACTGCACCCACAAAGTTAATGAAATAAAGTCAGTTTGTGTGACTTGCAGAAACTATTTGTGTAATGCAGAAATCCTCGTCGGAGCTTGTTGTGCCAGTGTGGATGAATATTTGTTGATAACCTCACTCCCTTTATTTAGGTTAAAATTTTGCTTTCTATAAAGCGCCCCTAAGATTCTCATCCATAAAATACAATCAAGCATCAAATCTAGGGCTGTTATTTTTTACTCCTTGGCACCTTTGTGAATAAATAAATGAGACTGGTGGCAAATCTCCCAGAGATGGAGTGCGATTAACCTTGCCAAGGCAGCCGGTGGTGTTCTATTTTTTTTTTTTTTGCCGAACATCAGGATATCTCGCAGAGGGATGCGTGGGGATGAACAGCCAGTGGTGTGCTTTAGCTAATATGATTTGCAAGGCATCCTTGTGCCCATACAGCTGAATCACCACAGTGCCTTTTCATTATAACCCAATTAGCATTTTTATCCCAGAGGTCATATTCCATTGGATGTGAACTGGGGGGTCACTTACCGTATATTGTGAGCCCGGCTGCCAATCTACGCCCTTCCCCACCCCCCCAGCCTGAGACAGGCGCTGTCTGAACGCCGAGGCCCATTCCATGGACGCCCTTCCCTCTGGTAGAATGCCAAGTGTAATGCACATCAGATGTGCAGGATGAAGCAGAAAGCTGAGACTCTCCATCACAGTTATGGGGGGGGGCGAAAGGCCTCTGTTAATTCTTCATACTGCTAGAGGGTGTTGGGGAGGAGTAAACTTGTCAGCAGGTGGCGTGGTGGTTAAGGTGAATCCATAAAATTGTGAAAAAGATTATTACTATATTTTGTGGGTACATTTGTGACCAGAAGGTCACTGGTTCTAATCCCAGATAGAGGTGCTGCTTTGGCTGGCTGCCGATCAAAGGCCATCCCCCGCGGCTGTTCCTGTCCACTCATGCAGTGATAATTTCACTCTGGGGCCGTTTTTCTGTCAGACAAGCAGCACCCAGGCATGCCGGCAACTCCCTCTGTGCATTGAAGCAGGCCTTTGGTGTGTGTGTGTGCGTGTGGATGCCAGAGCACCATAAACAGCATCACCCACTCGCCTGAGCTAAGGCCGTATTTGCTGGGAAAAGGCAACTGGACCTGCAGTCCAGGGCTCTGCTCTGTGCTGGCACTGCTGTATCCAGCAACATACTGGGAGTCGGGGGAGCTTTTATGGGGCGGGGTGGGGTGGTGTCTTCCTCCCAGTATAAACAGCAGCAGCTGGATAATGTCATTCTTGGAGCTGGAGTTTAGGACCCTGAGTACCCCACCCCCAAACCCCCACACTGTAGATAGTAACGAAAAAGGCAGGCTGGGAGGTGGTTGCCTAGCGACCGTCATGGCAGTCTGCATGGGCTTGTGGGCCAGTCCGGGAAGGGTTAGGGATCTCTCGGGACCTGGCCGTGATGTAGACCAGACCTGTACCCCCTGGCAGGAGCTATGGCATAAGATGAGCCGCCCACCCCCTCCACGCTTACATCACCGTTCAAGCGTGGGGTAAAGATGGACACCCCCTGCCCGCTTTGGCGTGATCCTGCTCACCATTGCATTTGCTGTTTTTGTTTTTACATGTAAGCTCCCCGCCCTTTTCCATGACGGCGTCGATTGGTTACATGCAAGGGCTTAAGTGTTGGGTGGTATTTTGGAAAGTTTTAGGACTAAATGATTCTCCTCCAGCCAGCTGGTCCCCTTACATGGAATTGGCATTGAGAGGAAGATGCATATCTGTGGAGGAAGTGTAACCTGGCGAAGGGTCGTGTTCCTGTCTGGGAGGAGATGACCTTGGGCCTCTGATGCAGCATTCGAGGGCTGCTCTTCCATCCCCCGGGCCTTGGGAAGCGGTCATCATTCTCATTCGGTGTGCTATAACAGAATTGAAATACATTTGCTGTTTGTGGGATGCGGCCAGCTAATTTCTAAGAGCGCGTGGGAAAGGACTGAACTTCACCTGCACTGCAAAAATTTGTGTAGGTGGGGGTTTGCGAGAAAGAGGCCTTGCTGGAATGTCAGAAGTGGGTCACTGCCGTCCCTCAAGCTGACGCCTTTATTGAAGTGTTTTTGAGGTCATTTAGGATTTTTCCAGAGAATGAAGCGGAAGTGCGCAGACTGACTCAGTTACGGTGCGCTCTTGTGTAAGGCTATGCTCTTTTTTGTGAAGATGCCCCCTTGCGACACTCATGGAGTCTCTGTACGATTTCAATGGAGGTTGGGGTGGCCTCCCAAAGACGCGGCAATTTCCCACAATCCCCTTCCAGTGTCACTGCACACCTCTTTGGCTGTTGTCAGTCTGTCCATCGGTCTGTGCAGCTTGGGGCTGTCTGGCCACTGCCAGTGGAGGAACCTTAGTTTCAGTCTAAACATCCCACGTTGATAACGTACATTCTTTTTAAGGCAATTTCACAAGCACTGCCCACCCCCGTTCAAATCTTAAATGTGGGACTTTCAAGCCTGACTCAATGAGTGAGAACATTCCTGTCCTCAGCTGTAATGAAATATTCCAGATATCCAAAACGGGACACCGAGATTTTGGAAGAAGCTCAGGGCAAGGGCGCCTTGCTGGGGCCATGTTTCCTTCTCACCGAGTGACTGACAAGAGCGGAATGGGCCTCAGACCACCACGCAGGGCTGGACCACCAGTGGACAAAGTCCTGAGGAGAGAGGATTCTGCCAGCGGGCTGCCATCTTGGTTCGGGGATGTTCCAAGTCGATTTCACCGTATTTGCCTTTTTTTTTTTTTTTTTTTTTTTTTGCTTTGTATAAACACAGAGCAAAAAAAGCGTGGCAGTTATATGGGATGGTTTATACTCCCCTTTCATGTTATCGGCTGAAACGTGTGATGCTCAACTGCAGTGTTTTTGGAGGATGAAGCGGTTTTAAGCAAAACAACATTCTCTGTGCGTGTTCTCTTAAGGTATCCAAATTCAAGGTGCAAATTCAAGGTCTAAGACGTGACCCGCAGGCCCAAAGTGATAAAATTATGTCAGAAGGTTCATGTTTGGCACAAGGGGGCGCCCTCCACATTATTTCCCCTTGAAGGAATCTGTCCAGGCCAAGTTCCACCTCCACCAGAGCTCAGCTTGCATTTTTGTTTACAGAATACTCTATTAAAACGGATAAGTGATAATACATAGAGACGTTAAGAAAGTGCTGAGACTGGTAAGGTTTCCATAGTAACATTTTGGGTTTCTCTCTCCTTTATTAAAGTGATTTTTTGGCATCAGCGTGACATGTTCCCCTCGGGAAGGGGAGCAAATGACTGTTTTGGAGAAGTTGACTTCGGAAGGGAAATCCCACCATCCGCCTACAATAGATTAAGGTGTTGTTTTTGGTTGTTAGTCATCCTGAACTCAGTGTCCCAGGCTGATGGTTGACAAAAGGAAAGAGAGGTCATTTCGGACAAGAGTTGTCTCCTGAGTGGCATTACCTTAAGAGGGTAGAGAATGGGCGGGGGGGGGGGGGGCGGGCGGGCAGGGGCCCCAGGTGGGAATTGCCAAATTCACGGGTGGAACGAGGGGGACTCCCACCAGCGGACTTGTTTAATTACTC
>JAODKE010000068.1:5679624-5694952 GCA_026779605.1 Mormyrus hasselquistii
TTCCTTGGCAAAGCTCACTATTGTCCTGCACTGGCTTGCAGTCCTGCTTCATCCACAGCACACATGGGCATCTTTCTCATCAGCGTTCCCTAGTTCAGTGACCCGGGCAACGTGGGGGCCGTCTTGACACCATTACCACACGCTGTTTGCAGTAAATACGCCTGTCGCTATTCTGTCGCTCCCGCTCCTAAACCGTGTCTTTCCTCACAGCTGGCAGAAGCCTTAGTCACATCCGGACCCAGAGCTCCAGGGAAAGGGGTTTTTTTATTATATTAATTATATATTGACACAAAAGTTTCGAGTGCAGAAATATTTCAGGCTGCCTCCAGGAGATGAGACGGTCAACAGATCCCCTGTGAAAACATCAGCAAAATAACAGATAGTGTAGGCAGAGGAAAGGGGCCACTTTTACTTTATGTAACATCTTGCTAAACCCCATCGAGTGAGAGGGGGTGGGGGACGTGATCCCATGCCCTCCCAGCTTAGGCCTGGGCCTCAGGTGGCGATGCCAGACACTGCCCCTTGCATTTCCCCACGTACTTCCAAATGATCCGTTTCTCCTTGAGATGTCGGAAGGGTCATGGGATGCCATACATGATGAGGTCTTAAGGAAGGATTTGGGCTCCATTGGCACCAACCCGTTGGAGTCTGGTCTGACGTGGCAAAACAAACACGGTGTTCCTAGGGTGTACTCCGGGCTGCAGGCAGCCAGAAGTGATACTGGTGGATGTGCCCGCAGGATATGAAAACAGCCATGGCGCTCAGGAAGTGATGGTGCCACAGACTGGTTTTTCACGTGAACAAGACGGAGACACCCAGCCTGAAGCCAGGTCTCCGTGTAAATTGACAGGCCGCAAATGACCTCCGGCTGTCCCTGGTTGCCCTCGGGGAATGTTGCCTGGTAACCCTGCTTAGAGGATTGACCAAAGTGATGATCCTGTTTCCCCCATTAGAACCTGCCCTGGGTCTGGAACATACAGCTGGTTCCTTAAGCTGCAGGCGTCTATAGGAAAACAACTTTTTTGTAACAGGCTTTCATTTTGAAGTAGGACAGGATCTACAGGATTTGCTGTCCCGATGATTGTACTCAAACGTTATGAGAACGTTAAAAGAACGCTTTCACTGTAAAATCGGGCACGTCGCTGGAGTCCCACCACTGGCGGCGACACGGCCAAACAGGGGTCTAACATTTGTGTCCCGTTTCTGGAATTCTACCTGACTGAAACGGGACATGCCCAACCCCCACCATGCTCTGGGTGGACATTGTGCCTCTGTTGTGTTTTTTTTTTTACTTTTATGTACCGTTGAAGAGGTGACCTCTGTGTACGTACCGGGCATAAGCTAACCTCAGCCCTTTGTTTACACAGCTGAATGTCACTATATAACAGTACATATAGACGGCTGTCCTGTGCCCTGTGAGGCTGTTGAGTAAATTGTCGCCTTTTTCTTTTTTTAAATGGCCTGGCTTCTCTTTTTCCCTTAGCTGTTTCCTTGTTTTGCGGTGTTTGTATCTCTGCTCTCGCCTCTTGCAGTTTCTTCATTTCCCACAGTCCTCTGAGTCTGACTCATACTCCCCACGTTAATTGTTCAGCTTTCAAAATAAACAACTTCTCGCTCCCAGGGCGTGGTGGCAAGGAAAGCGGCCACCATACCTTTGTTCTCACAGTTTTTTTTTTTTTTTTTTTTTTTTAATTTTGCTTTGCCCTTTTTTGGGTCTTGGACATCGCACCGTGTTGATGTTGCTCAGCGCTGTCTCTTGAGAGCCGGGTGCTGCAGCCGGGGGCCCGAGTCCCGGTTCTGGACCGTGTGCCGGATCAGCCGCTTTCATTCACATGTGGGAGGCGGTTTGTGTGCCACGCCCCCTTTGCTCAGGTATATCTCTGATGGTTGAGGTGGCCCTTCTTGTGTCCGTGGGTTCACCCCCGTGTTCCTGCACTGGCGTGGATTTTCGTTGTTTTTCTCCTCCTGCCCCCGGGTTCCCAGTGCCACGGCACCATCTCAAGGCTGTAGATGGCTGGCGGAGCACTGTTAACCCTTTCCTCCCTACGCCCTGTTAGCGCATTCCCACCTGGCATCAGTCTTCGGTGCTGCTTATTTTAAAATAAAACCCCCGATGATGTGTAAGGATAAGTAGCTGACGCCTCATAGGTTTGCCCTATGATGTGCAGGGGAGGAAGGGAGAGAGGATGGGACGAGAGAGAGAGAGAGAGAGGGGTCATAAAATCATGTCTACAACCACCTGTTTTTGTGAGACGTCTCTGGGAACCGGGAAGCAAAACCCGAAAAAAAAACAAAAAAACTAACAAGAAGGGAAAGTTCAGCATGGTGATTTCTGGAAGCCATCCGGAGCCTCGGGGCCCAGAGCCGCCACGTTCGGCACAAGGGTTTAATAAAGCGAGCAAAGGGTCCGGAATGTTCATAATGCTTGTTAATTCCCTTCATCCGCTGTCCCCAAACTACAATGAATGCGATAATCTTGGTTCATTCTCCCCGGGGCCAGTTCTGTCAGCTATCCGGATCGGCTCACTCCGGAACAAGCGGCCCTCCTGCTGAGCGGCCTCTGTCTCCGATCCGCTCTGTATCCACGGCGCTCTGTGAGAACCAAGAGAAACCTCCCTAACACCCTCTCCCCGCACCCACCGAGTTCTGGGAACAGTGTCACAGAACACACATCACACTCATTAATTGGTTAAACATGGGTGGCCAGCCATTCCGCAATTCCATGCCGCTCACTGTCACTGTATGTCCAGGTTTTGCCCGTCCTTCTGGCACTTTCCACTTGTCTGAAAGGCGGTCACGATTTAGGGATGCAATGAAAGTGCCTCTATCTTTAGGAACCAGGCCTCGCTGCCGGCCCTTTGTGAGAATCGTGGATATTTTCGCAAACATGGGTCCCTTTTTTGTTCGTCGTTTTGATTAGTGGTGTGATGAAGAATTCGCGACTACAGCCTGGAACAGTGATGATTATCGTGGCTGCAGTGTGTTGGGCCAGACCCTCAGCACCTGGGAAATAAAATTAAATGTGAATTAAAAGATTTGAAGTACAAGTGTCGATAATGGGTTGAACGGCATTATAATTCATCCTGTGGTGTCATATTCGTGTGATCTGGCAGTCGCACTGTTTTTGGACCGTGGGTTTCCGAGTCTTTCTCTCTGTCTCGCTCACACCATCCACTGTTTGTCTTTTCAAGATGGCGGCTCACGGGCAGAGCAGGTCAGAGTATTTTCACGCGACCCGTGAAACCGAAAACCCATCCGACAGCGCTGCGATAACAAAGAGGAACGCCCTTCAAAAGATGTGAGTGCAGCATGCCGCACCGCGTTCCGTGTGAACTGCGGGGGGCGCCGTCGCCTCCGCTCCACACCCTGTCGTCATACTTGTCCCGTTATCCGGCAGCGTCAAGCAGGCATATTCCAGAATCCAGGCACACCGGGATACCGGAGGAGAGTTGCCGTCGATGCTGCCGCCCCCTGCTGCTGCCACGACGACGCGGTCAGAAGGCTGCGTCCCGCCGGCGCTCGCCGGAGACGGCCGGCTTGGGGTTCAGGCGCCAGACTGGGAGGACGATCGAGTTTACGGCACTCCTCAGCTTCCTTCCATGGAGCCTGGAGAGGCGGGCAGCCCGAGAACAGCCAGCCTGCCCACGCCGGCCCTCGGCCTCGCCGGCGTCTCCTCCAGGTGTGACTCAGATCCACCGCAGGCGGGGTGCGGCCCAGAGAAAGGGGGGAGAGGTGGACGCAGTTTTCGGGAAAATGGAGACGGTGCCAAGAGAATGTGCCTCGGATGGGCTTCAGAGTCCTTTAGTGAGGCAAAGAACGAAACGTGTTTCCCCAAGTCCCTCGTGCCGGTCTCCATGGCGACGCATCCACGGGAACCCGAGCCGAACCCGGCGGCCAGATCGGCTGACAGCGTGGTGGAACCAGTCCCGCTGACCTCGGGGAAATCGGACTCGGGAGTGCTCCTCGCGGAAGACGACGCGGGGCTGTTGGGCCGGGACTGCCCCGTCGTGGATGCTAAAGGCCCTTCTGGGCGGGCTGCCCCCCCCCCTCGTCCGCGTGTCAGCTCCGGGCCTGCAGAGATAGAACGGGAGGAGAATGTGCCCAGAAAGTCACGGCTTAGGCGGCTGAAGAGGGCCTGAGGGTGGGGGGCGTCCGAGTGGAAAGAGAGACACGCATGCCATAATGGTGCGTGTGATTTAATGAACACGTCGTGTTGGCACGTGTCCGGCGAGCGCATATACACAGCGATTCCTGATCTCTGAATCATTTTTGCTGTGCGGTTTTCCTGAAAAGGGTCTTATTGAGCCAATTTCGGTCGGGTTTTTAAAAACATGCGGAAGTCTGGGAGCATACGAAGCAATGCGGGGTGGGGGGGGGGGGTCCATGAGGATTTGTTTATGCGTATAACATTGCCCATATTTCAGACGGGCTGGAGCCGGGGTCCCCGTCGGCTCTGACGGAGGCTCCTGCACGTCTGGGCTTTGTCAGAACGTCCCAGCTTAGACTCGCCGCTTCGGGACGCCCCCCCACGGCTCCGAGCTCCTCTCCAAAGCTTCTCTTACCACGACCAGAATCACAGTATTCGTTTCTCGGTGGTCGTCATGGTAATTTAGGCAAACGAAAGGGACTGGGCGTTTGTAAATATGTGCAGTTTTAATAAGAATCCTTTAATGTAGAAATGGGCACAGAACTTGTTTAAGATCCGGGGAGTGTGTTATTTATGGGGGATGGAAGGTCCGCTATTCCCCGGTGCCAGGAACCGGGCCTCGCCTGTGCCATGGGGACCACCCAGAACCAGCGGGGAGGACCCCCCCCCCCCCCCCCCATGATCCAACGGGCCTGATGGTTAGCGAATGCAGAGTCCTGCACGTTCCAGACCCAGTTTGATGCTTCTTTTATATAAAAAAAAAAAACATTCATGGTTTTAATAAAGCTGTTTTTCTGTCTTCCATGCGGGTCCCCCTGTGATTTATAAAAGCAGCTTCAGTTCGGCTCAGATTCGCCACGTTACACTACTGAAATGAGTCTGATTACCCATCGGCCCCGTCTGCTGCAGATAACAGTGGCGAATGTGCCGTAACGCCTATTATTGAATTCATCTGCCCTTTTAGAACTTCATGCAAATATACGCAGCAACTGTCATTTTCGCAGTGGACACCGGGAGAGCAGGGTGTTTTTTTGCATGTTTAGTCTTGTAGTGTCCAAGTGCAGGGCGCGTGTTTTCGGACCAGACGTCTCGCCTGATGGGCTCCACAGAGTCCCGCTTCTCTGTAAACCAAACCAAAGCCGGTCCTGCCTGTGCATTATGTGGTCCCGCTTTATAGAACAGAACCTGGGAACTGGCGTTTTCTGGACATGGATTTAAACACTGATATCTGGAGCCCATTTATTCATAGAAGGCTCAGTTTAATGTGCTGCAGTCATCAGGATTTCAAGCAAATTTTCCCTAACAAAATATAACAGTAGGTTGCCTCTCCCCCAGCAGCTTAGAACTTTGAGCATGAAAAAGCAGTTTGCTCCATCCTGTTATGGCTGGAGGTGGGCGACTCATGTCTGCTTCTGTCCTTAATGACAAATGAGCCATAGGCCACAGAATGCTTAACCAAGCCGTCGGATTCCTCTGATCCAGTGAAGAATCCAGTATATTCACCGGTGTTTCGAGGTGTTCCAATGTGGTACATGTGGAGAACGTGTCCGTACTTCTCGTCTCGTTCCTGCCGGCCCTGTGTCTCAGTTGAGGCCCTGTCCTTTACGCAGATTCTCTCCTTGTGGGTGGAGGGATGAGGGGGGGGCGCAGAAGCCCATTCTCATGTGACTCCCCACGAGATCGCCTTTCGATGACCTCACAGCCTTTGCCTGTGAAGACGATTGGCCTCTCCCACGCATATTCCCCCCTCCCTGCATGTTGCTTCTAAACATCCCCACATGCTTGCGTAATCTTCAGCGGGGAAGGAGCGACTTGGGTCCCCAACGAGAGCGATGCCTTTGTACGTGGCCCCTGTTGTCTGTCCGTTCACTTCAAGCATGAAAAACAGGATCACTTCAAAGAAACTTTCCACCTCTTTTCATACAAAATATTTAATAAATACAACTTTTAAAAAAATTGCCAGGTACAACATCTCAAACGTCTGTCCTCAAGTCTGACGGCAAAGTCCAAAGTACACTCTGCGATCTCCAGGGATAACGAAAATGAACATGAGCCTCAAAAAAACCCGAAAACCGCGGACAGCACGAGCACAAACTCCTGTTATTGGAGCTGGACTCCTGCTTCTCGCTTCCTGCAGCTTCCCTGATGCCTTCCTGCCGTTCAAGTATTCAGAGGCTAGCTTATCCCGTTACACTAAACCGTATCATGTATACATTGAGAGTCCTAAAGGTTCATTTTCTTTTTACACGTACTACATCGGTGGATTTGTCATTATCCTCTAGTCATTATCAAGCCTTTGCTCTCGTTTTTGTCCTTATAACCATCAGGGAAGCCCCCCATGTTTGGCAAAAACCTAAGCAGCAAGACGATATGCCCCCCCCCCCCTTTTCTAGCGCGCCTTAATTAAAGATGTACTGGCAGAAAAGGATACTTCTGAACTTGTTACGCCTGACATTTGTACAAAACATTCTTTTTTTTTTTTAATAGGCACAAAAATGCCCAATCTATTGTTAAAAAATAAACTATTCTTTCTAGAGCACTTCAGATTTTGGCATTTATGAAACACGGAACAATTGTCACCAAGAAAATAGAAAGTCGTCAGCTCACAAAGCCATCAAAACCTTCAAATCTAGACGATACGTTTAAATAGAAAGGGAATGGTGTCTTAAGGCTCCTGATTATTAAGTTAATAAATCAAATATACACAATGATTAATTAAAAATGTACATATCTATACAGTGTTCTAAATTGACACTTTAAATTCTTCATTTCAACAGCGACCGCTGACATCGACCCAGCCCTCCCCAAGAATTAAAAATAAAAATAATAAATAATAAAACTTTTCTTTTTGACATCATTGTGGTACGGAGCTGCAAAGGCACTTTCAAATACAGAACTAGTTGGCTCAAAAACCGCCGCGATCCGACTGCCCTGTTTGCTGTTTTCTGTGTGTTGTATTCTTAAAAATAATACTACTTAAGACCATTTTTGCAAACTTTTGGATTGTGATTTAAGGAAATCCGGGGGGGGGGGGGCGTTTAATACGCAGGGCTCCTGGATCTAGTTCTGCATAGGTGTGACACGCAGCACCTGGTCCTCCCCAGCTGACCACAGACATTGCCAGTGTGAGTCAACTTGTCGAGACTTAAATTAACATAGGGATTCTATGTAAATAATAACCTTCGAGTCAAAATATGACAACAGTTTAAGGACTACGAACTCATAGCCCCACCCCCCGCCCGCCCCACCCCAACCAAAATAAAAAATGTGAAATGGAGCCCGGTTGCATGGCAACCCCACATTTCTGCTATACAATATATTCCATTCGATTCAGGCTGTGTGCTGTTTCCAAGTTTCTGTTGTCCTGTTTATTTGTCCAGTTTGGGTTCTTGGTGGGCGTGGCTTTGTCCTCCCTGTCTACGAGCGTGTAGACGGGCTTCTTGGCAAATCGCGCCCGTTGCAGATGCTTCTCCATCTCCTCCTCCTCTGCCTCCGTGTTCTGTGTCCTGATTTTGGTGATGATGGTGTTTTTGCCGCCGTAGTCCTTGGCGCTGGGTGCCACGTGCTTCTCGATGGGGTTCTTGATCTGGTTGAGCTGCTCGCGCACGTTGTTGGTGGCCCCGCCCTCGGCCGGCGCCATCCCCGCCGAGCTGCCGTGGCTACCCTGCTTCAGCCGTCGCCGCCGCAGGCACCAGAGGAGCGCCACCACCACGCCCAGGATCCAAATCACGATGAACACCGAGCTCAGCAGCGGGACCAAGTAGTCTGAGCGGGGCAGTGAAGAAAGATGCCCGACGTCAATTAATAATATCAAAAAAATAATAATAAATTAATAATAATAAAAACTGAAATAGATTCCATCTTAAATTTCCTTAATTTTACTTTAAAGATTGATTCTTAATTTCTTTATGTCTGTCTATAGTCAAGTAACTGGCTTCTGTAATTAATTAGATCGATGTAGAAGGAATATGATTTTTCACCGTGCTGGCAATTGTTATGAATTATCTGCCTTACGGAGGTGTGTCAGAAAGGTGCGTTACGGGGACTGACTGCGCTATGGGTGGGGGGGGCCTGCAAAGCTTGGCGTTATTGGGGACATGCCCCCCCCCCCCCCTTCCCTGCCATGCTCCGAAGCCTCTGCATTCCTCCTGTCAAAAGCCTCTTATGGTCTCTAAGGATCCAGGAACATAATCGTGTCGGAATCGCTCCCATGGACTGTGAACCCCAATTCCCACTTACAGCCCCCACCACCCCCCAGGCTGGTCATGTACCGGATCCTCAGCAGTCAAGTCATGGCATGAGCATGTTTTTACTATATGGGACAAAGAAACAACAGAGGGAGCGGTAATGTGTGATGGGGTGGGGGGGGGGGTGAGGGGGACACTCCTAAACCAATCAGCTCTTGGCAGTGGCAAAAAAAAACAAAACAATCCTCAGTATTACAGAGACACAGGCAACCATAAATTTGACCTCCGGACCCCAGTACAAGTAAAACTGATCTAATTGTGTGGTTTTCACAAGGAGTTGGGAGTAGGACCCCTGCCCCCCAACTGCCCCCCTCTCTGTCCCAGACACCCATGCTGGAATTTTCCATGGTACCTGACACTCACAGTTCTGGAGATGACAGCTCTATGTGGAAACTGGTGTCCAGGCTGGGGTCCAAAGATCCCACCCCCTTCCTGCTTCATGCCTCTCACACAGCCACCACCCCAACCCCACATACACCCCCATGTGAATATGCAGCCTCACCGGTTTTGATCAGGGGGGGCCTTTGCTGTACTCGCACCCCCGCTATGGCCGCCACGATGGTGCTGTTTCCGCTGCGCTTGCTGACCAGGTCGATGATATTATCGGTGATCGCCTTCACGGAAAGCGTGTCTGATCTGCGCTCATCTGTGGACTGAGACGGAAGGCGGCGATTAAAGAGGGTGATCCGGCACGTCTGGCGGCTGTGGCGGGACCGGCGCTGGGGGGGTACACACTATGGCTATGTGGATCTCGTTGCTGGCGCTCAGGGATGGCTCGCATGTGATGAACACTGCATGGTCTGCCGAGAAGTTCCTTGCCACATAGAGGCGCCGCAGCCCCTCACAGATGAGCCCCACAGTTACGCCCTGGGAGATGGGAGAGAACACGTCAGTGGAAGATTCCAGAATCCATAGGATCTCCACACTTGCCCACCTCAAAGAGTTTTTGGCACAGTCTGCTACTTTTTTTTAATTTACTGCTTCAAGAGACGCAGGAGCACTTTCAGGATTTTTTAAGGTGGGAGGCATCGGAGGTCTTAAGTCTTTCAGAGAGGCCATCCATATCATTGGCCAGTGTCTTGTTTTGAATTGGTGAGTGACATTAAGGGGGCTCTGGGGACCAATCAGCTTTCAGCTGGGGCTGGTGGCCCTGCCCCCTGTATACACCCCTACAGAGAAGAGCCACAAGCAAGCAAATCAGTCACTGTCCACTCTCACAATAGAGGGAGGGAACATTTTCATTGGTTGGTATAAAGTTTACAGTTTGAACTCAGGTTAACTTCATGTAAGGTTTGATGTATTGCACTGTTTTGGAATAAGTGTTTTGGATAATTGCTTAGGAATTCTTTGGGATGGGGACAAGCTCTGCGCAGAGAAGCGGATCAGAGACTTTTGACGATGCAAACAATGCTCACCTGCGGCATGTTCTCCTTGTTGAAAGTGAAGGTGATGTAGTTGCAGCTACTCTCCAGGAGGTAGGTGCCTGTGTGGCATTGGGCCTGCATGGGCAGGCCGTCTGTGGGCCAGCACTCTCCCTGTCCAGGACACGGCTTCACAAAGCAGTGGTCTTCCTTAATGGGCAGGCAGGTCTGACCGGGGCTGCACTCCCCTGGGCCTTTACCATTCACCTGACACGACTTGGGACCGCACCACACCTGTTGGCCACAGGGGGGAGCCTCAGACATCGGCGTGTCGGAGTGTGCTTAGGAGTGGACTGGGGGGGGTGGGGCACATACCTTGGTGCAGGTGACCTTGCTGTTGTGACACTGGCAGATGTTGCAGTCCTCATCCCACCTGGTCCCGTCGGGTATCACTCGGCTGCCAACGACGCAGTCCTGGCCAGTAACTGCAACAAAGGGGGGGTTGTCTGTGATGCTGCTGGTAAACCCAGACTTATCTCAGGAAATTTACAGCCCGGCACCCTTTTCCGAATCAGTGAATATAAGCAGAAAGGGGGATTTTCCTGATGGGGCCCCAGGTGCCCGGGCCGGTCCCCTCGTGTGCCGCACGCGATTGCCACCTTACCCTCCTGGCACGTGGGCCCCGCCCTGCTGGCTGGACACAGGCAGCGGAAGCTGTTTATCTCATCCACGCAGGTGGAGCCGTAGGCACAGGGTGATGACTGGCACTCATTGATATCTGGGCGAAAGCAGAAAAAAATCCACCGTCAGGCGCATGCCTACAACACCCCACCCCCAGTGCCCCGTTCACGGGACAGAGAGTGAGCACCTAACGAGTTATACTTGTATTGTTTTTCATTGAAACCGAACGCCAAGCAGTGAGGAAAAAAACAGTGTGTTTCTAATGGGGCCCCCATGCTGACATGCAGAGAGAAAAAGCACAGGCGACTGAGGAATACCAGGGACAGAAACAAAGTCAGACTTCTTAAATTAGTTAGTTAGTTTAGTTAGTTTAGTTTTTCAAATCCTGAAGGAAACTGGAGTGAAGTAGCGTGACACATTTCAAAAGGCTGTTTTCTCAGCTGAGGAGTGTAAGGTGGTGGTGGGGGGGTCTGCAATCAGTGCTTCCTTTAAGCTCTGACTAACAGGCAGGAGATCAGCCAGTAGGTGCCGTGCATTCGAGGGCCGGGGTGCTCACTTATGCGGCAGTCTGGGCCAGCAAAGCCCGGGCTGCACTCGCAGCGGTACCAGTTGTCTCCGTCCACACAGGTTCCATTGTTGTAGCTGCGGAAAGGGTACCGGGGTCAACGTCTGTCACCCCCCACCCCCCCACTCTCAGCTGGGCTTGGCCTAGTCTGACTTTTCACCCACTTAGCCATTTTCATGTCAGACTCGACCTTTAATTACGATTAATTACTGCTGATGCCACTTAACACAACCTGCAACAACTCATCCAGGGGACGTTGGAGAGAGTTTGTTTACTAGAGCTCATTTCTGTCAAAGAACTTTAAAGGGACTTACCAAGGGTGTGGATTGCAGTCATTGGTATCTGTGAGATGGAAAATATTTCATTATTATTATTGTTATAGGCTAACACATGTAAGACGGTCAGAAAGCAAAACAGCAGCGTGTTGGGGCTTGACTGCGCAGGTACAGCAGCCCTGCTTTGGCTGCCACGCCCAAACGCATCCAGGTACGACCCGGGGAAAACGCTGGCAGCCGGGTGTCGTGAGATACGCACGGCGCCGGGGAGAAATGCGGGGAGCAGGAGAACAGGCCGTGTTTTCTGCTGAGGTTAGGAATGCCAAACTGGGGGGGGGGGAATGAGGGCTCGACAGCTGTTTTCACTTTTCAGATTTTTATATATATATTTTTTTTCTCCAGATCAGCCTCGGTTTGACGCAAGGAGGCAAGAGTCTGAGGGCATGAGATGTTCTGCTCCGATGGCGTCGTTTCCCATTCCCACTACTGCACGGTTACCCAAAACCTGACAGGGGGGTGACACTCACTCTGGGTGCAGGTGGGGCCCTCCCAGCCCTCCTTGCAGACACAGGTGAAAGCGTCGCCATTGACGATACAGGTGGCCCCGTTCTCACAGGGGCTGGGGAGGCAGCTGCTGTTGGTGGCTGCGAAGTGCAGAATCCATCAATAACATGTCCTCCCACAGGAATGAAAAAGGATCCCCCCCCCATATCATCCGGGGGTCTCACCTGAGTTACACGAGGCGCCCTCCCAGCCGGGGGCACATATGCACTTGAAGGTGTCGCCCTCGTCGTTGCAGGTCCCTCCGTTCTTGCAGGTTGCTGCATCACACTGACTTTCACCTGAAAGGGGGGTGTAAGTCACATGATGGTCACATGACCAGCCTGCAGCACACGCCTCCTTGTGCACACACACGGGCACGGCGGCACTCACGTGAGTGACAGGTCTTCCCTTTCCAGCCGTTTCTGCACTCGCAGTAGAAGTCGTTCACCAGGTCCCTGCACGTCCCCCTGTTGTGACACGGCTTCACTCGGCAGTCGTCGATATCTGAGGGTGGCGGTAAACAAATATCGGTGATTGGTTGCTTGCATTTAGACTCTGCCCCCCACTGCGTTCGATTGGTTGGGAAACACTCACTGATCTCGCACTGGCGGCCCTCCCAGCCGTCGCTGCAGATGCACTGGTAGCCACTGACCTTGTCGATGCATGTGCCCCCATTACGACACGGGTTGCTCTCGCAGTCATTGATGTCTGCGAGCAGAAGGGGGGGGGGGGGGGCAGATAGATGTGATGGGGGCCTGGATCCATGCCCAGATATGTACGGGTTCCTCCCAGAAAAGTGCTTCCTTTACTTTATGAAAAACGACACGCTTCTCTTACGCCAGTGAGGCAATAAGGTGAGTCAGCACCCTGCTAGGGTGCAACCCCCCCCCCCCACACTCCCACTCTCGAGGCACATCCCTACCCACCAGTCCGTTTCAGTCGCTGGGCATATGTTTCACCATGTGTGACCGTGACCACAAAGCTGCGGTCCGAGTGTATTATTACTGACATAACGTTCATGCCAAAGGTATAACAGACCGACGTTTGAACATTCAACCAGTTTCTACAGTTGTTCAACAAAACAAAAGTATCCAAAGGTACACCAGAGACTTCCCCTGACCCATGGATCCTTACTCTCGTGACAGTAGGTGCCGGTGAAGCCCTCCTGGCACTCGCAGCTGAACTGGCCCCCAGGTTGGCTGCGGCAGCGGCCGTGGGGGCCACACACATTGGAGGAGATGTAGCGCACACCCTCCGGGGTGCTGTTGGAGGGCACTGCAACCGTGCAGCTATCAATCACTGGGGGAGGGGGAGGCAGGGGCAATGTTAAGGCATAGGTGACACAAGCGGACATCTATAGACCCTAATATGTGTCAAGCAGCGGTGGCCGAATAGGCGAAGCCAACTCCAGCCGCCTGTAATGTGCCTAAATTCTTCTACTGCACTTTTAATAATTTTCTTATGAGCCTATAGTAGGTTTTTCTTCTTGTGTAATCATTGGAGAAGGGAGGGGGGCATAGCCTCTGCCAAGTAGAGAGCGGCCCTGGCGCGATCTGTGGCTCTGTGGCCACTTTGACCTCTGGCCATTGCAGAGCGGCGCAGTGAAGGAAAAACCACAGTGATTAATCAGGGGGACACACACTGCGCAGGCTTTGGCGAGGGTGGGGGGGACATGAAGCGAACGCCGCTGCTAACGAGCCCCCAGAGTGGCTGGGGAGGGGCTTACAAATTGGGCTACAGAGACGCAGGAAGAACACCTCACCCTGGCAGGACGTGGTACGACAGTGGTCCTTCAGATGGGAGCAGTTCTTGCCCTCGTAGTCCTCGGGACACTTGCAGAAGTAGTCTGAGGCGAGGTTGAAGCACTGAGCGCCACTCTGGCAGGGGTTTGGCTCGCAGTAATCTATATCAAGCTGGGGAAGAAAGGGAGACTTCAGAGCTGATAGACACGGAACATGGAAATGGATGGTCCTGCAGGGGGCGACAGAGAGCGGATTTGAACGGGACTCACCTGGCAAAGGTTGCCAGAGAAGCCAGCTGGACAGAGGCACTGGAAGCCGCCGACGTTGTCCTGGCAACGGCCGCCGTTGAGGCAGGGGGCGATGGCGCACTCGTCGATGTCCACCTCGCAGTGCTCCCCGGTGTAGCCCGCTGGACAGATGCAGCGGTAGCCGTTAACCAGGTCCTGGGGGGGGGGGACAAGACGACGGATGGAAGGGTGCGGGACTGCAGGGGAGGGGGGTGAATGCTGCCGTGTGATGTCAGGATACTGAAAGATTTTCCTGGCAGGAGCCCAGGACAGGACTGTATGACAGGACTGTATTGTTGTGACTTCATCCCTTGCAGTTAAGGCCCCCGCTTGCCCATTTCTTCCATGACTGCTCGTTTTTCATGTATAGAGGCTTCGCACGCATTTGATCAGGTGAGATATGTTTGTGTTTGCTATTTTTTAAATTGCTCGTTAATGTTGCATTCAGGGGGGGCAGGACTGAGATGCTGCAGGGCTAGGATGGGGAGGGGCTTGTAGGGGGCGAGACTAGCGATTGACGCGATGATCTCAGGCACACTTACCTTGCAGGATCCCCCGTTCCGACATTGTCCCTGACAGTCATCAATGTCTGCAAAGCGTAGGACAATTCACATGAGTCACAACACAGGTCCCCCCCCCCCCTCACCTCTGACCCCCTCCCAACCTGCACGCCCAGGATACACCTCTGAAATCGACTCTGTCAACCAAGCTGCCCCGATACAGCCTTTGTCCGACTTCCTGCTGCACTTTCCCTTTAGATAAAGCCAGCAACCCTCCCCCACCCCCCAAAATCCTACCACGGGTGGGAAAAGCAAAGCTGGTCATTGCTGCCCAGGCGAATTCAAACCATTTTTAGAACCAGTGGTTATCAGAAGGGGACCTCCCCCCCCCCCCCCCCACACAACAAAATGGACCAGAGGCTTGTGGTAAAGACACGTATTTTCATTCCAGACAGCCTACTCCCTTTCAGAAAATATCTACTTTTTGGCTCAATGCTGCGGCTGGATTGTAATCTGAACACCTCCCCCCCCCCCATCCCGCCCGAAAGTCATGGCTGCACTCACTGGTGTCGCAGTTCTGTCCCGCCCAGCCGGGGATGCACTCGCAGAAGTATCCTCCAATCAGGTTGCGGCAGGAGTTGGCGTTAACACAGGGCCGGTTTTCGCATTCGTTGGCGTCTTTTTGTGGGTGGGAGTGGGGGGTAGAGGAAACACGGGGGCAGATGTCAGCAGAGGATAGGAAGGGGCTGAGGCATGGCTTGAACATGGGGCCTGTTACTTGGGGGAAAAGCTTGCTCTTTGGGGTGAACGCACACAGAGAAGGAGAGACGAAAACACCTCACTGCTACAGACTGAGGGTGCAGGTTCCTGGGTTAGGAGATTTCAGTGTGTGTGTGTGTGTGTGTGTGGGGGGGGGGGGGGGGTCGTATTCAGGGACTTTCCGCCATAGCACGGGTTGGGGTTGCGGGGGGGGGGGGGGG
>JAODKE010000068.1:5699154-5713337 GCA_026779605.1 Mormyrus hasselquistii
GAGTGAGCGGGAAGAAGGAGAGAGACGGGGAGGAGAGGAGTGAGCGGGAAGAAGGAGAGAGACGGGGAGGAGAGGAGAGAGCGGGAAGAAGGAGAGAGACACTCAGCATCAGTGTGTCACCAACCGGCCCCGAGTGCCCATCCCTCCTGCGCCTCCACCCCCAAGGCAGACTTCTACTCTCCCACTGGAATGGTAAGAAGTCCTAAATTTATATGTGCAGTAATTATGTCCTACGGTGTGGTTGGGCCTGGTGCTGTTCTGCTGCCCCAAATCCACGAGTTAGGCCCCAGACAATGAGCACTCATGACAGAGACCACGGTGCGGAAAACATGTTAGGCCATGATGTCATAATGGGGTCAGAGGTCACACTGGCAGTACTTGCATGCCTCCCACCTGGTCCTTAAATCATAAAGTAACTCCTACAGCACAGTTTCCAAGCAAGGTGCACTGTTAAGCTCCACACCTTTGTTGCACTCAGGTCCGGACCAGCCTTCCAGACAGGTCTTGTTGCCGTTGTTGTCACAGGTGTAATGCCCGAAGAACTCGTCCCGTGGCCGACAGAACTTGTTGCAGCCAAATCCATAGTAATGGTCATCGCAGGTGACCCGGATCTGGTACTCGAACTGAGCCACGAGTCCATTGTGCTTCAGGGTCTGCCAGTCTGGACTGGGGTTTATCATGCCTGAGATGGACGTCCTCTCGATGACCTCGGAACCTGAGCGATCAGAGGGGAGATGGCAATGTCTCAGACTAAGGGTCTCATTGGGTTACCTGGATGCCAATTAACTAGCGTATGCCCAAACGTAGAATGTTTGAATCTAATAAACCCCGCCTCCTCTGTCCCAGCACGTTTGGACACAGTCAGCATGGGTTACGGATGATGGATGTTTGATCCCATTGGCTGCCAGGTTCCCCTCCCACCTTCAGCGGCCACACCAGCAGTACCAATGTTCATAATAAGCTGCCCCTCCCCTCTGTGTCACACCCAGGCAAGGACCTTCCTGGAGCAGTAAGTGTTAGTGCAAGTGACAGGACAGGCTTAGAAGGACTGTAATGCCTGGTTCTCCTTTGGGACCTTTTCATCTCAATGTGTTGTTACACTGCCCCCCCCCCCCAAACTCAAAAATCTAAACTCTTCATAATCAAGGACAATTCCATAATTCATACACAGGGGGCAAACTCATCATTAACCAATGATATGGTTTGAATCAATAAGTGACAGGGGAGGGGGCCAATCAGCTTTCAGCTGGGACCAGTGCCCCTGTGGTCCCACCCCTAATGGTAGGAGTGAAGATAGAGAAGAGAGGAAGGAGCCTCATGCAGCCCCCTCTCTGGGGGGTGGAGAGAAACACGGGGAGATAATGATGTTTCACGTTAGTCAGGAATACCGAGGTGCCCTGCGGCATTTCGCTGTTGGGCTGTGCCGTGTGGCTGGGCTCACATGACCTGCCGCCGGGGGCTTGCGACGTGCTGTTTAACAGACGGAATATTCCAGGCCTTGCTGTGAAATCTCAGGAAATCAGCAGAGCGGGTTAGGGGTCGTCTGCTAAAAAGACTCACTCTGCGAGCGACAGATCCGGTCAGAATAAGGCCTGGGGGGCACAGCGGTCGGGCTGCGATGGAAATGTTTCGTGATGCCGTGCCGGTGTCACGCTGGCATCGCGCCAGTGGGAGGAGCCATGGCAGCCGCCCCGTTTCGCCACTCTACATAAACAAAGTATGGCGGACTCTGGGCTCCCATTTCCTCCCCAGGACAGGCCTCGCCGCAGCTTTAGATAGACTTTGCGTCCCTTAACCGTGCCACCGAGGGTTAAAGTAGGGGGGGAAAAACCTGAGTCAATATTTGACCAATCCGTGGTATGCTTATCTCTACAGACAGGAAGCAAGAACGAGCTGAAAGGAACAACCTTTGACCTCGCCGTTACCTGGACTGCATAGTTTTTTTCTATATCTACATCAGAATCCGTGATATGGCTTTTCCCTGCCACAGCGTTGGTGGGGGGATCGGCTGGGAGGGGTGTTCTTTACAAGCCAGGCCTGGGGGGTGGGGTTCACTGCACGCTGCCAGTTTTGACGCCATGTGCCTAATGGCCTGTCTTGAAAGGGCGTCATAGGCACACTGCCCGCTAAACTCACTCTGGCCCGACCTGCCCCCACCTCTCGCCAGTCCCCGCCCTAAAGGGCCCACATCCCGCCCGCAGGTCTGTCTAGGCACGGATCTTTATCCAGGCGACAGACCCGGACATGAGTTTGTGTGTGCGTGTGGGTACAGACTGGGTCCTATTCACACGCATAACCGCGCTTCACGGATCAGGTAACCCCATCGCGTGACCCCCCCAACCTCACCTGCGATTAGTCATCAAGTATATAAAAACATTTTCATAGGTATACGACCCCATGCGCCCCCCCCCCCCGTCCCCCCAATCCCTGATCGGCCTGCACCCTGCTCGCTCTCTCTCTGTCAGGAGCACCTGTCAGTCTATCTGCATGCTCTGAGACACAGGCCTCCAACCCAGGGGGGGGGGGATGGGGGTGTTGGGAGGCGAACTTCCATTTCTGTCTTTGACCTGAAAGGCTCAGTATGCCAATCTCAGCCCCCCCCCCCAACACCTCTGAGACCCACATATCAGTTCCTATAGTCGATTTGGTTCTATGTTACACAAAAAATGTCCGGCTGCCCACCACACCCCGCTGACCCATCTTACGCACTAAATCTCTGTGTGGAGAAGAGGGTTCCCCGTTACATGGAATCAGCCACAGTCTTGGGGGGGGTACTTACTGCCTCCACTGCTGCTGTTATTGAAGTCCAGGGCTTCCAGAATCAATGTGTAGGCCCTCTGAGGAACACAGGAAACACAGGAGCAATTGGTTAGTCAGGCAGTGGAGATACGCACGTTCACAGAGCTGCGCGGTGGAAAGGATCGCTCAGGCCTGGAAGATTTACATGATTAAACTGATTACTCTGCCTCTCTGATTATTGGCACTAAGGCCATTGGGTCCTGGGATGAGTCCAAGATCAAAGTAAAAGATCTTAGTAAACAGCTTCAATCACTGTCATATGCAGTAGGACTATATCTGTTGCAAAATTCCCATGCCAGACGCTCCCAGGTGAATTTTGCGTGCCTCAGATGACAGCTAATTCTACATAAATCGCTGTGTTGTTGCCGGGGGAAACATGTTGCTGTGTACAGTAAACGGTACATCTCCATGACACCTCTAAGAGGCGTCTTATCAGAAACAAAAGATAAAAATCTTTATGAAGATATTAAACATTGCCGGCACAGTGACGTAACAGCGTTAACACTGTCAATGATGTCTTAGATCCTTCGGAACAACTGAAAAGCAAAAATATATATTTTGGATATACTTCATTGCATCGTTCCTTACTTCAATTGCCATCATTCCCTCCATCCATGCCAGGTCAATTTCACTCAGAGTAACCCACAATGGTGGTGCTTCATTCAGGAATCGCCAGGAACAGGAGTCCCAGACAAGAATCCAAAAACAGGGGACCGGGACTAGAATCCCAAACCAGAATCTCAGACCGGAATCCCGAACAGACAGGAGTCCCAGACAGGAGTCAAAGACAGGAGTCCCAGACAAGAGTCCCGAACTGGAGTCCCAGACAGGAGTCTCAGACAGGAGTCCCGAACTGGAGTCTCAGACGGGAGTCTCAGACAGGAGTCCCGAACTGGAGTCCCAGACGGGAGTCTCAGACAGGAGTCCCGAACTGGAGTCCCAGACAGGAGTCTCAGACAGGAGTCCCGAACTGGAGTCCCAGACAGGAGTCTCAGAAAGGAGTCCCGAACTGGAGTCCCAGACAGGAGTCTCAGACAGGAGTCCCGAACTGGAGTCCCAGACAGGCGTCTCAGACAGGAGTCCCGAACTGGAGTCCCAGACAGGAGTCCCCTCCCAGCAAGCAGCAGAGCAGGTGTTTACCATGAAGGTAACTCCTGTCATTGTCTTGGGCTTCCAGGATTCCTATCTTCCCACACCCCTGCTCACCTTCCCCCACTCGGGTGCCAGGGAAAATTGAAAGGTTTGATAACGCCTGTTTTTTGGGCAGCGCGCACCATGACTATCGATTTTGGCACATTGTTGGGGGGAGGAGATCTTTTAAGGAAATGTCCCCGGAGACTGAATCCTGAGAAGCAAAATGCCATGCGGACAAATAAAAAATGATGTCAAAATGTTTTCTTTGCTGTCAGTCTGTTTGTCAGTTATGTTGGAAAGGGATTAAGAATCATTAATTAGCTCCCCGGCTAATGCAGCTGTGAGCACATGCGTGTGTCTTTGTGTGTGAGGAATGTGACAGTGTGTAGGTGTGGGAAAACAAATGATTTCACCAAATAATTTCACCGTTGGGCCCTTGAGCAAGGTGCTTCACCCGCAGGGACTGTCTGGTCCTGCTTTCTCAAAAAACAAAAAAAAAAAATGCAAATTGCTTTGTATAAAAGCGTTTGCTAAATGAGTAAAAATATATGCATTCATGTGCACTGAGTGAGTGCCATGATAGATCAGGCCACTGGGGGCGCTCTTTATCTCCTGTCCTCTTAGAAACGCTTTGTCCCTCCTCAGGCCGCCGAGGCTCTCACCAGTATCAGGTGACAGGTAAAGTGGGGGGGATGGTCTGCATGGTGGGGGGGGGGTCGTGCCTTTGGTGTGTGTCGAGCTCTGCCCTGGGCAATTTCAGCCCACGTACTTGTCACATTTACACTGACCCCACTAGCGACAGAATTCTCCAGAATACGCAGTGGAGGAGCCACATTTGATCCAGACTGATCCTGATCCCAAGTTTCTGGTTAAAGTTATCTTAAGAGACCCAAATCACTCCCAACTGTCAAATACCAGAAATTGGGAATGCCCAAACATGTAATCCTTAGAGGGAAAACCTCCAATGTACCTATCTTTGCTTCTCCAGTACAATAAAGTTTTGGAGAAGATAAACAAATCCCAGCTGTCATTGCGTCTCCCTGCTGGCGTTCCTACCTCTCCTGCACATCTTCCCGGGCCCCCACTTCCTGAGCTGGAAAGCAGCCCGGACACACGCCCGACACCCCCGAGGACGGCATGGTTTCCCCTCACCGGTAACTGTGGGAAAGGGCTGCAAATGAGAGCGAGCTCATTGGACAAGCCCGAACACGGCCGGCAGCGGGGCCTGTGTCCAGAGAGGCAGCCCGCACGGCTCACACCTGGGGAGGGCGGCTGGTTCTCTCGTCCTCCCCCGGGTCGGCGCATGCCGCGTCTCACAGAGCATTTGTTTATTCTTGCCTCTCAAACAGGATTCCTGTTTAAAAAAAGACTGTTAGGGCTGAGCTTGCGGCTTGATCCAATTAATCTCACCCCGTAATTCACGATCTGGTTATCAGTGACGATGACCTTTCACCTGCCAGGTTCACTTTTCCCAGGCTTCTGCTGAAGCTGTCAGTTGTTTGAACGTTTGCCAATCCAAGCCCGAGCATCTCTAACAGAGGCTAACAAGGGCTTCTACTGCTCCCAGTGAACTCTGGAGAATGCCCTCTTACCCCCACCAGAATGGGGGACAGACCATATTTTTTAACATATGCGCTTTTGTCTTATAACCGCCTCAGAGCTAGAGCATTCGAAGGCTTGATGTTTCACTCATCCTAACGGAGTGCCCACAGTAAAACAGGCATTTTTACACACATTCTTTCTGCCTTCATAAAACGCAAGCGATGCATACAGTATTATTACACCACAGCACACAGAAAGGCCCTTAAAGGCACCTCCCCCAACGAGGCTCCATCCACCTGAATACCTGATCTCTAACAGGAAGAGCTGAGTCCCCCCCCCCCCCTGCTGTGGGCTGCGCCCCCAGTGACCTTTGCCTTCAGAGGAACGGGAGGTCCAGCCCCATTTGCCGCGAGGCGTCTGTGGAAACCTGGGATGAGATTAGAGCAGCTAGCTCATACAGTCTGTCTCAGACTTCCCAATGAGGGGGGGTGGGGAGGGGGGCTGTTACGATAACAGACCTCTGGACACTCATCTGTCTACCCCCGGCGGACCACTAAGATGCCCCAATCTCAGTAAACCCCAGGAGTTTTGTGGCAAAGTGCGTAAAACTATTTACGAACATTTCACGCATCTCAGGCCCTTAGGGGAAGGTAGAATATCCCCCCCCCCAAATTGATTTTGTTAACTAAAGATCTCAGACTGTCCACTTAAATCCAGAACATCTGTGTCGTCCAGAATGAACCCCAGCGTGTCAAGCTAGAGGTAGGATGCCCTTCCAGTCTGCTGCAGCAACAAATGTTGCTTTTTGAAAATCCACACATAAAAACAATTAAACTTGTTCCATAACAACCTCTTTCCTGTTTCAATTCGGGCTTAACTGCAAACATCCCAGGCCGTCACAAGGAACCAACATGTCACTTTTACTGCGTAAGACCCCTGTGCCTCCAGCAGGTGAAGTTCCCTGACTGTCCACCACCCGCTGTCATTCCAGTTTAACAGAGGACACTGGAGAAGCACTGGTCTGTGCAGCTAACTGGGGAGACTGTGACCCTAACACACAACCTGGTCCTGAGTGGAGTAGGACCGGTTTGTCTCTGAGTCCATTTCTGCTGAGTCCACTGGTACTTCCTGTTGCCCTGTCTGCTCAGGCATTATTGTTGGACAGCCTCATTATGCACCATAATCCTGGCCTCAGCCGGTCTGGGCTTGCCTTTGTTCCTGGTTAATGGTGCCCCTGTCTGGGTGGCCGCTTTCAAAAAATCTGGCAGCACAGAGCCAAAACCTACCCCAAACCCCCCAGTCCACCTCCCCAGCTCACACGTGCTGCCGGGCAACACCACAAGGGGGGGGGGGGGGGGGTTTATCCGTGGGGGAATTGGCATTGTAATGGACCCCTCACCTCGTAACATCTACCTGCCCCATGAGACACAATAGGTGCTACGGGAGACCAGCTCAGGGAGAGAAGAATGCCTCAGGTCCGGTCAGGCGTGCTCCTTCACAAAGACCGCCCTTGAACAAGAAGGCTTTCTGCCTGGAGATCCCAGCAGGACTGAGAGGGTTGCCGTGACCTTTGATGAACCGATAGCCAACCACACGCCTGCCTCAACAGTCAATCATCTTTCCTGCAGTGCAACGTGGGGGGGGGGATACATTTTACCCAGAATCCTCTAGGTGACACACAGGCCACAGTAGCATAAAGTTCCCAACCCTGAAATAGAAATAGCTGCTGTTTGATAAAACTAGGTGGCACAGAGACATCTGTGCAGAAACAGCAGTAGTGAAGGTGTATTTGCATAACCTACAATGAGATCAAAACATCTCATCAGGCAAAATCATTTAAAGAGACCATTTAATGCTGATCACCAACATTAGACTGAAACATCAGTTTAATGCCACAGCTAAGTAGTATACACCCAACGTCTACATGAGTATATATTTACATATATACATGTAGAAATATCTCACATAAAAGCTCTAACCTCATTGCACTGTTGCATGTCTCACTAAACAGAGACCCCAGGTCTCACTGTCAAGACACTGCCAGTGTCTCCCAGCAACATTCCACTTTGCCAACCAGCACCCAAAAACCCTCACAGAAACGTTCATTTCAGGTGTATTCTATCCTTCTGCTGGGCCATTACACAACAAATAGAATCTTATAGTATTACCCCATTTACTGGCTGGTATCTCCAAATGTGAGGCGAGCCCAAGCTCCCGAATCTAATACGGCAGAAGAAAACTTTCACTTCTTCCTGGAAAGTGCTCTTTTGAACCGTCAAAGTTAGTCCAGCTGCCGTCTCCGTTTCCCAGTGAGAGCGGCTGCTTTCGCTTTCGGAACGGCACACTTTTAACGGCGTGCTTTGCGCTGAAATGTCTGCATGGGAAACACATTAAAAGGCAAGTATGCGAGATGACAGCATCTGATTAACCTTGTCTTTTTGACGAACAACTGTTGGCGCAAATATGCGGTGGTGATGGTGGGTAATTAAATAATTTTAAAACTAGTTACTAGAGATACGTACAGTACATGACACCACTGCCAGGAATCTTGCTTTTCATTAGTTAATCCCTTCGATGGCTGCAATGGTAAATTAATTAATAATCCCGAACATACATGCCTGTTTAAGTGCAGCCTTTCAATAAATATAATAGGGACCTTTAATTTAAACCACAATATTAGAAATTCATAAACCATGAGAACTTTTGTGGTTGAAAAGAGGGGGTAGGCGTATGTGGGGGTCTAAGTACGTATATAACATTACAAATGAGTTTGACACCGACATAAAGTTGTGACATGACAAATTCAATAGTCTATTTTTACTTCACGGCTGCGGCCGTGTGGTTAAGGTTAATGTAAGGACAGAACAGGGATTGGGGCCAGCTGCGAGTTCAGGGCTGTGTTTTGCTGACTTTTTGCCATCGAATCGGACAGAAAGTTATAGATGCAAAGTGCAGGTTTGTGTGATTCTCAGCGGCACCGTATGTTAACTACAGCGATCAGATAAGCCAGGTGTTTTATTGCCTCCATTACGGTCGTTTTGAAACGACTCCCTCGGTGTCTGATACCTTTGATAGGGAGCAAAAGAAAACATCCCCGAATACAATTTCACTGGCAAACGGACCGGCAGGCAGATCGGGGTCAAGCCTGCAGAAATATCGTAAAACATTAACCTCAGTCCTGCTCCAAAACCCAACCTCACTTTAAAACCTCGCTTTAAAATCCTGCGTGTTTGTGACCGTCTACACGCTTAAAATAGAGAGCATTTCTAGGCATCAACAGTGATGATCACTAAATATTCAACACTTTCTTAGGCAAGTAAATTGTTTCCTTCGTGTAGCATACACAGACGACAATATTACCCGTCCTCTGCAGGTGAGTTGTATATACTTCTCCAGATTATTTTATGCGCCCCCTTTAAAAACCTACTGCTTGGCATTTAAGATGTAGCATAAATACCTCTTTATTGTGCGGGCATACGTACACACTAACACTTTATTCTTGCGAGATAAGAAAATTAAAAAAGGACCGTCAATACTACTGTGTTCAAAACAAAGATGACGTCCCCTTTAATAAACTACCAATACTGCATGGATGGATAATGCATGGAGTTACAAAGGGGATAAATCTACATAGAATGTTCATAATGCAGTGCTGGGAGACACGGATTTGGCCGCTGGCCGCTGTGGTATTTGGCCGAGAACACCAGTTACTTGACCCCCATTCTCTGCCCGTTCCTCCGCTCTGAAGTACTACACACCACCGCAAAGTCTGAGACAACACCAGCTCGTACTCGTTTGACAATATTAACAGTTAGGAAGCCGGGAAAAAATCATTAAGAAAATGTAATCTAAACAACGAGGAATGAGAGTGGCTCAATCAAATGCTTTTGTTATGTCGCACAACTGTTCAAGAAGGAAAGAAAATATTTACAGTATTATGTGACATTTGGCTATGGAGCTTTGAACGGCAAGGACGGGGATAAATGTATAATGGACATGCAAAACCCTTCTTGTGATTGCAATGACTGGCGCGGATATAAAAATATATAGGCTATTATACTGTAAGGCAGCAATCGTGAAAGTGGTTCATAACTTGCTCCACGGACTTCTGGAACAGAGTCTTGCCAAAACAGCGCAGAAACAACTTGACAGCGACGTGGAAGTCAAGCTGAGAGGATCTAGCTTGCAAATTTGTTTAGCATATTTAACCACATGACACTGAAAAGCCGCTTCCAAACCCTCGGATGGTCCGATGCTTATGAACAACTCGGCATGAACTACCACGTGGACTCGATTATCTGTCTGTTAAAATTCCATTATTGTGTAAAACACACAGAAATTTCAACGAAGCTTCAAATGCGTGTGAACTATACGCGAGACATCCCACTTACCGGCCACGCAAAACTGAAAGGCAATACAATCCTAGATCTCTCTTTCCTCATAGTGTTCTTCAAAGAAAATGTATTCCCTCCGATGACAGGCGTAGATCCAGTACCGAAGCTGCAAGGCCCGGCCGTTACAACCCTGGACTGGTATTCCTTGAGGCACACTTTAAAGTACGTGTCACACTCGTCCCTGGTGCACCTCCGATCCGACGCACTCCGAACGCCGTCGCAGCACCGCCCGCTCAGCAGCTTCCCGTTCACGTTCTGCATAGAGAGGATCTGCAACTCGAAGTGTCCCGATGCGTCCGACACCTGTTATAAAGAAAAGCAATTAACAGTGACAAGCGACAAAACAAAGTAAAAAATCTCAGTTGCAAACTTGAATAAAACACCCGGTATGAGCTGTGACTAATAACTGGCCAGCAATGTGTAATTGTCAAGCGAGTCCAGCTTGCTGAGAACTGTCCTTTGGAACAGGCTTTCCGGTAGATCAATGGAAAACTATTAACATTTTCTTCGCACTTAAATTGCAAAAAATTAGAGACACCACTGTACAAAAAATAAACAACGCCATCAATCAGGTACAGTCTAAGTTATAAATTACTCATTTTCATCTGATGTTCTCCAGTATGAGACCAAAAAACACGTAAGAATCCTTTTTTTTTTACACAAGAGATCATTCGTATTAAAAATATCCACATAGCTACCTGTGTCCATAGGCAAAGCAAAAATGCATGTACGGAAAAAGTAGCAAAAACCGAACTCCGTCTTAAAATCATGCCTCCTTTTTGGTTTTGCCGCTCGCTTTGTAACTAGAAGTCTGGCCGACTCACGGCTCTAATATACTCCTCCGATCTGAACATGCACGGGTGGAGAAAAACACTTCTTGAAAAGATCAGAGATTTCAAATGCAAAGTACCCAAAGTACCCTGCCTCCTTTTCTCGTGGTTGTATTATTATTTGCGGGTGCAATTATCACCACTGTTTTTTATTGTTCTTTCCTAATCAGCTGCGAAACAATAATAGAGACGCTCTAAGAAAGCACCTTCTGCGAGCGACTGGCTGTTCCATCTATACAGCAAGTTCAGGGAGCGGGGGGCGGTAACGCGCGCGTCTCGTTAATATTCATGAGTAGAGGCGGCGCTCCGATCAGAGCCCCGCCTCCCGAACCCCCTCGCCTTGCAGTGCGGACACTGGACGAGCTTGTCGAGAACGGAAGACCGTGAAATTGCGAATGCGCCTGAAACGTTCATTATGATTCATTACTGTGGACTCTATCCCGGGCGTCTTGCCCCGTGACCGTTAACCTACGTGTATGTTTTCCACTTATCCGCTTTAGGGTAAATTCTTTGGCAAATGGGTTTAAATACTTTTGACAAGTTAAACATGTTTCTTCCATAAGACTATTTAATATACAATTGCACTAGGTTCTTCTCCAGCTCATGCAATGCAGTTTAATAATCGCAAACAATATGTGACAGTAATACTATCAGGGACAAAAAAAATTTAAAGGTTTGATTAGGCTCTGCAGTCCAAGTAATAAAACATTGACATAAACCAGTTACTAGCATATTACATTTAAGCCATTGGTGTTCCATAGATATGAATTAATATTTGGATACGATGTGCCAAGTAATTAGATCTATATGTGTACGAGTAGATGACACGGATGCACTGATTAGAGACACCAACAATGATTAAATTTAATTACTTGCACTTGTACGTAATTTATAAATCTTTGGTTGTGACGGTATTTGATGGCATATTCATATGTGAGCTACAGTAATTAGCCTATAATACTTTAAAACGAAGTCTTCCCAGTACCCCGTGATTGTCTAAGAGCACTAAAAATTATTCACGCAAGGCAAAAGGTAATGTGCATTTCTGCACTCTTAAAATTTATTAAGTAGGCCTATTGCTTGTGTATAAATGTGACTCTTAAGTACTTGCAAGACATGGATTTTTTTTGTTTTATTTTTATTTAAAGTGTAATTTTACTACAAGATTTAGGTGTCCAGCGAGACTTTTGTTGGCAAGGGGATTGTTTGCATTGCTCTAGAAAAGAATAGGATTTACTCAGATTATCAGATCCTCAAATATATAGGCATTTCTCAGCCGCCCTAAATAAACATCTCTCTATCGCCAAGGAAGTGCGGCAAGCAGTATTTTTTTAGTTTTGAGTCGCCAGGTGGTGAGGACAACTTCAGTTAAATAAATGCTACAAATTGAAACTGAAAAGTGGCAGAAGGGCTTGGAGCGAACGGTCCATTTATCTTAGTTGGTTTCTTTCAAGGGTCACTCGTTGTCCCTGATGTGAGTTTGAAAGGAAGTGGGGGAAAAAGGGAGCCGTATTCACCATGAAATAGAGACCCCCAGGAACAAAGCCGGCCGTCCTTATTATCAAATTAGGGCAGCTGCACTTCTCCACGGGCGCTTGAGAGTGTTGCTGTAATAATTGGTCGGAATTCGCTTTAAATGAAAGAAGGACTCGGGGGAGAGGTGGAAGGGGTGGGGTTTCGTTATTCGGTTTCGCAGACAGAGAATACCCCAAATGATTAGGGGATGTGAAAATAAAGCTTCCCTTTATTTTCTACCTTACCAACAAGGGACTCAAAAAAGGAAAATCTCGATCATCTTATATTTCTAGCACAAGCTCTTGAATACCATTTAATCCCCAGGTTTGAAATCGACATGCGGTGTCTGTCACACAGCATTCAAAGCACCAGGCTTTGCTTTGAAGACCTGCAGTTGTCGGTATAGTATATACTGAAAAGGGCAAAAGGTCCGATTGTTGAATTTGCAAATATGCTGTTCCTATATCTTAACTCATTATTCTATGTTTCTCCTCTAAACACGTTTAATTCATGAAATATTTGGGTTTAAATCACATAATAAAATCGTTTGTCCAATGTAAAATTCTAATGAAAGATTCGTGTTGTCAAAACGTGATTTTATTGCGTGTAACAAATGTACATACTTAACGGAGTAATTGTATTTACAAAAATTTTCTTAAACATTAAAATCTATGTACTGTGACTTTACATGTTTTAAAAAATAAAATAAGTGCCACAGTGGCATTCCTCGAAGTACTGAAGCAGGTTTATGCCACTTTTTACAGTCTGTGCATAAATTAGTGCATTGTATAAATTTTCATTAGCTTTTTTTGAGGTTTGTTACTGGTGAATATGCAATTTGTTGTATATTTGTTTGTTTTTTCGCAAATAAGTGATGTGGTCAAACGTTTGACGGGATATTTCCGTGAGATTTACCCCATCTTCTGTACTGCCCCCTGGTGGTCACGTCCAAAGGAACGTTTAGAACACCGTTGCTCCGTCGGATATGCCAGCACTAACATTTCTTGTCTGGGTATTGCATGTTACTTCCCTCTGCTGTTCTCATTGGCTGTGTCATTTACATTCAACTACACTGCTACACTCTGCACTCAAGTGAGACTCATCTGAATTGATCCCAAATATTAATTCATTTGTAGTGTGGTGAAAAATTTGACCTTTGTGGTGAGTTCTTGGCAGGGGTTTATCAGATCAAAGTGTAATCTTAAAACCTTCCTTTGGTATCTTAACTCTGTATGCCAGTTTCTCATTGATTAAATGAGAAACACCGTGTCTGGCTCTGGTTTTGTATTTGTGTGTGTGTGTGTGTGTGTTTTTTTGTGTGTGCAATGTCTGGCCTTCCATTCGAAAGGAGGCCTCCATCCATGCATTCACTGTCCACTTGTCCAGTACAGTTCCAAGGTGGTGGTTGCCACAGTCTTTTCAAAATGATTTTCTCGGTCCTGCTTTGTAAATATTTTTTTTTCCATTACTCGGACACTTGCAGGGGCCTGTATCACAAAGTTAGATTTTTTTGCTTAGATGGATAACTTGTCAGATTTAAGCTACCCCCATTCACATGATCTTTTTTTTGGTCACTTGCGTTTAGGCCAGACTGCCTTAAATCTGACAAGTTATCCGGCTAAGCAAGAAATCCTGCTTTGTGATCCAGGCCCCTGCTTGGCTTGGGTTTGGTTATATGTTTCCCTCCTGTTTTTCGGATGATTGGCTGTCTGTTCCAGTAGAAGCAGCTTCACAAAAAATCACATAAATAAGTCTCTTTGTGTCACTGGTCACCTCTGCTGCCCCGACTGTGAGCAGCAGTGAAAGTTTGTGTCTTCTAATCTCCCGACTGGATCTGGGCATCCACCCCCCCCCCCCCCCCCCTTCCCCCCCCCCTCCCTAAAAAAGCCTCCAGCCAGAACACGCAGTTTTCGGTTTCCCTTGTTTGGGCCGGAGTGGTTTGGTTGGTGACCTGGGGGGGGGTGTGAGG
>JAODKE010000068.1:5727759-5742704 GCA_026779605.1 Mormyrus hasselquistii
ACACCTTGTAGGAAATGGTTTGAATCGTGACAGATTTGGGAGGGGGGTTATCAGGAAAAAAAGAACGTACTGGCTTGTTTGCCAAGTTTTGGCAGCAATGTGCACCCCCCCCCCCCCACACACACACACACACACACTTGCCTTTGGGAGGTTCTGCTATTTACACAGCTGATTCCGGCTGTCTGAGCATCATTACAGGGGCCCGTTCGGCTTCAGAGACGCGCCATTGTTTCAGCTGACATTTCTGATTTATTCTGTCGGGGTGGTCAGTTGTGAACTTGGCTGATTTTTCCGTTCTCTTAGTTAATGTCTTACACCCCTGACAGGTCAAGACATCGCCAGTCCGAGGAGACACAGCTAGTTTTGACATGGTGGACACTTCCCGTTCAGTATTAGCGGTGTTGGGGAAGCTGCAGAAGTATTTCATTACAGAGGTGGAAAGTACAGGCCCAGAGAATGCAAATCAAGACCAAGGTTTTGTTTCAACCGAACAGTTGAATATAAAGAGTATTTCAACTGGTTGGTTGAAACAAAACTTTTCTCTGGATTTGTACTTTCTTGACCTGTACTTCCCACCTCTGTCTGTAATTGATTACTTTTGTGAGTAACTTCCTGAACACTGAGTATTAGTGTTTACAAGTATGACTAATAATCACGTGGTGTGATTGAAGACCTTTTTATGTTGTATTTCAAGTGATATAGCCTGCAGGAAAAAAAACATGAAATAATCTAGAAAGTGTCTTGTTACTTCAGGTGGGATGGATGTCTGGCTGTACTCCAAGGCTTCCATAATGTTCTTCTCTCTCCCCGTTCACTAATGAGCATGTAAGATCGGATCCCAAAACAAGGGGCCTTCAAATGCCGCTGCTTGTGGTTTTGTTTGCCCTGTGACCTTTGCTGCCGCGATCCAGCACATTGCCGCCTCCGCTCGCGCTGGTGTTTATAAATAGGCTCTGCAGGAGCCCCCCCCTTCTTGTGTATCTTTTGGGCGGTGGGCTGAGCGATAGCTGGCCTCGACACGAGGGTGGGGTTGAAATAAATGAGGAAGGGTAGATTCGCCGTACCTACATGCCCGTGTCTGGGTGAGCCGTGCGGTGCCTCCTGGAGGGGGATAGGCTGTGCTGTGAAGGTCAGCTGGTTCTCCGCTGCTCATGTTCTGGGGCTTTTAGGTGGAGGGATTGTGAGCAGGTTGGGGAGGGGGGGTTTCCAGTCGCCAGGGTATGGGGCGTCCACTGTGCCTCTGAAATGTTCTCATTAAATCACCCATCCTAACAGAGGAAAACACCAAACGGGGGACGATAAATCATTTTAACGCCCATGACATCAGTGATAATGAGCTTATTTACTATAAAAGTAACCTATAGAATCAAATGTACTGCTGTCAGGTGACCATAAATGGAAGAATTGGAGAAAGAGGAAACGATGGCAGTACTGGCCTCAAGGAGCTGCGGGTGGATGTGGCGAGGACAGGCAGGAGCCGTCGGGAGGCTCGGGGCCCCGAGCTCAGGGGGATTGGCCTGCTTCCTGGTGCCAGGCGCCCGCTGTGGCATTACAGTTCGGCCCCCCAGTGTACCTAATTCATCCCCGGTTGAATGGATTTAATCAAGTTGTCGACAGACAGCCAGTGAAAACGATTGGCAAGCTTGCATTTTCAGACTCTCTGTGCACGTCTGTGTTTCTGGGCACGTATATGTGTTTATGTGTTGCTCAGCATGGATGGATCTGAGGACAAGCCCCTTGTTTCTAGGGGGCAGTGTTGCAAAAAATGGAGGGGGGTGGGTGGTGGGGGTGTAGGTCAGAGATTCCAGATAAATGTTAAGGGCGTTCATTCTGCACCCATGATAATGGAGACAAGCAGGTCCAGAGAGTTAAAGTCCAGACCGAGATTTTGTTTCAACCAGCCAGTTGAGCATAAATAGTCACAGTCACAGACTACTGTGACTACAGAGTGGTTGGTTGAAACAAACTCTCGGTCTGGACTTTTACTCTCTCGACCTGAATTACCCACCTCAGCCCGAACAGCCATAAGGACATAATAGTCTATTAAGGGTAAAAAAAAACAAAAAACTGCATCTGTGGTCAGTGACCCTCGTTACTGATACTGAAATAATTGCTATTTAGCTGTCAGTGATGTTCAATTACTGACAATGTCTGCACAACAGGGAACTCTGACCGACGACTTTCACGTGGGAGAGCGGCGGTGGGAATGGTGAAATCTGTCCACAGGTCGGAGGCCATGACGCCAACAGTAAAATCTATTTAGCTGAGGACCCAACGTAGGGCTTCAAAGTTTTGTCATACGCAGTCACAGTTGAAGGGTTTTGACACGCAGGAGTTTTGCGATCTCTGCATTTGCACTGCGTGGATGCAATGCGACTAGTGAAGACAATTCCTGCCGCATTATGAGAAATGACGCATAAACCTGTTTTACCTCCACAGGTCGCTGTGTTCGCCAGAAATATTAAGAGTCCATGACCATCTGATATGATAGGACTCATAGTGGCTTAGATCAGTGTTGCTCAATCCAGTCCTTGGGAACCCCAAATGGTCCTCATTTTTGCTCCCTCTCAGCTTCTAGTAGGAGCAAAAACATGGACCATCTGGGGGTCCAAACCAGGTTGAGAAACACTGACGTAGCTTGAGGGATGGTTAATATCCCGGCAGAGTGTGCCATTTGCACATGCTTTTCCCCCGCAAGGTCAGTGTGCCTGCCCTCTCATTCCGCGAGCACACACAGCAGTTTTCATGTTCCGGTAAACCCCAGATAATATTTCATATCTCGTTCTAGTATTTGTGCCAAGCGATAGCTGTTACGCTCCTGAAAGGCATATCCATCCGAAAATTTGAAAAGAAGGAACGCAGAGGTGAATCCTGTCCTGGAGCAAGGAGCTTTTCAAGGTGACTGAGGTGTTTGCTGTGCTCTTACAGAAGCTCGCTCCTCTTCAGACACCTTCTCCTCCACAGCCTACAGCACCTTGTAATTCTGTAATTTCAGCAGCATGGCGTGTCAGGAGCTAACTAGCACTACAGGTTGCCTAATGGATGTAAAAGGAAGCGTGCATGAGCAGCAGGGGGGTGGGGGGAATGCTCGTTGTGGGGGGGTGGATCTTTGTTACCCTCACTTCAGCCTCTCTGACCGAACAGAAATGAGGAAAAGGATTAAATTTGGGGGTGTGGGGTGTGGAATGTGTTTGGCGGCTGTGAAGGTGTGTTCTGTGCATGTTTGATATTTCTGTCCTTTTCAGTTTGTTTTTTCGGGGGGGGGACACTGGAGTAAATATTCTCCCCAAAGGTTTCCCCTCACGATAACGACTCAAAACAACTGATGCCGTGAGAAATCTCCTCAAAAGCTTTTCTCATTGTAAAATAAGTACCAGCAATACTTAATTTCATTAAAATGAGAGATGATGGGAGATCCATTTAGAGAGAAGTGTGTGAGGGGGGGGGGGTGGAAGTGGGAAGTGGGCATGTGTATATTAATATATTACATTGTAGGGACCAAATAGGCAATGTGATAAAAATCCATTCTTGAGGGGCCTTTTTTGATCCCCACATATACACATATTTTGTTTGGTGACTTATGGTTAAGGCTAGGCCGGGGGGAGTTAAGGGTGTCATTGTTGGGATTAGGGTTTTGCTAATAAAATTAAGAATGGTGTCTGTAAAGATATGAATACAAACGTGTGTGTGTGTGTGTGTGGAGATTGGAGGCTGAATCTTCCAGATGCTTTGGGTGATTGGATACCCTTTTCACACCTGAAATTAAGTAACCCATTATTTAACCTATATGAAACCTTATATAGCATATATTAACACTGCCAACTAGTCCATTTTGCTTTTTATTCCCAGTTGGGATGGATGACACCTTTTCTGATACCCGTCATGTTTCCCATGTCTGCATGTGAGGAATTGCTCTCGCCCCTTTTGCAGCAAGCCCTGTAATCAGATTAATTTCCTTCAGTGATGCCATCTGTTCACCTCTGCACGTCAGATCTGTAGGAAACAACAGGCTGCTCACATCCCCTGTCAATTTTTTTCGTCCTCTTCTTTTTCAAGTTGTTGAATATTTTTTTGGCAGAACGCTTTCATGATTAACACAGAGAATGAGAGCTAGTATTGGAAGAGGCTCTTAAAAAAAATTATGAAAATGTAGAAAGGATTCCCTCCCATAAGCCATAGGGCTTTTCCCTGCATGTGGCTGAAGGAGTCAGACCCAGGGGGTTACTAGTTTCAATCCCAAAGGGAGAGCAGGCTGATGTGGTTGCCAACTTCCTCCTCAAAATGGCCCTTCCTGATTTACACCCCTGGCTTGACCCTGGGGGCCACGGCCACTGGCTAACATCTCCCAGCTGCTCTCGGTGTCGCGGGTCGGCCTTGATGGGCTCTGCGTGGGGCGACCTTGAGACTCGGAGGCGTTGGCGGTTCACAGCGTGCTTAGAAACTGGCTCTTCTCTGAATTTGCTTCGTCCTTCGTCATTCAAATGAGGCTTCATTTCACTTCGACGCGAAACGAAACAATGAAATTATACAGAGAAGCAGGCGATAAACAAGATGCTGGTGAGACCTCATTCAGTCTTGAGCTATTTCAGCTGATTCATGCTGCTGGAGTCCCCCCCCCCCTCCCCTCAGTATCCTCTCTCCCCAAAAACTCAGACACACACACAGAGTAGGAAATAATCCCCGCGTATCTGTGCATTCATTCCCGGAGATCTCTTCCTTCCCTGGGCTTTGCATCCCCCAATCAAAGCCGCCAGCACATGATCAGCATACATTTCCCATATTTCCGATTCCTTCCTGGACTAGCTTAAGCATCTGGATCTGTGTGTGGGGCGCTACCATTCAAGTTTGTGCTCACGGTGCGATTTAAGGGGTTGGGAATTCCATTGCTCTTCAGACTGAGAACATCTTGTTTAGTGATACTGTCTGATGACTGATCACCTGCCCGTGTTCATTAGCTAATCAAATAAAACCCGCAATAGTGATGTCACTGTCCATCAGTTTTTAACGATGGCGCTGTATCGTTTATGGGGATGCTTTTTTTTTGGATAAAAGGGAGTCTGTTAGTAAGTTCTCAATAAAAACACGAGGCTACACCACAATTATTCAGAATATTTATTCGTAACTTTGGTGCTGCTGTTTTGATTAATCGATTTGAGCTGAAGCAAATAAGTCAGCGTGGAAATAAACGGCGATTACTGGCCAGGGTGAACATCCTGCTTGGATTGAGACACGAGGGCCGTGTTTGTTCGAGTGAGTTAATAGTGGCAGCGACTGAATTTTATTGGTGTGCAGAGATTCCAAGCATGGGGGGGGGGCAAACACAGCGTGGCAGATGGAACATTTCTTAGGTTTGCTTAAACTGAGAGGGCAAACAGGAAACCCGAAGCCGCCTGGCTTCAAGCCAACGTAGCTTCTCCCAAGGTTTCATTTGAGGAATGCTCCGGGGGGGAGGGGCTAGGGAGCCAGCAACCGCTAACAACCCTGGAGGCTAACAGCCCAGCCTAGGCTGGTGTCCCTCCGTCAGTCACTCCCTGATTAACGCCAGCCCCCCGTCTTGCTGTTTGATCTCCACCGCGATCCATTTACTTGGTGAAATGCGGCCCGTGAGCCTGTCAAAATCCCATCAGCAGACAATCTGTTACCCATTTCATAGACTTTTGGGCAAAAGGTCTCCATCTTTCCCCCTCTCTCCTTTTATAGCGTGCCAGTCATGTGGCAAATCCCATCGCCTGTCTTTTAAAGAGGTAAATAAACAAATAAGAAATATCCCTATCAATGTCATTGTAGCGTTTAACAAATATGAACATCTACTGTATGCGATCTGTGCTTTAAAATTCCATCACCCTATCAACAAGACAAGGATGTTTGTCTTTGCAATTCATATCTGAATGATTCTTAACCTCAGGACAGAAACCTTCTTACATTCTCAAGCTGATATGGTCTCTTGGAGTCTTGTGACCTCTAGGTATTGTTTTTCCATTGCTCAGTGACTCATTTTTTGGTGATTTTTGGCTGTATCCCGTCCGTTTATGCATGGAACCTCTCCAGACCTTTGGGATAATATCACCACTCTCTTGACACATATTGATGTGTGAACAATGGAAATCTTAGTTTCCTCAGATGATGGGTTTCATGAGTTTCCTTCATAGCAAAATGTTGGCCGTTGAACAATTGTCCCATTGAGAGTGACGGAGATGGGGTCCGACCTCACGGTTCCCACAGGGGTCACCACAAAAAGGGGAGAGGGGGCATTTCCAGCCACCTACCGGAGGCTCTTACTCATCGTTATCTGGGTAGTTTATCTCCATGTTGAGATGGTGAGATGGTGGGGGAGGGGGGCAAGTTGGACGGAGAATGAGCGATTGTGCGATTATGGCTTCTGACTGTCGAACTGCATCTTAACCATCTCCTTCTGTTTTTTCACGATGGATCGTGGTAGAGCCATATCCAATGGTCCGAGGCCAAAGCTGGGCAACCCATCAAGCAACGGAGGCTTTGCCTAGGGCTCCATCTTCTGAGGGGGTGTTGATTTAGCCAACCGATTCCACTTTGCCTTGGATGGGGGAGGCACCGGCAGTGAAGCTTGCTTAGGTCGTCACGTGGGCTTTTAAGGGCTGCATCCTTTGCTGAACCAAAGAGGCATGTGAACATAGAGAAACTGAACCTCACGGTAACGAGTAGCGAGGACACCAAACCCCCTTGATGCTGAACCGGAAGAAATGCTGTATCCTTGATCTATATTCTGAGTCGACGTCAGTGTGCATCCTGCTGCGTGAATGGGCGAGGGTGTGAAATCGCCAGCGAGGCCACTCATGTGCTGAAGACGAAATAGTTCGTATTGAATGTCAACCGCGGACTAAACCCCCGCCGCTCCGGTGCCCAGCCTGAATCCCTCTCTCCGAAGACACTGCTTGATCTCACATGTGCTGACAGTGACAGGAACAAACTCCTCAACGCTCGGGGCGTCACTCTCACTGTTCTCTGTGGCTCAGGGAGGCGTTTAACGTAGACTGTGGCTGGTGTACGTGCCTCTCCAAGAGATCCACGAAGAGCTGTCAGGGATCTCGGCACCGTGAAAAGCTATTAATGCGTACGCACGCTCACACGCACGCCCACCGTGTCGGGGATAATTCTGGGCCGGCCGTTTCTTTTTTTAGGCGGTTTTCGACATCGATTTTCCATTCTCCACACATTCTCTCATTAGTGGGGAGTTTATTTGAAGAAGGCTCGCTAACCCCAAGCATGTATTTATTTTATTACTTTGCAGCTAGTGTTGGACATGTTTTGGGAGGTGACACGGGGGGGCGGGGGGGTTGGGGGAGTCTGGGGTGTTCGTCCAGGAAAATGCAACCACTTATTAAAGTCTAGACGCAACATTAAACCAGGCAAGCTGTCACGGCTGCCATTGCAAATGTGTAGGAAGGCCATCGAGCGTCTTGACGAAACATGTGAACCGTTCTCTCTAGCCCCAATAGAATGGTACTTCATTGGATCATGTACGAACACTAGTATATTAATTCTTGTGTGTTAAATTACGAAAGTACGAAGTATGACGAATGAAAAAAAACTCACTCGGCCCTCAGGATACGTTTGATAAAATGTTTTGGAAATTCTACGAAAGTTGTTCATTGGATTCCATGAGGACGGGGTGAGTTTTGACTCTCAACATTCCATCGTATGATGAGGACTTTAGGTCAACTAAAAAACCATGGACTGAGTTTTAGATATTTGCTCTTTAATTAAACACACAATCAAGCGAGAATTCCAGAAGATGCAGGTATAAACAGAACAGAAGAGTGCAAACAGATAAACTGATTGACGAATACGGGCACTACCCACAATGCATTTGTAGTGGACCGTACTTTGCTGGTGTGGGTCACCTGAGCTGAGATGAGCTGAGCAGACTGAACAGTAACACAGACAAAGCGTATTCTTTGCAGGGAACCAACCGCTGGCAGTCCGAAAGGGGATGTTGGGTAGACAATGCGGGTCTGAATGTGCGTTAACAGCCTTGGACAGGTCTTGGCAAACCTCAGAGAAAGCAATATGCTTTTATATCCTAATTCTTCATTTAAAGGGCTCTGTCTTCTGAAAACGCTGAAAAAACTGAGACTTCAATAGATTATTTATAGCTCTTGAAGGTTCCCTGATAGAGGTGCCAGAAAGCGCCTGCTATTTTTAAAAGTCCCATACCTATCGTATTAGGCTACCAATGAAGATTTATTGGCTAAGAAATTTTACATTTGGATGACTGACCTTGAAAGGGGAGGAAATGGCATAGCTGTTTCTATAGCATGCGAGCTATTGTCTCTCCAGGTTAACGTCTGCGGAAATCCATCCTCCCCAGGTTATGCGGTTGATAGGGCCAGTCTGGACCTCCTTCAGAAACTGCAGATTCTGCAGAGTGCTGGTAGGGGTTGTGATCCTCTGTTAACAGTGCTAGTTATTGAATTAATGTCAGTTTGTCACAATGGATTATGGGTAATTACAGAAGGAATTTGTGGTAAATTATAACCTCAAAATGCTTCCTTAACCTGAGGATTAACCCAAGTTTCACAGGTTTCTACATTCAGGTGTGGATTGGTTGTTTCTGGAACCCCATTTAAAACGTGGCTTTGCACCCCCCCCCCCCCCAACCTGCATTCCAAGTTCAGGCCAGAGGGAGGGACTCAATGTGAGGGAAGCAGACTGGTGGCCCCGAGCGCAGCCCTGCGTCCCTGGACCTTCGAGGCCTGGCTGCCCATGAAATGGCCCCGCCGTTTGTGGCGGAATGCGCAATTATGCAGCTCCGGCCTTTGATCTGAGTTTCCCATCAGAGCTAAACTGTCCTCACGTCAAGCTCTGGGCTGCATCCCTGGGCCGCATCCCTGGGCCACATCCCTGGGCCTTGTCCGTCAGGCACGGCCGCTTTCATGTCTCGCCCCTGGAACCTGAGCCGTCTCTGGCTGAAAGCTGTACCAAGGCTAGGGACCGAGCGAGCGAGTGAACACAGGCCACTCTGGACCTCTCGTATTTGTATATTACAGTGCGTTTGAGCATATTAGTGTGTGTATTTTGACTGTGTGATTTTTAAAAGTTGCTCTTTGTGTTATCTGGGATCTAGGCTGCATATTTAAACTACTGCTTTGGATAAACTGAGAAATATTATATCCTTATAGCCAGGAGCGGATTAACTTATCTGGGAGTCCTTGGTTGACATCAGTATGGACACCCAGGTGTTAATTAATCGTTGCATTTTTCCCAAGATGGGGCGGGACCCCGATGTTTGCTGCAACCGTAGGCTACAGCCTGTGTATCAATCCACTCCCCTGCTTATTACTGTAACACTGTAGCCTTACAAGTCCCAGGTTGTGGGTTCGATTCCCGCTCTGGCCTTGCATGTGTGGTGTGGAATCCTTTGGGAGTTTTTTTTTTCTCAGACTCAAAAGACTCCTGGTTTAGGTGAACTGGAGTCTCTGATAGTGGGAGATAACATGCCCAGTAATGAGCTTGCATCCCATTCAGGGAGTCCCCAACACTATATTAAACACTATATTAAATCTTGTGGTGACCCGGTTTGGTAATGGCACACAGATGGATGGTGACTTTTCTTTTTCAAAATGTGTTTTAGACTGGTGATCAGATAAACTAAGCAGTTCATTTTCCTTGTTTGTGACCTTTGAAGTGATGTTTTTGAGTTCCAGTTCTGTGTCTATGAATTACAAGGGCAGGTAGACAAAATCCAGTGGCAAGATGTTTCTTGACACATCTACATGCTATTATTTTAATGTGGCCACAACGCCCATCATATCTTTTGAGAGTTAAAGAGTTAACACCCTTCAAACAAAAATCAGAAAAATGGGCTCTCGTTTGAGCCAAGGCATATACACCCACTGTAATAAAGCAAGGTATGGTATATTTGCAAGAGGCTCTGAATTTTTGGGGCATGCAGAAGATGGAAAGCATATTGGGGGATGGATGCAGGAGACAACAGCTCCATTGTTCCTGAAATCTAAAAGGGTTAGCAATGGCTAAGATATAGCGTTTATCCTGCTTTGCTGGGATTGTGTATGCATTTGAACATGGCGTCAGAGCTGATCCAAGGCGAGGTCTCACTGTCCTGTCAAGCATGCTTACAGCGGACACCAAACCCCCCCCCCCCCTTCCATGTTGATTCTCTTTCCGTTATTTATGAGCCGATAGTCTACGGTCACTCAGGGCGGCCATCTGTGCTATCTGTGTCCATTTCAATGTTTAACCACCACAATGTAAAATGATCTCATCCACTCTTAACACGGGGAGCGAATCAGCAGCTTCGAGGGAATTCGCAAAGGAATGTCTCGTGCTCTGGAAACAATTTAGACCTGAATCCTGCTTAAAGTTTCAGTTCCCGGACTCTGTGTTGCGCTTGCTGACATCATAAATGCACAGAGATATCTTACTAAGCTGCTTATTAGGTGTTAATAAAACGTTTTAGGGAAGACGGGCGTAGGTGTCTTCAGGCTTGGTTTGTAGATGTGCTGAGGCTGATTTGAGGTGCGGCAGATAACGTAGAGGGTTGGCTTCAGCCAGGCATAGTCCTACAACGCTTCAGCTGTCTTCCTGGCTTTTCCGCATGGCCAAGAGGAGAAGCTCCTTCCCTCGAGTCACCCCTCAGACCAGCGGTTTGTCTGGGAACTTTGTCAAATTTGGCCAGTTGTCTCTCTCCAGCTGTGGCCACAGAGGCCTTGCTCTGGGCTCCTGCTGGAAGCTACGCTCAAGGGTGTGGACGACGGAGGCGATGGAGGTCAGGAGGTCACACCTTTTTTTTCCCCCCTTCGTTTTATGGATGTTAATTAAATGCTCCAAGCCCCACATCTGCTTTTCCTGCCAGAAACCAAGGCTCTGAGGCCGAAGCTTATTTATTCTCTTTAAGAACTTGTTTTAAAAAAAAAATAAAAATGATACAGGGTCGTACAAGCCCCCCTACCCACTAATGGTTCGATCCACTGCCAGGCTGCAGTGCAGTAGCTCAAAGGTGAAAACCGTAAGGCATCAGCAAGTCAGAAAACAAACGTCTCCCTGGCACACGGTGGTGCCCCAGTGTTTCTGCCAGTTCTTTACTCGCTAGCAGGCAAGCGTGAGGCCCTGCGTTTGCCAAAACGATGTGGGCCCACATATCAGCTCGAGAGACGCCATTTAATGACATCGTTAACATATGTTTGTTCAAATTATCCGAACAGCCTTTTTTTGGGAAAAGAACTAAGGTTTAGTGCACTGAATCTTAGTAGGATGCTGCTGGTGATTTTGGTGTAAAGCCTGGGAGGGTCTGTGGGTATCACCGTCATTGCTGTTATTGCTTTGTTTGTGCATTTGTGCAGTTGCTTTCTAGTTATGATGACTAAGCAATTTTCCATATTCTGGATGAGGAAAGAGCTATGCTGCAATCGTCTTTCAGGTGAGTGGAGCATTGCTGTGGCAACCAGTAGGATACTGACTGTGTTGGGTCCAGGAAATAGCTGGTATTTTGAGGACTCTTTATATAAAGGGGAGACAGTCTTTTTTTGGTTGAAGCTGAAAAAGTTAAACACTGATTACAGGCCTAACTGACAGCCCCTGTTAATCTGGAAATGGGGAGGAAACCCTGCTTGTCCTGCTTTGTCCTGAGGGTATCCACTGTGAAGCAGCTGTGATCTCAGATGCTGTGAAGGTTCTTCTCTTTGCAGGGTTATATATATGGACGAGGCCACAAGGTGACCTAAAAAGCTGATTGGCCCATGAAGTGCCCCCTCCCCTGTCATTCACTGATTCAAAACAAGTTATTGGATAGTGATAGTTGACACTTCTGCATAAATTATGGCCCCATCTTTTGCTAAATTGTTAGTGACTGTTGAGAGAGTTGCTTTTAAATATCTGTGAATATTTGTCTGGTATACAGACAGATGATGGTATCTTGTAACTGTAGACCAGGCTGAGGTTGCATGTATTGCTAAAAGGGAAGGGAATGTTTGTTTTCGTACTTTCAAAAAGGATCGACCACCTCTTGTTCCTCTGTGTCAAACTCTTATTCCCCTTTGGCTGTGGATGCTGATTGGCTGGATGGTAATTGCCCCCCCCCCCCCAAAAGTACTTTTGCCGATTCCTCAAAGCACTGTACTGAAAAGGTTAACGGTCTGGTGTTTCTGTATAAAGTAAGGGCACAAACTCAAACCTGACCAGTTAAACCACAACTTCCTGACAAATACCAGGCGGCAACATATAATTTATCTGTAAAATCGTTTCGGAGGGAGGGGGGCTTGGCACGGTGGTCTCACACCTCCAGGGTTTGTGGGTTTGGTTTCCACCCCATCTCGGCGGGTGGAATCTGCATGTTCTCCCTCTTCTTGTGGTCCTTTCCAGTGCGGACTGTGGTTTCAATGCAAAAACAAGCAGTTGGACTGGTGTCTCTAAATTGCCCGTAGTATTCTTGTGTATTTCCGTATTTGCCCGTGTTTGCGTGGGTATGCACCCTTCCTGGCATGAGTTCCAGGCCCAGTGCAGCCCAACACTGCACAAGTGATTATGTAAACTCAATAGATGGGTGGATTAAACCAGGGATTCCCGACCACACGGTCTGGTCCTTGACCGGCCCACGGTTCCCCCTCCTTCATTTTTTCTGGCCGGTTTTCGAATCCCTGCGGCTGCCCATTATGGACAGAACCATGTTTACCTACAGTAATGCAGAGATAACAGCGGTGTAGACAAACCCTAAATGAAAGCCTTTGGAGATGCTTGAGTGTTTGTAGCTGTCAACATGCCTGTCATTGTCCCATATGAGGACCAGCCCATAGAAGACAGGTGGGTTCTTCCTGCTGCATTCCCCCCCCCCCCCACAGCGTCCGGTGGTCCTCGTTAATCAATGAGGGGTCACAGACGGAACCTACCGCCTCTGTTAGAGCTGAATGGCATTCAGAGTCTTTATCTTAACTGCCTGGAAGCAGGCGTGCTCACACAACCGCTGATTAATGGTTGTTGTCCTAAATATGACAGAATAAAATGTTAAGAACATGCCCCCACCCCTTTCTCATACATTATTTTGCTGAACCCACATCTTGGCTGACAATCCAGAGGACAGCTGGAGATTATCATGATCTAAGACCCCGTCTAGAAATGAGCAAATATCATGGTTAAGTTTGCTGAGGTGAAATTTCGCCTCCTTTGGTATCTCTAAGGGGTTAGAGGTTTAGCACTGTGGCCTCACACCTCCGGTGCTGTGGGATCAGTGGCTGCTGGGGAGCGCATGTGCGTGTGCAGTTTACTTGTGTTCCCTGTGTTAGTGTACATTTCATCCAAGTACCTGGTTTCCTTTGGCATTATGCGAGCATGCAGTGAAGCGGTGTCTTTAGATTGCCCATGTCTGAGGGCGGCTTGCGGTGCCCTGTGATAGACTTGTATCCTGCCCCGATTGTCCTTCTCCTGCCCCGTGCTTCCTGGGATCAGGGACAGGCTTGTTGTGACTCAGTCCTGGATTAGTGGTTGTGAATATTCAGCGGCTGAATGGTGTGTGATTCTGTGGCTCTGGATATTGTGCTTGTGATCAGGGGCTCGGCGGTTCGAATCTTAGGGCTGAGAAAGTAGTGTCATTGGTGGGTCCCTGACCCCTAATTGCTATGGACCGCGTGACCCTGAGTTACACAGCCCTTTGGATAACAGTGTCGTTATATAAATGTAACGTGACACTATGTCTGCTTGGTTATTACACAAAGAAGTGACCCGGAGTAGTTAAAAATGTTTACTGAGCAGGCTGTCGGTCTACTTGTGTATTTTTGGTGGAGGCAGCGCAGGACCTCTGCACAGCTGCGGCGGCCCGCTGCGTGTCCTGCGAGGGCCCTGCGTGATATGCGCCCTGGCGGTATTACGTTTCACGGCGAGGCTCGTCATGCGTGCCACACAGGAAGTGGCAATGACAGCCCGGAGTCTGTGCCTCTCAGTGCTCACATATAAAAACCCGAAAAGCCCATCGCCTGACGTAGTGAGTCTGACGGTGCCGAGCTGCTCCCCTTAACCCCTGGGGGATGGTAAGAGGGTTTTTCGCAGTTCTTGGAAGCCACTCTGTATCCCATTTCACAAGCTCACTGTATATATTCCTGCACACGGCAAAATGACTCATCGCTCCCTCTGTAACACGCACCTAGGTTGTCAGGGTGGGAGTGGGGTGAGTGGGTAGCCACAAGGTCTGGGATAGGTAGCAAAGTTCTGGAAAAGTGGGTCAGGCTTCACCTGAGCTGTGTCGTCTTTGACGTCACCTGCACTGGACATGAGTCCAATTGCTTCTGTGAACTGACTCTTGGGTCGGCCACCTGAAAAGGCCGTGATCTCACCACGCTGTCTATCCCAAGTGGGTCAGAGGTGGCATTCTGGGTAAATTAGCGTTTTGGATAAGGAGACGCCTCGGGTGGTTAAATGCTAACCATGGGGCTTTGGCGTGACTTAATGGAGGGATTATTTCTAGCCTGGGGAATGATTAATGGATGACGTGCAACAGCGCCACCTAGATTTGGTTCCTTAAGCGGCAGACGGACAACCGTGTCCCAGGCATCCGATGGCCGTGCGGAATGTTAACGGGAGTAGATGTTATGATTCTTCACACCACATTCCTTCCTGCACAGGCCCGGACAAAAAGAGATGCTCCGAAAATGAAACGGACTTGGCGCCGCTGGCAGAGCAGCTCTGGCCCGGTTCCCCGTGAAGTCGCACGCGACTGGACTTAATTGCCGGCCCGATCGTGGTAATTCTTTCATACTGTTAGTTTACACAGCCGGCCTAGCGGAGCATTAGCGGCGTGTGATGAAAGCGGAGTGCCGTTTCCAAGGAAACGTGTCAGGCTGGTGGGGGGGGGGGCTGGGGGTGAGTCTCCTGAGCTCACCTGCTCACAACCATGCTTGTCCTTTCGCTTTCCCTCAGCATTTTGTGTGTGTATGTGTGTGTGTGGGGGGGGGGGGGGGCCC
>JAODKE010000068.1:5752008-5764629 GCA_026779605.1 Mormyrus hasselquistii
TGCTACTAATTATAGCAAAGAAGAGGTGGGGGCTGGTAACGATCTACCCCCTCTTTCATAATAGCTGTTACAGGGAACTTCACCACTTACAGCCTGTAATTACAGCAACAAAGGGCGCATCTACCATGGCGCTCTGTGGGGGAACATCTGGCTGGTAAACAGTAAACATTTAACGAGACAGATAATAACAGGTGATCGGGGAGAGCCTGCCGTGTCGTTGTCACAGAAACAGGAAGGTTTGGAAACATGCACAGAAAGACTGGGGTTATGGAGTCGGCAATGGCTAATGGAATCTAACATCATACACCTAGGCATGGTCCAGGCCAAGCCACTTCCGCCCCCCTTAAATCAGCTATCACATGGACATAGTGGAACAGGCTGAAGATGACTTGATATTGGCCCAGGATGGGTCCAAGGTGTACACCTCAATGGATCCTGACAGCTTTGTTCTTTTTTTCTCCCAAACAGAAGATATTTCATATGTTTCACCAGCAATGTATTCCAACATATTTTTGGCAGGAAGCTAATATCTCAAAATGAGTTTCTTTTTAAAGATGTGCAGCGGAACCTCATGGCACCTTTTACCTTTCACATCTAATATCTTTTCATTCCCTTTTCAACATCTTACTCAATCTAGATCCTTCATGCTTGTACTCAAACTTTCAACCTCCAATAATACCAGTTTCAGAAGAACGAGTGCCAAGGTTAGAAGTCCTGAAAACATTTAGAGTGGCTGCAGAGCGATGGAGGTGGGCGAAACGATAGGAGCTTAACGGATTCCTGAGGGGGAAAGTGAAGCTCAGCCTGAAGAGGTGATTTAATGTCAGGATGGATTCGAGAAGACAAGGACGCAAATGGAAGCTATTTGGTGACCGACTTCAATCAGAACAAAGGAACCCATGCTGTATATGAGGGTAGGCAGGATTTCGGAACAGCAAGAGTGGAATTAAAATAGGTTGAATTTTTATAGGTTTTGCTGTTAAAAAAAAATCAGAATGAACAATTGGGACTGAATTGCGTCCCCTTCTGTGATTGCAGTCTTGTGTGTGCTGGTTCTCCTGTGGGTTTCTCGTCTCTTGTCCTTCAAAGACAAGAAGGAAAAAAAAAAGAGGGAGTAGACTGTGAGCCGAATAGTGTGAAGGATGTATGGCAGTGAAATCCAGGATAGCCAGTGTGCCTCTGAGCTCAGCCAGTCGTTTCCCACAGGCCTTCATTGGTCCACTCGCTGGTCTGGTTTTTGGGAGGAAAAGTAAGCTTAGCATTCCACACATTCTGCCCAGAAAAAAAAAAAAAAAAAAAAACAGGGGTATCCGGGGCAATTATGTGTTATGGATTTCTGCAAAGCAGCAAATTCCCATCAGTCTATTCCAGAGGGAAGAAATAGCTTCTGGGCTTTTCTTCTTTTTGTTCCGGAAGTTTTTTGGCAATGTTAGTATCCTGCGCACCGCGCTTCCGCTAATGCTCTCATCAAAACGCTTCTTCCTTTATGCTCTTCCTCCAAAAAGGGAGATAAAAAGAGGATATATGACGAGAAATCCATCAGATGGGACTCACTCTGGCTCCCAGAACCAGCTTCCCATGAAGTGGGACTGATCCTGTTAAACTGCTGGCAACCAGCAATCATAACAAAACATAATTGATTGATTTTCCTGAAGCCAGGGTCTCGCTAATGACTGATCCTAGCTGACCGAAAGTCTCAAATCCTGCCAAAATGTCAATCAAGCTATTCAAATGAAAGCATGGTAAAGAATAACAAGACCATAGAAATGCGATTAATGCTTAATAAAAAGCGTCAATTCGATGATTGCATGGGATACTCTCAAAGCAGTTGCCTTTGTCATTTTACCATTAAAATAGTCATTTCCGTATTATTTCAGGATATGCATCTATATAGAATTATGTCTCGTTTGGAAAACATCACTCTCAAACACTCTCAAATGCTTATTGAACTCAACCAAGCTGTCTGCTTATCAGCAGATCCATACTAATGAAAACAAGCACCTATCATCACAGACCATCGGCTTCAGCTAGAGTGTGTTTCTCTCCTTTTGTCTGTGTAGATGTTGTTATACTGCAGCCTAACATTATGGCTAAACTCCTAGAACTTCTCGTAACTTGGACCATTCTTTAATTTTCTGTATTACCCGAACATCGCCCCCTCCATGATTTCTTTTCTATATTTTTACCTAGTGACTGATGTGTCTACATGGGTCACCTTGTGGCTGCTCACAAACTTTCCTTTACCCATAATCCCCATGGGCCGGGCCATTCCAATCAGTACACTGAACATGAAAGAAACAGATGCCCTCTGGGCTTTTAAGACAAGAAGGTCTTCACCCATAACCCCAGGGAACGTTTGGGATTTAAATGTCTTTGATTTTCCCATATCTGGAAAGGCTCTCCTCTCACCCTGGTGAAAATGCGTAGCGTTGTCTGTTTCAGCCATGTTGAGATAAACGGTGTATTCAGTTCAACAGACAAGACCCAACTGGAGCCTGTTCTTCCCTGGCACGGAGCGAGCCATCCAGACTGGACCCGCTGGTATGGAACCTGACACAGGTTGATGAATAGACTGCAAATGTTAATATCTCTTATCTCAGCTGATGGCTTTATTTGGCTCTGCATTAAGATTCTTTCCCGTGTTTTCGCTGTTTTCTTAGCTAGCTGCACATGCCTTTTTATCCTCATGTTTCCTATAAATGGTGAAGTTGTCAGCATGCTAATTTTAGCCAAGCGACTGTGAGAATAATCGACGATCATGGTGGAAGCGTCCTCATCTCCATAGTCCTCAGGTACAAAAGTCAGTCACAACTCAGATGTACTTTGGACAAGACTTATAAAACAGCCATGATTCTTCTTACATGCCAAAAAAAAAAAAAAAAAAAAAAACAAGAGATACTGGGGGAGAGATTCGGTGGAAATCAAGCCTTGACGTTGCAGTCTCCTTGGCAAGTTAACTCTAGGAATTTTTGCTGATGGAAGCCTGCATTTCAACAGAATGTAGCGCAGCCAATGGGCGCCCATGGGAACGGCAACCGTAAGCTAACTTTCACATGTGTTCAACAAGGGTGCCATGGAAAAACAGGAAAGCAGTGGCCTTACAGAAGAAATGACTGTGAGATCCTGTCACCAATCTTCTCTGCTGTTTCTTGGCCCCCGTATGTGGTGAGAGCAGAATTCCATCATCGTTCATATGCATGAGAAAGGAATACAGAATGACAATGGAGATAAGGCTTTAATCAGGGGTGTAACACCACAGATAAGATGCCCCCCCCCATGTAAATCCACAGAGGAACATTGATACCTCATATCTGTTGTTCTCTTAGCTTCTCCCATTTCAGGGTGATTTAGGTCCTTCAGAGTATAAAATCATCTAGCCCTAGTTTGCAATTCACCTTATTCCCTGAACAGCACCACTCTAGCCCCCACCTCCTCTTGTTTAATAACTGGTAGCTCTGGTTAAAGATTTTAATTCAAAGACCCCCCCACACCCCCAGGCTTGAACGGCCAATTTTAATTGCATTTAATTATATGTGCAGAAAATGCCCTTCTTCTTCCCTCGGTGGCCAATGGAGGCCTTATGAGTTGTATATTCTCAGATCGGTGCTTCGATGCAAAGATCCCATTAGCCAGCGAGGAAAGTGTGCTGTCTCCTTTTTCATTTTTTTTCCCAGCCTTTGATTGTTGAGTGCTGTCCAGCTATTATCATCCTCAGCGGACTCAGGCGAAGCCTTTTTTATTTCTTCCCTGAACTTTGTACAGCTGGTTGTGTTTAGAACGCTTATATCCTACCAGAGGTTCAAAAGATTCCGGGGCCTTCCATTTAACTCTCCCGCTGTCAGTGTTTAGATTGTTTAGCACGCTTCCTTCAACGGTGTGGGTATTATCGAAGCCATATGGGAGGGAGGAGTTGGGTGTCAAGTAGGGAGGCGGAGCTCCCAGTGCCCTGGGTAGGACCTTTCCCATCTTGGGCGTCTTGTCCAGTGCCGTACCGGTAATGACACTGGGAGACCACGGGGCGCTGAATGCCGGTGGGGAAAAGTCTCCTAAACTGTTATGCGAGTCCTATTCTACGTTTATGGTCCCGATTGTGGCCTGCCACACCGCAACCATCAAAAGGCTCCTGACCCAAGATGGCTGGCAGCCCGGCTGAGCCAGTGGACGCTACATGTAAATATTATTGTGTTCCGTGCGTCACCCTAGTCTATTTTTTCTAGAAAGGCATGGGGTGCGTCGTTAAAAATTTACAGAGAGCTGTTGCATGATTTGGGAGCGTCTACAGGCCAGACATGAGTGGCACTGGAAAAAAATATTATAATATTAGCTGGAGTGGCTTGTTCAGGAAGAACGACCTAGCGCCAGATTTGATAGCCACCCTCATGGCTCCTGAGCTTTTTACTCTAACCACTAATCTAAAGTGCTTTCGAGTGCAACTGAGAAACCAGCCAAACCTGCTGAATACTGGGACCACCAATATAGTCATCATTCTTGTTATGTTATTTGAAATTTACTCCCCTCCTACACGCTATGTCATGGTGAGTCCGAGGTCCAGCTGTCAAGCAAGTGAGGTCAACGTCGACTCATCTGATTACTGTGGACTACTAGCAAGCCTTTGTTAGCATCTTTTGCAGCTTAGAGAAATTGCATGAAGGACTTCTGCAGCTTTTTTCTGGTTAAACACCTCAAAGGACAGGCCAGATAGTGAATTCCACTATCTGCTCCATGTTCACTCTGAGATTTGAACTTTAACCTCTGGTCGTCTAAGAACAGACTGCTTCCTGTAGCTCCGTAGGAGGATAACATGTCAATGCTCCTAGACTTCTGCCTCGCCTAGAAAACAGTGAGAGGAGACACGAAGACAGCTGGGGTGTGATTCCTGTCTGAGTTTCAAGCTGAATCCTGTGGGGCCACAGGATTTGCTCGACAGTGGTCAGTAATCTCACGTCTTCAGGCAGGGAGTATATCGTACATTATTTGCTCAGGTGGGTTTTGCTGTTGGCCGAGGCTGTGGAACAGTATTATCAGTGGACACCTCCCTTTACAAATGACCTTTGTGCAAAAAAATTGTACATGGGTCCTGTGACAATACTGCTTGTTTATTCAAACTCCATAGAAGCACTGCAAGAAAACACTTTTGAAAAGAAAGAGACACACTGCTGACATGCTGCTAAATCTCACATCCAAGACAAGATCCATCAAAAATAAATAAAGAAACTGAGAAAATCTCAGGTCTTGCAAAAGTGAGGTTGTTCTCAGTTATATACAGTCTTGGGTAATGGCAACAATGTTATTTTTCAAGGTGTATCAGGGAAGAACATGTTCGGTCAGAACCGTGTGCGGAGAACATCTTCAGCTGGGTGGTTGAGAGGGCGGGGCCCAGTGCTGTTCAAAATTCATAAGATGTTTTAAATAAGGAAAGGCTTCCCGGCTTTTGCCAAATGAGCGTCATGACTTTCCAATGGTTTTGGCGAGTTCACTGTGGCTGCAGACTGCCAACCAAAATAAAATTTTTGTCCAGTCCTCTTGTGGGTGATCCACACCTCTGCTGGAGCCGAAAGCCCGTGCATCTGCGGCTTCGTCTGTAGACCCGCCAGGAAGTTCTGGGTTCCAACGTTTGGAAAGCTCTCACCTCCATGGAGCTTCTGGCGAGCTCAGGTGAAAAGGGAAACGGCTCCCCTCGCTCCGGAGGGATCATTTTTGGCCAAATTCCACATCTTGGTATAAATATAGGTTCCTTTTCAGATTAAGACCCTGTTTTTTTTTTTTTTTCTTTTTAACGACGCCTCTCCCTCTGCGCCGCGACTTGTGGGTTTGCAGCCGCCGCTGGCTGGAACGCATGCCAGTGAGGGATTAGGGAGGCACCCCTGCCAAGGGGGCTGCAGGCGCAGATCAGAGGGCTGTCTGAGAAGCTTGAGCGCAGCTCGTGTGGGGCTCCCAGGCTCGGGACCATCCGTTACCAGCGGTTTATACCTTGCCATTGAAGTGGCCTTCTTCCAGGATCCAGGCTGCTTCTAATTACAAAACACACTTTGTACTCATTGTCTTCTCTCTTCCCTTTCTTATTTTTTAAGTGGAACCATTTGGAAACTTTCTTAAATTTGGTTTATGGAAGATTTTATTGCTTTTATTAATTTCTGATGCTTCTTTATGTGGAAGCCATTCTCGTCCTGCTGTGGTGAAAAGTTTAATTCACGTTCGCTCAGGAACTCCGCGAAAGGGAGTGGCTTCCTTTCAAAGGAAGCATTTCATTGTGCTATGGCAATGGTAGCTTTATAGCATGAGGTATGCAGGGGCAGCTGTCGGTAACAGGGCCGCTTTAGTATAAAATAATAATGCTTTCGGTTGTCGCTTTTAATTGTGAGCAGTCAAAGGAAATGGTGCGCGCCTGAAAATAGCAAGAGAAAGTTTCGGGCTCTTGTTCTTAGTTTCGATGCCGGAGGCTTGAGTTGGGGCCAGGAAGATGGTCCTGTATTCAGTATTTAGGTATTTATTCCCAGGGAAAATTATCAGTGGGAAGAAGATCTCCGTTTGGTGTGTATGTGCCTGTACACGCCTGCTCCCTACATCAGAAATAAAAACTCCATGATGTCAGTATGATGTAATTATTTTTTGTTGTCATAGACCTTGCAAAATTGTGTGTATTCTTTGGCATATGGTCTGTAGGTGTCATGTTCATTCCTTAATTAGCTTAATTGCATGCCTGTAAATCTGGCCTTCATGGGTGACAATCTGAATCTCTGAAAGAGGTGATTTCTCCTGGATTAACTGAGAGCCTGTCAGCTGTCTCAATCTCAGGACACTCCCCCTCACCCCCTCACAGAATTCCTCTAATGGTTTCCTAGGAAAACCAAGGACCGTTGCTTGTTTCTCCTCTACCTGCTGTTGAAATTCCAAGGTCAAACAGAAATTTATAGGATGCAGCTTGAATTCCAGCTGAATTTGTGTGCAGTTTTTGCAGCCTAACCCCATGTGGGGTTAGGTTGGTAGAAGAAACAGGTGGAGAAGCTTCCTTGGCAACAGCAGTTCCCGGTGAGATTAACTGCTTTGGAGATTAGGTGGGGCAGCACTGATTAGATACGTTTAAGGTTTAAGCTGTGGAAAACAAAAGAATACAACGAGAACTGGAAGGAAATGGCTTCTGCTCAGGTGGTCTGAAGATAGAGCTTCTATCTTGAATGAGGAGGTGATCCAGATCTCCAATCAGAAGGTGTTCTTCACCCGTGGAAAACAGAGGCTGGGCAGAGGCAGACACCAAGGTGATTGTAACTACATTTCTGGTGGTCCACGTTTGAGGGTATTTATCGTTCTGCTGTAAAGTCTGGAGGTCTCACAGGCGAGGCCTTTTGAAGTGTTCCCAAACAAGGGGCCTTGATACTTTTGTAGGCCAAAGAGGAAGGGGAATTAATCTAATACTACACAGACTTATCTTATGTGTCTTCTAGCGAGTACCGCAGATGGGCCCTGGCAAGACGGGACACATGTTAAGCAAAACTTGAGTTCCCCTTCCCTCTTTGAAGAGATTAAGGATCACACGGATGCAAAGGCGGGCAGAGGCGATTCTGTGATTAGCGGGTTGTTAGCATTACGCTCCTCGTTATTAATGTCTTCTCTGTAGGTCTAATTAGCAGACGGCGATCGCTGTCGGTGAGCAGAAGAGTCTGCCATAATGGCTGCGCCTGCGAACAGGACGTCTGGAAAATTGCCGTTGTCGTCAAGGGCCTGATCCAGGCAGACGTCAGGAATGATATGCATCGCCTGGAGGCTACTGAAGATAACGAGAGTCATATTGTACAGATGGTGCCAAGGCCGGCGTCAGTCCCCATAGGGTTCTCGTGGCGGCAGTAGAGGAACTGAGCAGTCTGAAAAGTCGAGGATGGTGTTTTGTAAGACCATGAATTTTTTACATAAATGTGTTGAAATTGGGATTGAGTTTCCTGGTGTCATCTTTGGTACCATTCTAACAAAAGCGATGCATTGGGTTTACCAGAGGTTAATCTCTACCCAGCATTATGCTCTTGGTCACGAGATTTCAGATCATCCCGTGGGCCATCAGCCAACCACAACCCGCACACCTTGACTTGAGAAGCAGCTTCAAGTTCATTCGTCTTTGGATCAGTGACTAAAAGCGCTGGATTTATGGCTAAGTCTGGAGGGGGCTTAGCTGTTGTACCGTAGGTGCTTGACCTGTATCAATTCTGTGAAAACATCAAGGCACATGAATGTGTGAGACTGCAATGGCTCCAGTGCCTGCTAAGCGCTAATTAGCGTAAGGCTGGTTTGTTAATGCCGGTGTTTTCGGACCCCGGCAGTGTAATGACAGGGCTGCCCGCTCTCTGCCTTTGAGGCCTTGTATGCCGCCTTCTGTGGGTGGGCCGAGCCGGTGAACTGGGTCGCTGTTTGTGTCGCGCGGCACTGGCCTCCGGACCCCTGGCGATCGGATCCTATGGCGCTGCGTGGGGGCGGCTCTCAGCCTGTAATGAACTTTGATTCCCCGTCGGCTAAGTCTTTAAAAGCCATAAAAAGGGTTTATTATCTGCGATGTGCTTTGAGGTGCAGGTGAAAGCCTTGTTTCTGGAAAACACCCTCGGCAGCTGCAAGGTAACAAGGATTATGCCACCCGCACCCCCCTACCTCAAAATGCTCTGTACATTTGGGGAATCTCACAAAGGTCATATAAAATACGTCCAATACAAAAAGCCACAGCAGCGGAAAAGAAAATAATGATAGTAACTCTTACTAAGTAATGTCAGAGAACTATCTTGTACTCTTGTGCCTTTTTTATGTCCACAGGATTGACCACAGGAATTTAGCCTGGACTGTTTTCCTTAAACTGGTTTGTGATTTCCTCTGTTGTTATTGCACCTGGAGAAGCTGCATGGATTTACATTATGGCAAGAAGGACACTGAACCTTCCGGGGAAATTCTGCTGACACGAACCTGTTCAAGTAGGTGAACTCCCTCTCAGCGGTCCAGTGTGGAGTTCTTGGAAGGGGTGTTTTCTGCTGGAGTGCTCAGTGAAAATTCCCGCCAGCATCTTTCTGCTTGTGTTTTAAGGAGAAGCACGACTTGCACAAAACTGACGTAACCCAACCCAACCCAATCTGGCAGTGGGCGTCGAGACCCCATGGCTGCAACAGGCACCATTTGTGGGATGATCGGTGATGTGCTGAGGGGTTTCTGGGAAGGGCCCGCCCCTTTGCTGACTATGGGACTAGTCATGTGACCACATATATCCTACTGGAGCTGCACTGGCGCTCCTGAGTTGTGACTCAGCAAATGGCTGACTGCCTACACCCAGCTTGAGTTCTCACTGAAGTCAACACACAACAACAAAGAAAGACCCCCCACACCTGTCCTTCTACAGGAAAAAGACTATAAATGCCTCACTTATGCATCAGGAACGGAATGCTGAAGAGCACCGGTCATCCATTGGCAACCTAATGAGACGCATGTCTTGCAGGACCAACAGGTGGCGCAGTCAAATTCCCAACAAAGTAAATGAATCATGACCGGTCGCCCAGCTTTCTGTTCCAGGTATCCAGCGGCCTCGTGTTGGCCTAGAGGTGGGGGCAGGACCGGTAAGCATATGATAAGAGCCCCGTTAGAGCCCCGTGGTCCCGCTGTTCTCCCTGGCCTTTTCCCGTGAGTCTCCAGATGCAGGTGCTCTCAAATTTCAAAGCACCCAGGCCAACCCTTCCCACATCGCGGGCCACGTTTCGTTTGGCAGGACCGTGACTATGGACGCCCACTGCTAAAAGAATATTTGAAGGGGATTTCAAAGACCGGTACTTCTCCCCCGCCCCACAGTACAATTCACCACGATTCGAGACGGCTGCATCGCCATGGCAACAGCACATACCGAAGCGCACACCCTTCAAACGCAACTAATGGAATATTATGTGGTCGGCCCGTCTGACAGTGCCCTCAGGTTACCGGTCTGCCCCTGCCTCGGAGCCCACACTTTCCTGGCAGAGGCCTGCGGTGCTCTCCCATTCTGCTCGGCGCATGCGCTCTCTCCGTGTCCCGCGAGCAGTTATGGACTTTCGCCCTTCGGCCGGCCTGCTCGCATTTTTGGCAGCCTTGAGATTCACGGGCATGGCGGGGGGGTATGTTACTCACAAGCGGGCGTCTCCTTTGGGGACCTGCCCAAATCTGCAGTCACATCTCATCAGTGCCTGTGAAGTACCCATCTTCCTCGCTTTCCCCTGGGAATTCACCTCAGGGCGTGCTTTCACCTTTGACCTGCTCTCTACTCTCACAGTCTCCCCCCCCCCCCACCTTATTGACTTGCTCTCATGATGCTGTTCTGGAACAGCCGCAATAAAAGGGATGAATTTCTAAGCAGGACTAGCATTTGGCTGATTTATATAAAAATAATGAAAGCATTTCATTATTTAAACTATGTGTGCGTTTATTTGGGGAGGGGCTAGATAACGTTTTTGGGAGGCAGTAGCAACTGAGAACTGTTTCTGTATCATGTTTATGTGTATAAATGAAAAATGAGCACAGATGAATAGCGTGTTTCAGTTTGCAAAAGACGTTTTTGCCATTTCTGCTCATTCAGCATGAATCCTTTAAACCAATTATGCCTTAGCTTGATTGTTTAGCTAGTTTGTCTTTATCTTTAGAATAGAATAGAATAGAATGCTTTTTATTGTCACTGTACACATATACAATTTACATTATATACATGTGCGGTGAGATTTAACATAGAGTTCGTGTTTGTATGAGTATTTCTTTCTTCTTCTCCTCATATCCATCTCTAACATCAGTGGCTGTTTGTACAAATGGTTTGATTTGGGTGTTCGGAGGCAGCCCTGACTGGCTCTTCTCAGCCTGACATTAGTATCTTAATTCTAGCTGCATTCCAGCAGGACGAGGTCTGTTACGGCGTCACGCAGGTGGTTGCTGGCCATTTCGGGAGAAGTCCCGCCAGCCAATTTTCTTACCCCTTCCAGTGGCTGCAAGACATTTGATTAGACGCCGATCTTGCTGCCAGTCCTCGACAAGCCAAGTTTGAATACCTTAATATACATTCGCTGGGGTAGGGCGCCCGACCTGCACTCTGTGCTCAGTTTGTTTATTGTAATAAGCTAAATTAGCCTGACAACAGTGAACTGCTAAAGCCCCGCAGCTTAAGGCTCTTGACCCGCGAAGACTGTGTTAGTAAGTGGATATCGGATTACTAATGACTGCATCTCACCTTGAACCAGCAAGTGGATTTCAGTTTCCGGTGGGGGGGGTGGGAACCATCTGTGGGCTTCTTCAGCTCGAATTAACACGTTTACAGCTTTCTCATTCCCAGGAAAAATAGCTATGTTTGGGGAAGTCCTTTAATCTCCGTGAGAGCCGATCAGCGGCCAAGACCTACAAAGGTTGACAAAACGACACCACATTAACTCACCGACAGAGGATAAATAAAAACTGAAGCTTGGGGCTAGAGGAATGCTCTGTTGGAAGTTAAAGTTAATAATAATTAAAGAACAGTGCCATTAGAGGATTTGTATTTCTGGAGTCAGCATGGTGGCTCAGTGGTCAACACTGTAGTCACTCCACTCCTAGGTTGCATATTTGAATCGCACTGTTGGTTCAGTGTAGGGGTTTTGCCTCTTCTCCCTAGTTTGTGAGCGGTTCCTCTGCGTACATACAGGTTGTTTCTAAACGTGTGTGTTTTATACAGAGTGCCTGTGTACAACAGGCCTAATAGAATTACCTTTACAATTACATTTTTCCACAATGACACCAGACCTTTTGAAAAATCTCGGGTACGAAGCTTAGATCTGTTTTTCACTCTTTTTATTACAGATTCAGATTCTTAGTCAGTGGGTGTCAGCAAAGGGTGGATATTAAGGACATTTAACTATCTGGGGTCTTTCAATCCCCAAATCCTTAAGCCTTAAGTGTACAGTCAGCTGGTTTTAAGAGTGAAAGCCTTTTAAAAAGCTTTTTTTTTTGTCCTTTCCCTGCCTGGTCGTAGGCCCACGGGCCTCATTGCTCATGTCCTTTGTGAGAATTTCAGGGCCGTCAAAGGTCCGGCCCATTTGCTCGCTAGGAAAGCCCACAAGTGCTGCTACTGAGATCTGGGTGAGCAGATTTTCCGGTTGGATAGAGACCAAAGAGCCCTTCCCTGGTCTGCAACTGGGGTAAGTGAGTGAACTTCTCGCAGGTGCTGTTGTCTGGGCCGGCGGTGGGCAGTCCAGACGAGGCGCCATTACCCTCCCCAAGGTCCTCTTTCCATCCAGAAATCTGTTGAGAGCCCCTGCCGCTGCCCCGTCTTGGATGAATGGCAAGAAGCTGCACCGGCTTGATTTCTCTTCCCTTGGATGCCGAGTCCTGTGCTGGGACAGGCCTGCCATCGACAAGGGGGGGGACAAGTGGGGGGGTGTGGGGAAACCCACTTAGATAGCTTTTTCTCTGCTCCATAAACATTTACATTCTCTCATGTGGGTGTGATGACGACAGTTTTCCGGTTAAGACAGGCGGGAGTTTTCTGCCTGAAAGGTGGAGAGGCCTCACTGCGAATGAACTGGAACCACAACAAAGGCGACCCTTGGCTTTGACGGGTGGGGGGGGGGGGGGGGGGGGGCCCCCCGCTTCCTCCCAGCGCCCATCAACACCCCA
>JAODKE010000068.1:5772077-5782383 GCA_026779605.1 Mormyrus hasselquistii
GATAGATAGATAGATAGATAGATAGATAGATAGATAGATAGATAGATAGATAGATAGATAGATAGATAGATGGATGAGGTGCTTGAATGGCATGATAAGTAAAGTTAGAGGTAGTTGGGGATAGGTCCGGATTAAGATTATTAAATCCCCCTTGGCAACAGCCTAAATATTGCAAAGCTAAGTTGATTGGTGGCTCACAGAATGCGGAAATGTATCTAACACAGGGACTGTTAAATCAAAAGAATAATATACAATCATATGACATATATTAGATATTAAATTGTAATGACTCGTTTAAAGACATTCATGAATGGTATTGGGGGGGGGGGGGTTGCTCTGCTTGATGTGGTGCCCTTGGGCTTGAGCCCAAATACCTGTATGTTTAATCTGGGTCATATGCAGGCCATTTAAGATTGTGACCCAGTTTGACTATAACATTGAGATGGGATTGGATCCTGTGTTTATCTTTTTTTCAGTTTTTTATAGTGTACCTTCAGAAATGCAGTGTTAATTTTTATGAGCTTAGATTGTGTTTCTATTGTGAAATCTCTATGTTTCCTGATGTCTAAGGTGATTATTTTACTTCTTCTGATCGTAATGCTTTCAACAGCCGTGAGAAGCACTCTCTGCTAGGGGTCCCGATCTTGATTAGAGGACGGAACAGAACGCCTCGAAATGGAGGCAGATCACAGAAGCATTAAACGTACAAACACACAGGAACTACACGTGCCCAGTGACTGATAGGGCAGGAAGTTATAAAAAACTGTCAAAATGATTTGAACGAAGTGGCCATTTTGTAGTGATACTCTCCAAATGTTCCTTCCAGGTGTGAGAACAATGGCTGGCATTGTAGCTTTGGGCGATAGGATTACTGCCGTTGTAAATAGCCATGTTACGATATTTCATATTTAAAGATGAGGTAGCATGCTGGTCTGCTGCCGTCGGGGGAAGCGGCTAGCCTTTTGCGTCTCAGTCAGTTGCTGATTGACTGGTGCGGCCAATCAAAGTGGATCACCTGAGGGTCTCTCGCCAGCCTGAAAGAATCTATCCAGATCAGACGTGAATCGGTAGCAACTGGGTGGAGATTTTTTTTCCCCCAATGCCTCCCAGATGGCATCATGTTTGACACCAGCGTTTGTTGTGTTTTCAAAACCCAAACGAATCCCACAGGACATCAACAATAGCTGATTTTTTTATCTACCGAACATTGACCTACTTTTCCAATGTCTCTGGATGTAAGGGGGTTTTATGCCTGGGGTGTGACATGCTCTGATAAAAGAAGTGATTCCATAGCTCCATATGCCCTCCAGCAATCTGCTTTAGAGGGAGGCTTCACAAGATTTTTCTGTTTTCATTACCAAAACCATGGCATGCAAAGAGTCTTGATGCATTATTAGGCAGTTTTTTTGTTGTTGTGTAGTTGTTGCCGTATTTTTGGTATTCCGCCCGGTTGCCCGTTTCGTGGACCTGGGTGTAAATGGGAATCGTCAGCTCTGAGCATGAGGTCGTGTTATAAAAAAACCTGTCTGTACATTGAATGGCCCATCCCATGTTGCTTATGCCCTAATCTCCCCCCAGTACATGTACACAAATGCTCATAATGTTACTTTCCTGTCTAGACGCGTAGTGCCAGGAGGTGCCAACATTTCCCAGTCGCCGTCTCTTGACTCAACAGTGGACAAAGCCGGCGTCTTGTCCCCCGGTTCCGAGGAGGTCGCTGGTTAAGGCGTGTAGCTTTGTGCTGTGATGACAGGCTGGGAACCCTGGTCTTTTGTCTGCCTCAGGCGCTCACTGCTCTAATTAACACGAATGATGCTAGGTTTGTGTTACCTTTCCTGCTAAGTTACATTTCCGGGTGCCACTGTACTGCACGCATTGTGTTATGTCTCCTGCAAAATCGAGGGTCGGCTATTATGTTCATTAACTCTTCTTATGGTCTTGATGGGCCTGTCGGTTGCTATGGAGAAATATGTAAATAGAATGTACGTACCATATAGGTGAATGTGACATCAGTGTGAATGAATGGCTTTGTCCTGCTTGGACAGAGGACAGGGTAACACGAATAGTGAAAAAGAACTGTTTGATATCACCTGTTCACCTGTGCTGTCAATCACAAACCTGACCCTCAGGTGATAGGCACTCTATGCACTGTAACATATTCACGCTGCCGTGATTATATACCTTAATGGCCCCTGAGGCGCTTTGTACACAAGGACTTGGAGGCCTGTCAAAGGTTCTACTGGTGGTTTTTCTGACAAGGTGTCATCTCCCATTGAAGCAATTGTGTCAGCGCAATAGGTGGCCCTAGATCTAAGGAACTGACCGTGTGACCGAAATGTTGCTGGCTTTAGACCCAAGTGTGGACCTCCAGTGCGACACTTGAGCTGTGAGAATAGAAGTTAAGGTGTCAAAGTAGTACTCGCCAATGACTGAGTCTGCGAAAATGATACGCTGTGCAGCCAGCTGGAAGCTACAAAAATCAGTTCCGATGGTTTATTTAACAGTTTGAGAAAATTACTGCTTTTGCCTGAAAGTCGTGACCCCAGCTGAACTTGCCTGCAAAGAAGTACGTAATCTAGACCGCTAATCAGTTATCAAAACAAATGAATTCAGGATTACAGAGGATTATGAGTGTTCTGTATTGATGCAACACTGCTGGTTGCATGTTTCTTTTTGCATGTAGTTGATTTGAAAATTGTTGCTATGGAAACATGCATTATGATATGCATATGAGGGATGTGTGTTTATAGCATGCATGGTTTAATAAGGTGTCCCTATTAAAGTGGGTTGGCATTAAGATCTTATCATCCATCTGAGTTCACAGGGAATCTGTTAGATTCCACCCTTCATCTAGCACTTATTGGCCCTCATCGCTGTCCGATAGGATGACAGAGCAACGGAAATGAGACCTGGATGGCTTTAGAGACTTTCACAAATGCGCATGCCCTTCAGCGAGCAAATGGGGAGACAAGTCACCTTTGACCTCGCTCTCTGTCAATCAGCATGCTCTTCAGTCAGGAGCGCCGTGTCTGAGAGCGTGTGAATTGGTTTGTGCTGAAACGTTATATCATGTTAGCCTGTGGGCCTGGTTTAATCCTCATCCAGGGCTGAACTTCATATCCCCCAGAGGAAAGGGAAAATTGTACTGAGATCTCCTGTTTTCCTGTTTCAAGCTTTTATTTGTCGCATGCACACTAATACCGGTGCAACTCGCAGCGAAATATAATGCACGTGTGGAACTCTTAGGAAACAGCCTGCAAAGTTGCTGAAACCAAGAATCGAACCCGGGCTCTTTAGAGCTTCAGCCTAACAGTGTCCCAGCAGAGCTATTTCAGCACACGTGGCTGTGTCTTTAGAAAGAACAAGATCAACTGAAAACAAAGACATTTTGTTCATGATCATGTTCAGAAAACGTCACAGAAGCCCCAGTTTGATCTTTAAAAAGTATTATTTAGAGTCCTGAGGAAACCGCTCCAATTATTCCAGTACATCCTGAACTAAAATTTCAACAGTTTCTTCTGCTGACCACTGGTCTGTAGTCTAACATTTAATCCATTTTCCATTTTCCAATCTCAGTTTTATTGCTGTTTACTGCTCCAAAACAACCATAGAAGAAATACTGAAGATGGTAAAAAAAAATGCATTGAAGTATAAGTTAAAAATCAGATACCCTGTGCTTCTCTTGAGGAAGGTAAAAGACAGCTTCAAGCAATAAATTTTACTAGTGAGTTTATATTATCCAAAACCAATAGGTCCTAGATAAGTGGGTGGAAGCTGGATAAATGGACAGATAGCTCAAAAAGGTCAGTTTGGTATGTGTTCCTCTATGTATTTATCATGTACCTATCTGCTTTCGGTTCCAGAGTGGAATATTGTGGGTAAGTGGACAATCAACCATGTCCCTGATGACTTAATGTTTCATTTTATCTTGAAAAGAGTTTTTTTATTCTTATTTTTAAAGTGAAATGTATAAACAACAGCTACTCTTTAATGATAATAACATGTGAAAAACAATCTGGCTAACTCTGGATTTGTCGTTAGATGTTGGTACGTTGCCGTTGCGTGTTTGTCGCGGCGGATATGGAGGACCTCCCCGTGTGGGCCCCTAAACACTGTGTTGTTTGTTGATTGGTGTCTTCTGTCTCCCAGTAGTACTTTTTTCCATCTTCATAAAACCGGCTGTGGGTAAGGAAAACAAATTCACTAGGTGCTAACAAATGACATTAAATAATACAGGGGGCGTTCGTAGCTTCTGTGTCTAAATGTTTCTTCCCTCGTCTGTGTTGCTGTTTATTTATGCTGCTGTTTAGCTAAAGCAAGACGAGTTACTGTTTCCTACCGTCCATGCACTCTGCAGCCAAGTGTTGACCCCTTCAAAATTACCTTTACTTTCATGGCCCAACTAGCAGGCAAATGCACTGAAAAATGTTTCTCCTGAAACCATTTATTTGCAGCAATGAATGCAAAAAAAGATAATCTTCTTTCTGGATTATACCTCGAGGGAATAAAAACAGACCAGGATATTTGGCACGGCCGTTGACTCAGCATTGCAAGTCTACTGCAGGCTTTTCTTCCCCACCCAGAATTCTTCCGTCAGACTGACAGAAGTTTTTCATTTTTCCTCCCTCCTACTAATTTACTGCAGCCTTAAAAAAAAGTGGAATTTTTCTGGAATACATTGGAAGTGATTATTGTTAACACTTCGCGCTCCTGTGTCTGGGAATCGGAATATTCTTGCAGAGATCATGAGAAAGGGTCTGCTGGTGACTTAATGTGTATGTTTCTGCATGTATGCATGCATGCATTTGCACATCTGCATGTGTGTCTTGTGTGCATGGCATTGTGCTCGTGTATGGGTCTGTCCTCCTTGAACGGTCATCATCTAGTCAGCCCTAGCAGGCCACAAATCCCTCAAGCTCATTTCACTTTTGACATCTTTTGATGATAAACTGAATCTGCTCCCACCCGAGTACAAATGTGTGGTTATTTTTCACATGATATGGAAATTCCAGCTAAATTAAGATTTCCCTTGAGACTTTATATTTGCTTATATATGTTCTGTTTACAGTACATCCTCTGTATAAACTCAGACCAGATTAATGTCATTTTGGCCTAGAAAGGAATGAGTTTTATGATCATGGTCAATGCACTGTCTTTAAAGATTAAATTAACACAAATAAATATGGTAGGGACACTTGCGGAAGGAAACGTGGTGCCCCTTGTGATTATGAAGACATTTAGGTCAAACCCATATGGCACAAGCCCTCAGATTAACCTACAAGGCAGATCTTTATTCTATAATAAGATTCTTCTGTTGTTCCACTGAGTTCTGGTCCTGGTGCTTTGTGATGTTAGTGATGGCTCAACGAAAGTCAGTGATTGGAGGCAGGTCAAGGGAGGTAAAGGAGCCTCATGGAAAAATCCCGCTTGGGGATTTGTGTTTCCCAGGAGTTCTGCCGGCGGATTAAAGAACCGGACATGTGAGGGTTAATCGGAATATCATTGTTATTATGTGTACTGCTGACTCACCTCAGCTCATTCCCCAAGGATATGAAAACTGTAGGATAAATTTCCCAAGGGGGGCAAAAAAAGTTAATGTGATTATCGCCAGTACTGACCTAGATCTTCGTTTTTTTTATTGCAGGTGAGACCTAGATCGTGGTTATAGTGTGTGGAGTGATTACAGATGAGCCAGTTCCCCTGCGTCGGTCGGGCGAATCCGTCTTACGGTGGCAATGCAAATCCAGCGGAAAGCGGATTGGGCCTGACGTTTGTTGCATGGAGTCCTGCGTGTCATATTATAAGATGATGTGGCGAGAGGAGGCTGTGGAGGAACAGATATATATATATATCTGCATCACTGAATTGACACTTTATTTGCCATTTGTATGAGTACTTTGGAATGATTTTCTTTGCATGGTCCTTTGTGCACCTTTGAGACGCTCATATACAGTGGAGAGCAAAGTTAGGGGGTCAAGCACAGGCTCAGCCCTTTTTCCCACCACCCCTGAAGGATTTCAGAGAGTTGAGGGCCTAACAGAGAAGTGACTATTCCATCAAGTATGGGATTTATACTGCTGACCTTCTGATCAGAGGCACAGGGGCTGAACGCGTTGAGCCACGCACCGCCCACCATGCATTTCTGAGGTGACCTCATCCCCTGTCCCTTTGTCCCCGCTTCTTTCATCGCGCACAACAGGAAATGAGACGCATGTAGCGGAATAATCAGAATCCGATCTTCTCCATACTTGGTTCAGAAATTTGCACAAATGTCGCAGCTTTCATGGAGAATTGTGGCACGGACACGTGCCTGTGTTTACACGAGAAGCAGTCTCCATTCCTGTGTTCGGGAGCGGATCAACGGGTTTGGGGGCTCTAGGCTGGCATCGCCATGGACGCTCGGGTGTCACTGATTGGGACAGGGCACTTTTGTTTGCCACAGGCCTAGACTATATGCATTAATCTGCCCTCATCTGTGTTCTCTTTTTTCTCTTTTTTAGCCGATTCTTTTCTGCACTGCGAAGATACTGCAGGGTGGAAGTACGACAAATATCCCATCCCGTAACCACAGCTGGAGCCAGAAATCCAGAGGGAAAGTGTCCCACTTGTGCACCACAATGATGGGGAAAAAACAAAAATTAAGTGACACCGTAATTTACGAGTGATAATGAATTGTGATCCTGCATACCCTGCAATGCTCACAGCTGTGGCCCCCAGTGCCAGCCTCACCTGGCGGCCATGTTGGTGTCACCTGCTCCGCTCCCAGTACCAGCCTCACCTGGCGGCCATGTTGGTGTCGCCGGCTCCGCTCCCAGTACCAGCCTCACCTGGCGGCCATGTTGGTGTCACCTGCATGGCTCCCAGTACCAGCCTCACCGTGTGGACATGTTGGTGTCACCTGCTCCGCTCCCAGTACAGGCCTCACCTGGCGGCCATGTTGGTGTTACCTGCTCTGCTCCCGGTACCAGCCTCACCTGGCGGCCATGTTGGTGTTACCTGCTCTGCTCCCGGTACCAGCCTCACCGCGTGGCCATATTGGTGTCACCTGCTCCGCTCCCAGTACAGGCCTCACCGGGCGGCCATGTTGGTGTTGCCGGCTCCGCTCCCAGTACAGGCCTCACCGGGCGGCCATGTTGGTGTTGCTCGCCTGCTCCACTCCCGGTCATTTACATGTGCATCAGAACGCCACGTGTTGTAAACAGCATTCCTCTGTTTACATGCCTTTTTGGCCTGCTGCTGTCAGCTCCATTTTTTTCTCCCAGCCTCAACCTGGAACGGGGACCTTTGGAAGCGTGACGAAGGGAAGACTCAAATAGCAGGGGACGTTTTCTGAGTCCAAAATGTGACGCCGTCTGCACGGGAATGCGTGAAGAGACAGACCGACGCCCCATCCCCGAGTCTCCACGCATGGGAGCCCCGTGACCTGACATTAGGACAAAGAGAGTGAATGCGAGTTCTGCCCAGAGGCAGGGATATTATCTGGTCACATCGGAAGGGATTTCCTGCCTTGGATCAGGCTCAGGCTATAAATGCGCAGAAAGGATTAGCGTTGACGTTGCTGGTTTGAGTCTGGCTGCCCATGCACGTGACATGTATCTAAATGCAGCACGGCATGTAAAATGGCCCCAGGCACCAGTCTTGGGGGTTACGCGTAATGGTAGGCCAAAGGAAGCAGGAAAGTAAAGGAAAAAGAACTAAAAGCCAAGGGTGTTTGATCTCTCCGGCGGCTAATTGGACTGACAGTTCAGTGGGGGGCGGGTTTTGTTCACTCTTTGTTGAACGGCACACAAGCACAAAGATATATCTGCCCTGCACACTGGCCCCTTGCTTTCAGGGATACACAGTAAAAACTTCCTGTCTGACCGCCATGACAATGCTACGGGGCTGTGGATGTCAGGGATTTTCTGCAACTCACAGCCACACGGAGAATCGATCCATTTTCTGGGCTATGGGTGGTGTATTTACTGCCCCCATCCTACCGTTGACTGTGTGTTCTTCCAGAGTGTTCATCATATGAACTTTGTCAGCTGTCACTGTAGAGTCCTGTTGTGTCACAAGGGCTGCGGCACTTTGAGAAAATGAGTCACTGCTGTCTGATGTTTGCTGCCCGTCGTCATTCTTCTGTTGGGTTATTCATTAAGATGCTCGTGGAAAATGGTACTAAACAGGAGCCCCAATGGATTCAGCTTAACTGTATTTCCATTAGCGCGTAAAATACGCATGGAGGGATAGTAGTGGCATATAAGAGAGCTACAAAAAACTGTCAAATAAAACTGGTGGATATCACAGAAACCCCTTCAGGTTTGGTCCAGTTAGTGCTGTCTTGGCAGCTGCAGGCGTTTTCACCATTTCTTTCAACCATTTATCCTGCAATTTAATAAATGCATCAATTAATTAGTGCTGAAATAGTAACTTCAGATGAAGAGAAAATTTCCAAAACTCACTCAGTCCACAGGACACGTTTTGAGAAGATTGCTATGAATTTTAGAATTTTAATGAATGTGCTTCGTTTGATTACTTGAGGACTGAGTGAGTTTCGGTTCCCAATGCGGTGATGTCATGAAGAAGCCTGACTCATCTCAAAACAGCTCAAAAAATGTCATCTCAAAAATGACAAAAAAAATCAGTTGAGTGAGATTTGGAAAGTTGCTCTACAGCTTGATGTTTTAGCAAATCACAGCAGAGAAAAACAGGGGCCCTTGCATGCAACTTAGGGGGTGTTGATGTTATGTGTGATGCAGAGACTGGTTTTAGATGCCACGCTGATTCCTCCCATCAACCGTGACCCGCTCACTGCATGTTGCAACTGGGCATCGGAATAAAATTATAATTCTCTGTCTATAAATGTCAGGGAAGAGGTGCAGTCCATGGGGGTATTTTGCATCTCTGTTTGAACATGTTCATTGTGGGTATTTAATGATGCACTATCAAGCCTCCTGGAATGCCTAGTGATTGGCGTGACCTGTGTCCTCCAGGCTCTTCCATGACATAATCTTAAGCCACCATGGATCGCCATTTAGAATTTTTTTTGGGGGGTCATACCAGTGATCTGGCCATTTAATGGAAGCCCCGGCTCAAGTTAGGAATATGCGGATCCAGGGAAGAGCACACCGTGGACTGGTCGGCCCGATGACCTTTGTCTGGTTCTGGTGCAACTGGATCCGGGAGCTGAATGTGAGACACCTTGCCCCGCAGCACGAAAACGAGCTGGGACCAGCTGGGGGAGCAGGGGATAAACAGCTGGTTCCTAACATGTTTCAGTATTTGGCAGTGTGGGCGTGGAGATGATGGCAGATGTTTTGGGGCGGTGTGTTTGAAGGAGGAATCAGCGCTATCGTGTTACGGCCCAGGTCAAGGCGAGCTGGTGACCTCCGGTGACACGCGTGTCCGGCGCTCTGCGGTGGTCCGTGCCAAGTAAGCCCTGGAAACACCTCTACAGGAAGCGGAAATGGATCACAAGAGCTCTCGTAACTCTCTCGCCACCCTTCCCCTGGGTCCTGGTGCCTACCTGGTCAAGGTCCTACTCCTGTCAGCAATTAAAGTGATGTAGTAGTTAGATCATTCATATTTTGGATGTGTTTCTATCATGCCATACAGCAAATATATTCCGCAGAATTGGTCCAGCCACTAACATGAAGATGTTAATTCCGAACCCTGAATGTGTGATTAAATCCTGAGGTAGGCATTCACAGGGCTTTGACTGGGATTATCTCATTACTCCAGTGGACTAAATTCATGTTGAGGGGGCAGTCTTCACTTTTCGGCATCTAGTTCTGAAAAAACGCCTCCATGCCCCAGGTTTGCATCTGGGGATCAAAACAGTTTTACACATGAAGAAATGGAGACAATGCAAGAAGGGAAGTGGTTTCCGGGTCAACGTGGCACAGAAATAACTGCACGCTCGGTATCGTCTGGCTCTTTGATTGCAGTCTGGACATAAATAACTCCAAGACGGTCAAGTGGATTCCTGGACATTTCAATAGCCATTTATAGCACATTCAGTCCAGGAAATTGGCTGCTTTTGCCCCCCCCCCTGCTAATTGAGCACTTAGTGAGGTTTAAGTTTCCTCATACAGTGTTTTCTCCACTGTAAGAGGAGGTCTCTTGGGTATTGAAAGGTTTGGTGTGTGTGTGTGTGTGTATGTGGTGTGTGTGGTATGTGTGTGTGTGTGTGTGTGTGTGTGGTATGTGTGTGTGTGTGTGTGTGTGGTGTGTGTGGTATGTGTGTGTGTGTGTGTGTGTGTGTGTGTGTGTGTGGTATGTGTGTGTGTGTGTGTGTGTGTGTGTGTGTGTGTGTGTGTGTGTG
>JAODKE010000068.1:5794353-5809216 GCA_026779605.1 Mormyrus hasselquistii
TAAATATACAGCATGTCCTACATATGTAAACAACACTCACATATATATATATATATATATATATATATATATATATATATATATATATATATATAAAGCATGTGCACTGTATATTGTATACATATTGTATATATATATTGAGATTTTGACTATTTTCCTGCATGCGATCATTCCTGTAAATGATTACTGCACATCTGTTTTCAACATGTTTAGCCATGGAACTGGCAACACAAACAATGCTGTACCTGTTGATTTAAGAAGAGTTATTAAGTATCATTTTGAGACAAAAATCTGAAAAGACTCCAAGCAGTGAGGTCAAGAGGGTGGGAAAATAGGAAGAAAATGAGGGAAAAGGCTTTGACACCGTGTTACAAAACACCCTTCACTTGGCATGAGTCTGTCAACCCTGGGAAAATGATTTCCCCATATATCATGTGCTAGACGACCACTGCAAGGAAAATGCATTGAGCCTGGATAGCCACTGAAGGAATGTCACTGCAAGGCCCCAGAGTGATTCTGGAATGGCGTGTTTAAATGCTTGACAATTCTCACCAATGTCATGCAGTGTAGATGCTCCTGGAATGGATCTCTGCAAAACACTGGCAGTCATTGTATCTTTTTGTGTGCCGGCGGATGACAGATGCGTTGGTATTTTTCTTTCATATGCAGGTCCAGGGCTGGATTAAGAGCATTAAATGCCCCTGGGCAATAGCACACATGGTATCAAGAAAAGCTGATTGGTAGGGCACAAAATTCAGAAATCCAACATAGGGAAAGCATTACATAGGCCTTTTAGTGAGTGCCTTGTTAAAAGAACAATATACAATGGTATTATATATATTACATATTCAAATGCATTAACTTGTTAAAAGACATCCATGAATTGTGGGGAGAGGTGCTTATGGGGGATCTCTCTACTTGATGCTCCCCCCCCCCGAGGATGTGGTGCCCCTGGCCTTTGCCCAAGTGCCCCTATGGTTAATCCAGGCCAGAGCAAGTCATGAGAAATTCTGGATAATTTTTAGCTTATTTTTTCATTTCAAGAGCCATATAACCAATGATTGTTTTCTAAGTCATATAGTTCCTAAAATACTTCCAAGGTCTCTTCACAGTAAGACTTTTGGAATACCTCCCTGAAATGGTATCCTTCATAGACCTGCATTCATTAGGTATTGCACACTGAGCAAAATCAGTATGCGATGTAGCTGTGGCTCGTTGTTTTAGTCTATGTGGATGAAAATCCATGTTTGGAGCGTTTTTAAACTTTCATCGCTTGTGTTTACAAAGATCAGGGGCTGATTGTTTTGGGCGGGCACCTTGTATGCAGTATCTCACTACATAATCAATCATAGGCCTGTGCCTGTCACCACCGGCCGGTTTTCTCATGCTGTCAGGGAGAAAGGACTCCCACCCCCCCCTAAAAAAAACTCCCAGTCTCCTGGGCATGACTACAGCAGAGCAGGTGCCCTTGCCAAGTCTTTCTTGTTTCCCAGACACTTTTCCTGGTCCCGTCTCTTTCGGTGGCAGGGAAAAATGACTCAGGTCCACACTTGGAAAGTTGTGTGTTTTTTGGGCCAGCTGGTTTAGACGAAAAGGTTATCTGCAGCTAGTGTCCTGGGCTCGAGTTCCAGAGGCAGTAACTTCATATCCATACATGGCCTTGTAGAGAGACACCTGTGCATATTAACCCTAAGCCAAGTGTTTCTTTCTGTCTAGAACTAAACAAATAAATGAGGAGGACAAGATCCAGTTGTTTGTCTAGTACAGGGTCACTGCGACCTTGGAGCCGACCTCAAGGTGCATGATGGGGGGGGGGGGGCACCCAGGTTATTTTGTCAGTCCATTGCAGAACAGACAATCACAATAGGTGATTTAGAGACACTGATTCGCATTATGAAAACTCACACAACTTTGGAAGATCATGCAGATTTCACACCCTCAGTGAGTACAGGAATTCCCAATGCAGGAGGTACTGCGGCAACGCCATAACTCACTGAGGCACAACGGAAGGGTGTTAAAAAAGCAGTTAATGAATCTATTTATACAATTTCAAGTAGTAAATGCAGTGCTATTCGTAGAAAATAGATGGAATATTGCATCATAAAACACAGGAAACACTACTGAAAGCTGTAGAACAGGCATTATGTTATCTATGGATGTAACCTTCACAATGGAATCCCCAATCGCTATCTGGAGTTACACTCAGGAAACCACCGTGGCAAGCAAAAATAATAAATTGGGATTCCGAGCCATATCCCTTGAGCGTCAAAAATGTCAGGCCGTCCTTGCCAGGTTCTGAGCAGACATTTGGCTCAGAGTTTCTATATGAGCAGATGGCATTACACCCAGTGCAATAACACAATCAGCTGTATGGGCCTGGAGTGACGTGCTATGAAGCTTGCGGTCTTGTTGCATGATGTACATGTGGCCATGATTTAACCAGTGTTTAGAGAAGCAGGACTCCATCTGACCCCCCCTGGAAATCAGAATAGCACAGGAATTATGATGTACGTGAGGTATCGTTCATCCAGCGAGCGTGCGGGGGGTCTGTTGGGTGCGGGTGGGCCTGTCTGGCAGACATCCCTCACAAACCGAAGGGCTGCACTATAGTATTGAAGGCCCAGTGGGTGCCCCTCTTCCATCACGGACGTTCTCTTTTCTCTCTTTTCGCAGCTGACACGGTTAAACAAATTAAACCTTATCTGATCCTGACTCGATGGATTCCTCATGATGTCAAACGAGCCTTTCAGAAACCGGGTCCCGAAAATGCAAACCATGTGCTGCGTTAGTGATGTGAAATTCTGTTTAGCAAACAAGCTGAAAGCTGCCTTTTGTTTTGTTTTTTCCCCCTGCTCCCTTCCCTCACCCCCCACTTCTGAGTGTATGTATGTGCACACCGCAATGACTCTCAGATTCCTTGATGTAGTGCTTTAGGTTGAACTGCATGCTGCGAATTTTAGAGCTCTACCCAGCGTCTCAGTAAGTTCACTGAATTAATAACCAGCTTCAGTTAATAACCTGCTTCACAGATATAGATATAGAGAATAACCGATGCTCTCAGCACTGAACCTGAAAGGCCCAACATAAACTGAGCAACGATATCCACCTTGATCTCCAGGAGAACATTTGAGACGTTTTGTGTGGGAAATATATTCTGATCACCACATTGTGCTGTTGCCAGTTTTGTCCCAGTCCAGCAAGTATCCAGAGCAGTGTTCGCAGAGTCTAGCACCACCTACTGGGTCTGGGACATTCTTGGGTGTCGTATTTTAATGACCTAAGTATGGGAAAGGCCAGCAAAACAAGTCTTGGGAGAGATGCTTTCATCGCACATGTCGTACTGTTGAATTTTTAAGGGCATATTAAACCGATATACAGAGTTCAGGCGGAATGTTTTTTTTCCTGAATAAAATGAATAAAATGCGCCATACTTCATAAACTCCCAGCACCTCCAGATTAGGCCATCGGACACATAGTTTAGATTGAATATTTTCCCATGATAGCTCAAGGTCCAAACTAATGCTGAGGGGCAGCTGGTCGCTTATGTTTCCCAGAGCGGAGCTCAGTGACCCCTTCAGTAAGAGTCTTCATGGGCTTCATGTCAGCTCCAGAGTCGTGGCAGTAGAGAGACACAAGTTCCCACCACACTCTTCCACAGACACGGACTGATTTCTCCCCCTAACCCCCCACCCGGAACCCCATTCAGATGACTTGACCAACAAAGACGTAAGCAGCCAAGAAGTACTGAAAGCCAAACTCTGCCTCCTGCCACTCAGCTCCAAGATGACAGATGCTCATTCACACCTACGGGTAAGTGGGAAGGTCGCTTGAGCTGTGATTTGACCTTTAACCTTGCTGCTTGGGACACTGGGAAAACTGAAACCTTTGCTGGGATCATCCAGAAACACGCTGACTGGCCTTGTGAAATACTTCCAATGAAAGTGAGGACGAGCTTAGGGTTAGGTTGACCCAACTTCCTTACGATACATACCAAGGTCCCAACCAGCCATTGATGATGGAGTTACTTGTCAGGACTCATTTCTTGTTGCCGATACCCAAGACGGATGTGATTTTTTCTCGGTGTGTCGCAGACCCCAGCAATTAGTACTTGTACTTCAGGAGATCCTGTATCCAGAAGTAACACCTTCCACTCTATAAGCAAAGAGAGGATCAGCCATGAATCACCAAGACAACAACGAATAACTGTTGGTAAGAGAATTTGTTGCTCTCTAACTTGGCTAATCGAGCCCACTGCAATGACAGACCTGTTTTTTATCTGTTTCTACAGAAGGTATTTGATATTTTAATTGCTTTCTCTCAACTAGGCCAATATGTTATAGCACTATTACTGCCCTTGGTTAAATAATTGCATAGATTGTACTTTTTTCAGTATTTTGCATATCACCCAATTGTAAAGGTTACTCACTTATGAAGATGTTTTTTTTTAAAATAATAAGTGGTGTTCCTAAGGGGGTTAAACACCATATGTACTGTAACAGTACCATCTGGCCTCAAATTCAGTTTCTTAACCGTCACACCACCTGCAGGACTATTTTAAATGTCACACCACAGCCAAGGTAAGGATGGGTCTTCCTGACCACTAAGTTCAAAGGTCAGCCAGCTTAGCGGGAGCTGAAACCTGTGGAGTACTGTGGGAAAGCGACCTTCGACCTTAGGCTTGACATTTTCCTCCCACTTCCGAGGCCTCGTGTTTATTGTTTAATCCTCTGAGTGCTTGGCTGACCGGAGGCGAGAGAGCAACACAGGGCAAAAAAAAACCCAGCAGCCAACAGAGCAGCACTGTTAAGGTTCAGCTCATGGTGCTTGGCCCCCTCTCAGTTCGGGTCCCCAGCTCTGGTGGGAGGCCAGTTGTTTCAGTCGTGTCTATGCTGCTTATTTATGAGCTTCTTGTTGCTTGGGGGGTCCCATTGCACCCATCCATAGACAGCTGGAGACGTGAATCTAACCCCACCAGATCCTCCCTGCTGACCCTCCCCTGCCCTGATAACCCAGACACAGACCCAGCTTCCTCGAAATCCAAATGGCTCACTAGCGCCACCTAGTGCAGTAAACTTCCCCAAGATCTGTTATGTCTTTTTAGGGCAAAGTCTCAGCTGTTTTGACAATGTCAGAACTTCGTTTGTTTCAGCATCATACATCTCTCAGCCCAAAGTCCAGAATGGGAATTACCCAAGAGAGGTAAGACAGCCTCTCTGCCAGAACTGCATCCACAAGATGACAATAAAAAAATGAAACTTTATTTATTATTATTCTGGGTCTGTATTCCAGAAATCTAATTTCTGTGTGGGCTTCCAGACAGATTCGAATTATTGTTAGCACTGCTGAAATGATATATCAAAACAGAAACGCCAAAGAACTGGAACACTGCAGTGATTGTGTTTAAGATGACTGATGAATGGTGCATTTGGGCTCAGTGTAGACCCATAACAAGTGTGGACAAACTTTTTAGGACACCGGAAGGCGCTGTGCCAAGGCGTTGGCAGAGCTTGACACGGACGAGGTGTGCCAGTGGTTTGCCAACCTCGGCCTACACCATTGTCAGCCCTTTATTAGAGGTAAAGTGACTCTTGGCCATCCCTTGGCGGGCTAACGTGTCAGTGATGGTTCTCACCGACGGCAGATAGCATTCCATCTCATCTAAGGGCTGCAGGCATCGAAACGCAGAAGCAGAGAGCAGTACTCACAGGTGCTGAAGGTGTGTGACAGATCTGGGCTATGTGTAGTCACGCAGAAACCTGAATATTTGCTAGCGGAAATATTAGCATACATTCTGGCAGGGCTGTTCATCCACCTACCTTGTTTTCGAATGCTTGCCACTCTGAACCTCCCTAAACTAACTTCTATGCATGTTTTATAAACTTGAATCCCTGGGGGGGAGTTGAACAGTTATTTGGAATTGGACCCCCAATGGTTTATTTTCTCCTATAACTGTCCATGAATTTTTGTTTCCTGTGCTATGTTGTTCTCTGGCATTTTTCCACATAGACTGTTAAAATTTTATAGCATTAACAGCTGTCTGTCTATGATGCTGTTTTTCATTAGATTTAAAACAAATTGTTATATTGTTTCTCTTTGTTAAGTACTTTGGAGCAACTATTTTCAGAGGGGTGCTATACAAAAATAAAATCAGTTTCCTTTAAAATATCCTTGGCCTGCCCTTAGCCTTTCTATGTAGCTTAGGCAATTAACAACACTTCTATATTCTCTAGCAAATGTTTGTTTGAATCTTGTACTTATATTTTCATATTGCTTTCCTTCAGTTTTAACATTTAAGATACAGACATTTGTAGATGTTGCATTCCCCAGGAGCGAATCTGCAAGGATGTCACATCACCGCTATTGACCAGGATCTTCTCGACCTTATTCAAGTGTCGATTCTGGAAGACCGGGAGCGGCTGCTCTCAGCTGTCTACCAAGAGCTCCACCCCTCGGATGCCATCACGCAGACTGTGGACTCGCTGTTGGGTAACAGGAACAGAACATGGGCACCCAGAGCCAGTTCTCAGAATTTCACACTATTCATCATTAAGATTTGACTACGGATTAGAACTGAACACATTCTTGCCCTTTTTTTTTTGCTCTGGTTTTGGGTCTCCTTAAAGGTTGCTGTTAAATTATGTGAAAGGAAAAGATTTATGCTGTCTGCCGCACGCAGATCTCTATGGCCCCCACAATGTCGGGAAGTTCACGGCAGCTTTGGTCTCCATGAACAAAGAAATGTTTTCCCCGTATGGAAGCCACCTCAGTGACAGCCATCCATTTACTTTCAGGTGACACAAAGCATTTGAAAATGTTCTATCTAAAACGGTATTAAATACAAGCAAAGAGTAGGATAGTGCATGTTTAAATCTTTGCATGACGTTTGTTTGATTTAAGTTTCCCATGTGTCATTTTCCCACAGAGAAAAGGGACAAAATTTAAACAGGCAGAGGAATTCTCATCTGGTGGAGCTGACAATAAATGGTCAGGAGAATTCAGTTTGTTTGTTTTGGTCATTTGGACATTTACATAATTTATCTGATGGGGTTCCCTGTGATTGAGGGCTCCAGAAAAGGTCATCATGACTCTTCAGTGATACAGAGGCATCAAGGGCAATATGACAGGTTTATAATTTGTCTTTGCAGTACATACATCGAAAGTATAGCTACCAGTACTGGAGGTCAAGCAATATGCTTCATCTACCAGTCTTTACTGGTACAATATAAGATATTATTTATTAAAAAGCGGTTAATAGTTGTAGGGGGAGGTGTGGGACGAGCAGGTTGGGATGCCGTGATCGAAAGATTGCTGGGTGAAATCCCAGTGTCTGCAGAGTGATGTCACTGTTGGGCCCCTGAGCAAGGCCCTAGCTAACCATATCTGCTCCTGGCACTAGCTGACCCAGCTTTCTCAAAAAATGTTGAATAAAAAAATTGGATAAAAGCATTTGCTAAATGTAGTGATAATTTAATTTCAGAAGCACAGCTACCAAGCCATCAGCTAAGGAGCGATTTAGGAGCAGTCTACAAGGTAAAGGCCTTTTTATACCGGGGGCTCCTCCTTAAACCCGTTCTGAATGCTTATTTTCAGTTCCGGGCCAAATGGTCCACCTGAAGACACACAGAGAGACGACAGTCGGCGAGGTCGTAGGCTCCTGCTTGGATATCCTAGGGGTGACCGAGGACCGAGACCTATTTGGCCTGAGGAATGTGGAAGGTGATGGGTCTTTCGGGAAGATGTGGCTTTAGCTTCCCCTTCATCCACATCCCTTCTTTGCTAGAGGGAGCAGTTCGGAATAACGGGAAACCCTCTTTGTCTTTTAAGAGCTTTCAGATACTTTCTTGGTGGACCAGAAGATTGGAGAACTGACTGGATCAGAGAAGAGAATGCTAGAGTTACAGCTTTATAAGAAGGTATGATTACTCTTGTCCTTCATTTAAATACAGGCTTGATGCCTATTAGGAAAACTTGCCATCTTCATATACATGTTTCAGTGCATTACTAGCATTCTTCCTAACATTTGCTTGGGGGAGAGACTCTCATGTGACTCATCTCTATTCACTGGAGTTGAAGCATCCAGACATCAGGTTCGCTGCACCAGTGCAGATTTCGTAAGCCGTGAGTCATCCTGATGCACAGCAAGGCTCCATCTTCGTTTCATATTTGTCCCAGAAGAATCAACACTTAAACAACACATTTTGTGTCCTCTAGTTGTCTTTGTTTTAGGTCGGCACTAATCCACAGCTGAAGCAAATAATCTGTTTTAGTGAATGTCATGCCACATTGACTAGAACTACCTAATGTAAACAAAAACAAAAACAATGGCCAGTGCGCCGGAAAGTTCCTTACCGCTGTGTGGTCCAGTTGAGTTTCATGCTACCTGCAGTCTCTTAGCTCTTTGAAGTATATGGTTGGAGGGTCAGTTCTGATGATCAAAAGCCCCTGCTGGTAAAAAATGCAGCCATGGTTTATTTGCCGTGAAAATAAATAAATGAGCGATTATTTTTAAGTGATGATCTGAGGTTGACCAACTCTTATTCCGCCTCATTTCGCATGCTGTCAGCATCTGTCCCACTTTGCCACTTAGAATAATGCACATGAGGTGGAAACAGCTGTACCGTTGGTGCATTACCCACCCACATTGAAATAAAGTACAATAGGATGTTTGGTTCTGTTCTATTGACCAATGCTACCTATCGAGACGTGCTATTGTGTCTTTCTGCAGTGCAGTTTGACTGTTTTAGGATTAGGGTTAGGTGTTAGGGGTTGGGGTTAGGGTTAGGATTAAGGCTATCGATTAGCACTACGGTAGCCTAACTCGACAAAGTAGCTCAACTCATCAGAAGAGGTACTTGCTTGGTTTCTTGCATATCATTCATTTTCCTGTGATTGACTTTAAAGATCCAGGTTTAGTGAGAGCCCGTCTTCTGAGGCAGTAACCCTTTACCTCTGCCCCCAGGATAAGCCTGGGGATGCCGAGACTCCACAGTTGACCCAGCAAGCTTTGTTGTCCAGTTCCCAAAGTCATGCAGACAGGATCCATGAGCTGACCCAACAGGTGGAATCGCTACGGGACATTGTTCAGCAGGTGTGATCGTGCTCATCTATTAAAATAAAACTGAGAGATTATGTATGGAAGTTGCTGAGTTGCCATGTTACTGGGATGAAGCTTTTACTAATGTAGTCAAAGAATGAAGTATCTCAATTTAAACGTACCTTCAGTTCCCCTCGTTTATCTTTCACCAGTTACTCCATAAGGTCATCGACCCTAGCCATCTATTCCCTGTTTTGAAACTGACTAGCACTGAATCCATTCCTACTCCCCAGGTCCAGGAGCTTCAGCAAAGCCTAGTCTCTTTCCACGCTGAGCTGAAGAACATGGAAAACATAACTCCAGCTCAGGACCAGGGCCTGGCTGAGCTGGAGATACAGATGGGACACACTAAAAGCCGATGTCAGGAGACCCAACTGAGTATCCAAGTCTTACAAGACCAGCTCTGCCACCTTGAAACCAGCAGAATCAGGTGCTTACCTCAGAGGTGGTCACTGTGATGTATTTTCAAGGTGACGTGTGTCAATGACCATTTTACTTGTCTTCTCATTTATACATCTGTACTTGCTGGATCACCACATACTGAATAAACATTATTTAAATTGCTCAGATTAAGGGTGATAGCTAATAAATCCTATTCCAAAACCTCTACACATCTGCTGCGCATAAAATATTTTTTTCTGGTGTCATCACCGGCATCGGGGCTTGTTAGGGTTGTGACTGTTAACTCTTGGCGTTTGTTCAGTCCTCTTCTTTGCCAAATAACCTGATATTGTGGGAGCGCCTGATTAAGAGCTCAGAATTCATACTTTGTATGCTGTGTTTAATCTTGTTCGAAAGGGGCAAAAAAATCTTGTTTCTCAAGTTCATACAGTTAGACTGTAGAAAGTTTATACAATGCAAGTCTGCACACATGAAATATGGAGGATATTAATCATGTTATTAATCAAGCCTCTTTCATAATGTTTTTGTTGGATAAACCAACCTATTGTGGAAACAACAACAGCTGACGTTTAAGCAAGCTCTATTTGACAGGAAATAAAGGGTCTACAGCAAATAAATCAGCTGGTTTTTATTATTCTGTCACTGGCTTCCCTACACTGTCCGTACCACAGCACCTACCAACCAGAACTGGAAACTGTTGTCATTGTAGCCATTTGTCTGCCTTATCGAGAACAGGAACACAAGCGTTTGGCATATTTTTGCTGCTGTCCTAGCCTGTTAGCTGCATCTCTCCATGAGAACATAGATCTCACTCGATAGCTCAGCAGCCATTTCACCGGTGAGGAAATCCTTTCAATGCCTTTTCATCTCCCAGTACTTCTCAGTTTTTGATTAATTATCTGGCTTTTTTTTGTGGTTTTGATAGCTCTTTAGCATTGATAACATTGACCAAACAGGGCACATTCATCAGTACTTAATTGTCCATTTATCTTCTGGGTAGGCTATTTCAGCACACAAAGCAGAACAATTTGTTCATGACTCTTGTATGCCTCCACTCTGATGGAGGTCGGCGACTTGTTTACGTTTGTCTTACAGAGGTCATGACCAGCTGGACATGCTTTGTATTATATATGTACATGTGCTTTTGACAGCATGATGAGCAGAACACTGTGACAATCTGTTAACCTTGAAAAGTATTTATACCTGCAGGGACCTGTTTCTCAAACAAGAAAACACAAGTTGGTAAGAGGTTACTTTCGACTGTAGCAGCTAAATCTTTTGTGTGCGTTAAGCTGGTGTTACATTCCTTCTGATGTCTAACTGAGTGATGTATGAGCCATTGGCAGTATTTGAGCTGCAAGCTTCCCTGTATCAAAGCTCTCCCGGCTGTCTAGGTTTGGTTTTCACATAGGAGGGTGGAGTTGCACTTTCTGGACAAGATGAATCCGGACGGGGAGATCTTTAAAGAGGAGATCCGCCTCATCCACTTGAGTCGACAGGTGGTACAGCTGGAGTCTGCACTGCAGCTTCAGTCTGAGGTATGGAATCACATGTCCCTTTCACCCTATTTACCAATGCAGAGTTGAGGGTTTATGCCGTGCTCCACTGGTACAGGTCCAGAGGTCCTGGGCCATGATGGACCATCTGAATACCCATTATACTGTGTAAGAAAGGCAGTTTGAGGAAGGAATGCTGTTCTGTGTGCAGAGAAGGATGAATCAGCACTGGGACTGGAGATGGTGGTGCCCTACACTTGACGTCAGGTGCCACCCTGAATGAAAAAGGTTCAGCATACCTATTCACCCATCCCTCCATTTATTCCATCCATCCATTTTCTGCCACTTATCCGGGGTCAGGTCGTGGGGGCACCGGTCTAAGCTGAGATGCCCAGACCTCCCTCTCACCAGCCACCTCCTCCAGATCCTCCGGAGAATACCAAGGCGTTCCCATACCCGCCAGCGTGTCCTGGGTCTGTCCCTGGGCCTCCTCCCAGTTGGACGTGCCCCAAGCCCTGCCCTAGATAAATGCCCGAATCACCTCCACAGGCTCTTTTCGATGTGGAGGAGCAGCAGCTCTATCTTGAGCCCCTCCCGAATGTCCGAGCTCCTCACCCTCTCTAAGGCTGTGCCCACACGCCCTGCGGAATACACTCATTTCTGCTGTTTGTACCCGCGATCTCATTCTTTTGGCCATTACCCAAAGTTCATGACCATAAGTAAGGGTAGAAATGTAGATCAACTGGTAAATTGAGAGGTTCGCCTTCCAGCTCAGCTCCCTCTTCACTACAAGAGAATGGCACAGCGTCCGCATTACTGTTGGCACTACACCAATCCGTCTGTCAATCTCCCGCTCCTTTCTTCCCTCACTCTTGGCCATCCATCCATCCATCCTCTTATTTAATGTTGGATTCCAGACTTGGCCTGGAGCCTATCTCTGAAGACTCAGTTCACAAGGTACAGTAGGTGAACATCCTGCGGGGTATTTTTGGGGGACTGTTTAGTGAAACAAGGCCATCAGTGGTTAGACTTAACCATGATGCCCCCTGCTGTTCATCAGTCTTGGAGGTACATTGCGACATCCAGCACCAGTCTCTCCTGTGTCTGTCCACACCAGCAAGCCTCCTCCGCACGTATAGTTACTCAAATGAGAGACATACTAAGGATATTGGGCCTTAAGTGCTTCCTGCTGCAGTGATTTAGCTGTCGAGATTTAGCGGGAGAGTCTGGCGGTAGACATGCATGATCTGTATGTTGTGCAGTCACTGCAAAATCACAGGACGACCCTGTCCTTTCTAGGTCACGCGTGAGGAGAGCGATCTGTACTGTGTGGGAGGGTGACAGCTTCGTGGCTGCACATGGAGGTCATCTACATCTCTTACACTTGCTCCGTCATTGATGGTTTTAGTGGAAAATGTAGATCTGATGTGTTTCGGTAATGGGAAGCCTATGGCCTAGAGTAGACATGTCCTATGGACATAGATATCTGGCCCCCATTAATGTCTATGTCGAGCCAGCCTGAGTGGGTGTAAAAGCATCGGGGAATGCAAGACTACCTGTAATTATGCTGAAGCTGAAATGCTATGAGGCAGCTTTGTGGGGGTGGAAACACACTAAGGTTCTAAGCATGACATATGTACCAGGTACAGATGTTTGGGGTGGGGTGGATTGTTGGGGGGGCAGCCTAAGCATTGAAGGACTACGTGTATGCGCCTGCAGCAGTTCCAGAGGAACTAAGAAAATATTTTTTAATTGCCAAAATTCCTCAGGACTGCGGAGCATGTGCAATGCAGTCGATGGCAGAGAGCTGTGTGGCGTTTTTTTGGACAGTGAAATCGTGGGGGCTGTGGGACACCACTTGAAAAGAACTTTCTGGAACGTTCTCCCTTCCCTCCCTCCCATTCTTCAGCTGTCTTGAGGTGAGCTGTTACGCCATGGGCAACCCCCCCCCCCATCACTTGCTAGCCAGCAGAGCACAAAGATGCTGGTGGTTTAGCTTGACTGCAGCTTTGGTTCCCTCGCTGTCATGTGGGTTGGGAGACCTGGAGGTTCTGTTCCCAGCGTGCATCCCCAATCCGTTCCATTTCATGGAGATTAAAAATTCAGGACGACCGGCGGCCACAGCTTGCTCTGAACCAGGTCAAATCCTTTGCCTGGTCCCAGCTTTGACTTGGGAACAGTACCGCCCGATCAGCACATGTGACATCACCCAGGCCCGGAAACATTCGTCTGCATGACACAACGTTGGCTGAGAGTGACTGTCTTTGTGAGCACGCTCTGAAAATTGGGGTCGACCTCCTTTTCACTATTGATTACAGTCCTCCCCCCCTCACATCCTTCAGCAGTTACCCAGCTCACACATGCTCAGTGACTTCCCCGCCCCCCCCGCCCCCATTTTTCTTTGCGTGTGTTCTTGCCCCATGTACAACCCTATCCTGTGTGGCCAAGGGTTTTCATACGTCGGTACTGAGTTACAGTCCAGCCCCCTCTCACCACTCCCAGACAGACGGACCCGTCAGCGTCGTCCAAGAGCAAATGACCTGTAAGAAGTAAAATTCTTTGGTGGGAGTCAGACTTCCAACTCGGATGGAATCTAAACAAAAGGCAGCATATGCATTATTTTAATGTTTTGTGTATTTTTTGTTCATGACCCCCCCCCCCCCTTCCCCACCCCAGTGCTATAGAAGAATTACGGGCGTCCCCGTTCTCTTTCATCTTACCGTTTGGGAAGCGTGTGCAGACTTCCAGTGATGATGTGCGTGAGGGAACAACTAGCTAGACCAGTAATACATTTTTATGCGGTTCAGCACATTTTTACGTAGCTTTGATAGTGAGGCATTTATTTACTGTGCGCCCCCTCCCTTCCTGAACAGGACGAACACAAATCACCTATGCATGGTGAAGGTCTGTCTCCGGAGTTCTCTCACTCACCCACCCCCACACACACACTGTCACTGGTCACTTTCACTTATTATTATGTTATTTTATACTTGTCACGTTAACTTTTAGTTTTTTTTTTTACATATTAAAAGCATATTTATTTACATATAAACCCTTGTGGATACCGTTGCTGTTTCACGCTCTCCTATGTTTCACACTTTAAATACTGGTAAACCCCCCCCCCTTGTCAAATGCTATTTGTGCGTCGCATTGTGGTCCACTCCACTTGACTTCTGTTGGCCTGGTTGTGGCCAGGTTGGGGGCTCAGAGCGCTGCTGGTCACATCGCTCACATCAAATCACATCCCTCACATCAAATCACATCCCTCTGTCCTGCAGTTATGGATTTATGGCCGTGCTCCTGGATGCACCTCAGGAGGCCAATCGCAGGAGCAGCAGAGCAAGGCTGGGGGGAACAGCTTTGCCGGGCAGCAGGTGGCGGCCCAGACAGAGAATTAGTATCTCCAGCCCAGTAAGCTGGTGAGAGACTGACATCAAACATGGCCCAGACACCTGGGAGCCACATGCATCGGCTTGCCCATTTAATACTTGCGTGGAAAACAGTCTCTGCTTCTGACGTCGCTTTGCGTGACCTGAGCAGCTTTAATTCAGAGCTAAGCCTCCAGCCTTAAATCCGAACTCGTCCCTCTTAGCATTGCAATGCTACATGCTCACAGCACCGTTGCCTAGGACACGGCCATCCGATATTGGTGTAATTACATTGTTCCGGCACCAAGTGCTGTGAGGTCCAAAGGGACATGCTTTGAGATGGGCCCTAGGGTTCTAGAAAGGCACATCACAAATCTGACCCCTCTTCCAGGCAGGGGGGGGGGGGGGGGCGACCCCCCTGAAAACAGGCCCGCACGCATTTGAGAGGCCTTTTTTTCCCCGGGACTTTCCCCCCCAGCGGCAAAGGGGGCCTTTTAAGTCCC
>JAODKE010000068.1:5834219-5852650 GCA_026779605.1 Mormyrus hasselquistii
CCAGGCGCTCGCCATCGAGCCCCACCCCCAGGCCTGGCTCCAGGGGGGGGCCCCGGTGACCCGCGTCCGGGCAAGGGCATAGATCAATGAATGTAAATATTGAATTTGTAACCGTGAACCTCACAGTGACTAATCCACTCCAAATGGAAAGTTCTGGTCAAGCCAGGCATAGTGGAGAACATGGTTCTGCTTGTGGTTTTTGGGTTGGTGCCAGTCAGCGTCTCTTCCCCCTTAGAACGTTTCATTCCTCATAACCAATTAATCCTTTTGCTTCAAGAAATGCTGGTGTTGCATCACCGATACGGCGGACGTCTGGCAAGCCGCTTCAATGGGCACAGCATCAATCACGGCTCAGGGTCACCGAGAGTGGATCAACTGCTGCACACCCAACAATAACACCCCTCCCCCCCCAAAACGGCCTGACATCGGCCCTCCTCATTAATATAATTAGTGGCACCCCTGGGACACAAGGATGTGGGCGTCCGAAGCCACCTGTTCTCACGGTGATGCCACGCTGAGTGTAATCCCACGAACGTCCTCGTGGCGGAGCAGGGGGTGGCAGTGAGAGATAGATCACATGGTTCTGCACGCCAGGGCAGGGGTTGGCCAAAGTTCTCTGTGACACCCAAGTGGACCCCTTGTGGTCTGGGACAATGGTTGAGATCCAGACTAACATCTGCTAGAGTAGCTTCTCTAAAGGTTTGACGCATCTGTGTTTCCATTTTCCAGATTCTGAGGATGGAGTCGCAGCCGTCCCTGAAGGTGTCGGCTCTTTCCACCCTCCCCCCGAAACCAGTGTCGAACGGCAGACTTGAGCTCCCTAGCTATTATGCGATTGCCCACACCTGTCGGGTGGTCCGCTCTATGATAGGCGCGAACAGAGGAGGGAACATTGGATACAGTCTGCTAGGCATAATCAGAGTCTGAGAGCCAGTCTTTACCGTGGTACATTCTGCTCCGCCGGTGCCAGCCGTCATGGTGTGCATTTCCCAGTGGGGTGGAGATGCCACTGTGGATTGGCCGAGAGAGCGAGAGAGAGAGACAGGGGGTGGCTACAAACCGCACCAGTACCAGGCCAATGGTACAGCTGTGGTATCTTCAGGATCCAATAGTCTGCTTTACCAATCAAATGTATGCTACTGAGTTTCAATGGCGTCTTCTTATCCGGCTACGCTAACAACACGTGAGAGCTGTCGTCTTAACTATGGTTGGATGGGTGGGTATTCTGCTACCATCAACTGCATGTGAGAGACCAGACAGCAGAACGCCAACGTGCTAATCATATGTTAACTGCTGCATGTACTGGGAGTTTGTCTTGACAGTATTGGTGCATACATTCATAAAAAAACATAGAATATAAATTAAGGAAAACAATTGTAAAATACAACAGATTTAAATATGAGCGACAGTGCAAATCAGAACAGATTACATCCAGTAAAAAATGTCAATCTCTCCAACGAGAGGGACCAATATTTAAAATACTACACAGTAACAGCATTAGCATTATGCACATTTCACAGATGTTTATATGTTAAACCCTCTTTTCTAGAAGAAACATACACTATACATTTTGAAATTTTAATGGCTGTTATTTATCATTGTCTGAATTGAAGTTTCTCAAAAATCCACATCGTTTTGCCATGACAACTCAAAACAAATCAATACAAACAGGACTGATATTTCAAAAGTATTCAAAATAACTTGACATACATTATTATTACAGTCTATGGCATATTAAAGTGGACATTAATTAGGAAAAATGTCCCATGGGCTTCCTGTGTTATTAAAGGTCAAATATGTATGTCAATGAATGCACAAAACGTACCAAAACAGTGTGCCTCTGCAAACATTGAAATATATGAAAACAAAAATGAGATCATCATCTTTGGGCATATAAATATTTCACTGTTTTCCATGACTCTTTTCCACGGCTCTTTTCCTCTGCCTTGTTGGACAGGAATTCAGGAATTGTCATCTTCTAAACTGACACAGGAAAAAGAGATTTTTAGCGACTCAGCTTTTGTGAGAATCCCTTCCATATAAAAGAATAGTATCAATAATGGATGACTTTACCAAGAACAAGTTAACAAATAATGAGAGCAAAAAAGGATGGTAGACTGGAGAGTGGCAGTGTATCGTTGATACTAGTTAAGATTACCAGGCAATGGTGAAAGAGGCTAATCTTCAGAGACGGTTCCTAGCAAACTGTCCACTAATGGAAAATTGGCATGGCCCCCGCCCCCAGAAAAAAAAAAAACCTCATGGGTCTTAATACCTTTTGAAAAGAGAATCACCACAGATGTTTAACAAACCAGCATGTAACTATCAGGGCAAGTTAGTCCTTTATAACCAGGATTCTTAGGTCTCCTGTGCCCTTTGTGAAGGTCTACATTATGCGCAGTATATACATATTAAGACATTATAGCAAATATATATAGCATGGCTCTCTTACATGCATAACTCAGGGTTCCTTCTCTTTCCCCTCATTCTGCAAAATCCCAGGCTTGACCTCCATTGTGTTTTGACTCCTAACCCAGTGCAGGGGAAGAGCACAGAGGAACGAGGAGAGCTGAAATGCGGAGTGAGCCAGAATCTGCAGGGGAGGGTCGTTCCATCATAGAGGAAACTCGGGACAGTTGAAAGTGCAGCAGAAAGACTCAAAAACAGCCCAGTGAGGACAAGTTGACAGCTTTTACACCACTTGGCTATACGCATAAACCTGGAACACACCAAGTCGATTTTCGGCCCCTTGGAAGCTGTCGAGCTGTCAATGAGTGTCAGCAACTGACCGTTAGGCCGCTGCGTGCGAGACAGTCTGACACAGGTGGTCCCCATTGGCACCATTTTGGACAACTGAGCTTGCTGGATCGGCGTCGGAGCTAACTGGTGAAACAGCACTCTCTGATTGGGCAGTAGGACAACCGTCACCTCCAGCATTGGCTGGCGCTCATTTTTCCGTTGTCGGCTTGATGCGAAAACAGCTTTACGAGCCCAAGAACAGTGACAGCACCTTTCGGTTTCCTGCACTCCAGTCCTCGCGTGACTCCTGTCTGCCAAAGCGCTGTCAAAAACGCAGCACTGATCTCATCCGGTGGGGCGCGGCTGGGGCAAACCCATCTGCTGGCATGCTTGTCGCTCAGTGGCATCGAGTAGACTTATCACCTGCCTGTCATCTCTCATTCTCTGGCCCCGACAGGCACTTGTTTTTGACATTTCACAGGTCTTGTGTGGGTCTACCCCTCTAATGGATTCAGGTTAAAATAATAAGTAAACATGCTCATTACTATTAGAGTGTGAAAAAAATAGGAGTTCCCAAGACCTACATGGAGCTGTCATAATCCACAACGCCTGTGATATCCCATGAGGCAGAGCTGATGGACGAATCTGCAGAACAGATCTTCAACCACCAGCTCCAAAAACTCAGTGAACGAAAAGGAGCCAATGTCATCGCCGGAGTTTGGCTCGCTCGTCTTTGCGGCAATAAATCACAAACGTGTGGCGCCGTGTCCTTGGTCCACACTGTTTGGAAGCAGAGGCTGATCCTTCGCCATCTGTTTCGTGGAAACGAATGCCCAACAGATATTTCCTGTAAGCTACTGCTGACAGCTTACGTTGGTTGGGGAGTTAAGTTTTCTTTATGGGTAAGACCAAGTTAATAACAATTTGCAATATAATAAAACCAAAAGTGGCCACGCGTTTTTGTTTGGGTCTATATATCTATGTATTTTGGCTTTTAGATCCTGTCTCATACCATTTTGCTGCTTCCTGTTAGTTTCGAATGGAATGGTAGGGACCAGGAGCAGCAAAAATGGGCATGTAGCAAAAAAGGTGTTTTTAGCAGTTGCTGACATTACCGCGCATATGATTTATTGTCTTTAATAAATTGTGACGACTTAAACGGTTTCAGTAGATGGCGCGTTCGGTATAGTCATGGACTGACAATAGTCAAAGTCAAAACAGAATACAGACGTTGTGAGCGTCCAGATTCAGAAGGTCCCACGTGGTGCCATTAATTGCAATAATGGATGTCGCGAGGTCCCTGCGGAAACTTGGGGATATCCGCCCAATATTCAAATACACTTGATTAAATTTCGCGGCTCGGTGGATAACAGTAATGCTTCTGTTTGTGAACTTTTGCTTCAGGTATCAATTTACGAAGTACTACATATTTAACTAGTCCAAATTGTTTTAAACGGCGCTATTTAAATTAAACGGTATTAAAGTATAATATGTCATCCCCAGTGTAAAACATGCCTCTGTATGTAGGGTTTATATAATCCTGCTGTTTCATTATTCGTATAATATGCTTTTGCTAATATTCAGGAGGGGTTCAAATTTAATCCGTCTTGTACAGGAGAAGGAAGCCCATTGAATTGCGTTATAATGCGCATTTCCAAGCCTTAAAGGAACGTTTTGCGCTCCTGCTTTTTAATAAACCAACTTTGTTCACCGCTGTTAGAAACATATTTCGGTTAAGTCGTCCCTTTTACTATTTGCTGTGAAGAAATACAAAAATCAAAATTTCTTTCTGTTTTTATTGTCTTGATTTTGGACTCATTTGCATTATGTTAAACAAGCCTGTCTTTTGGTACTACTTGCTACTTAAATGCCAAGCCGCCGTTACGTCTGTCCTTAAGAAAACGCTTACACCCTGTAATACATATCGGATCGGCGCTTGAAGGCTTACCCTATTGGCTTTGTTTAAGGTGCATGCGTCGCTCTTCTGCATTTAGATTAAAATTTAAGGTTACGGGATCCCTACTCCATAGCCTACCTGTCATTTTCCACGCGGTGTTTACCATTCAGATTTCGTTTGGGGGAAAAAAATCCTCACGCATGGAATAAACATAGTCCATATGGTATATTTTGACGGGATAGCATTCACAGACTAAACATTTCAGTGGGTATTTGTAAATGTAGACAAACGTAATACTATGGACTTCTCTCCTGTAGTCGTTGGGTTCTCACTTGTGTATATATGTATTTTATATTACATGTTTATCATGTAATCACTTTTCTTACCCCAGCAGTATCAGCTATTGGGCACTGTTACTCGTCACCCTTGTATATTCATCCTCCTCCCTAACTCTTTTTGCAGAAATATACCGATCGTTTTGTAAACCTATGCAGCTGTGTGTTATGTAAGTAAACGCAGGTAACTTGCTCGCCTTTAAACCAGCCAAGGCTGCGATCCGATGTTAACTGCTGGGATGGATTAAGTATAAAATACTAAGCGCAAAAGGGTCATTTCAGCATATACTGGTGTTCTTTCGCGATCGTTTTCTCTAATACACAACCACTTATGTGTATAACTGTGAGAATGACGAATATGCCTAAAGCAACGCTTACTCAACCTTTAACAGTGACGATGTACGGTATATCAGCAGTTTGGAGAAAGACAAATGTAGAGAAAGAAAAAATTAATTTAGAGAAAGAAAAGACAAATAGAGAAAGACCCCCCTTTTTCGAAATAGAATGTTTGTAATCGATCTTTCAGCTCATCCGGTGAAAAAGTATGCTTTCTGTATACATAACTTACTCCTTAAAAGAATTTGCTAAAGCAGCATCGAACCTTAATGAAGTGTTCCTTTCGCTAAGTTATATGTAGCTCATTTAAGCACTTTTAAAAGCAGGCATCAATTCTGAAGTCAGAAATAATGTGGCATGTTTGTATTTATATAATTTTCATCTTAATATTCGGAAGTTGGTCTTATATGGTGGAAGATAAATGTCCTTCTGTATGAATTATTTTGCAAACATATTCCCTGCGTGGTTTTAATTCTCATTTGGCAAGTGGGCCGTCGTAATTGCTCTCCCAGGCCGCGAATACATTTTCTTGGGGAGAATTTTGCGGGGCTGTTGAGCTGCGTGGAGGCCGTATGGACTGCTGTCTCACGTCCACAAGGCCGCTTGTGTGCTTTTCATCCGCCTCACTAAGCACTCCGGCAACCTGTAAACAGCATTTCATTAATTAAAAGTTAGATTACATTCAAACATTACATGATGACATGAGGCATGTTTGTGAGCATGCGAGGGATCAGTAATACTCTGTGGAAATAAAACGCATAAAGCAGCTTATTTTTAAGGCGAATCGTTATTTGTTATGATTGGGGACGTTTTCGCACTGTAATGAGAGCCATATATAGAGCAGATGCGTGGTAAAATGTAATATTAACGTCATCTTATGAAGATGTAATAATTGTAGAGTATATTTTCTGACATTTTAATTTGCCGGTAAAAAAAAAAACTTAATGTGAGCATTGATTTGTGTGTGTTTGTGTTGTTAAATGTAGATTAGTCTGTGCTATACTGGAAAAGGGGTTCTAGTCAATCACAGTTAAATGTAAGGTGTTGATGCTGTTACTTTAATTGACTGGGTTTGCATATTCTAGTAGGTGTTGCGCAGCAGCGCTGCAGCCAATCAGAGGCCCCGCACACTCTGATTGGCTCTGCATCGGAGGCTGCCTGGCTCCGTCTGCAGGGGGAGGTTACAATTTGTACTCCGCTCATCCATTCAACTCCTGTAGTCAGCAAAACAGCCTGAGTGCAGACTGGCGTGGCAGGCGTCTCCGGCAGGGATCCCAGGGAGCCGTGAGCTTGCACTGAAGTGAGGCGAGCCAGCCCCACTGCAGCGGCACTAAATCTCCAGTCTGTCAGCGAGTGGGGGAGAGGACAGGCAGCCCGGACAGGCGGAGGGGAGGGGGAAGCTGAAGACGGAGCGAGCCATCGATTCATTTCTACAACTGATGATAATGGGGAGTTGGTGGAACTCTGCTGCTCCGGATAAAACTTAAATAAGAGTGAAGGGCTTTTTTTGCCGGACGCCAGGCATTCCGCTGGCGGGAGGAGGGAAAGGTGGGGACAGAGAAGCTGATTTGCATTGGAAAAGGTGACACCAAAGAGGATTCGATCCCCACGCTCGGCTCTGCTCCCTGCTGCTGCCCTGTCAGCCCTTCCCAGAGTTCTTTATCCCTCCGTCCTTCCTCCCTCCTCTTTTGCCTTTTTTAAATGCCCCTCTCTGTACGTCCCTCCACTGCTCGGCAGGTAAACAAGACTCATGGTCGATGCCAAGGGGAGGAACATGAAATGTCTGACTTTTTTCTTGATGCTTCCAGAGTCTGTGAAGAGTAGGTCGAGCAAAGGGGCCAAAAAGGGCAGCCCCACCAACTCCAAGTTGCCCCCAGTCTGTTATGAGATCATCACCCTAAAAACCAAAAAGAAGAAGAAGATGGCAGCGGAGATCTTCCCGGCCAAAAAGGCGACCTCGGGCACCACTGTCCAGCAGTTTCAGCAGCAGAATCTGAACAACAACAACACGATTCAGAGCTGCAACTGGCAGGGACTCTACCCAACCATAAGGGAGAGGTAGGTCAAGGCGAGGATGGGGCTCGAACCCGTGCAGGTCCGGGGACTTGTGGGGGGGGGGGGGGGGTAGAGGATCACCCAGACCCCCCGCCAAGTTTGAGAGCAGATAAAGTGCGCGCGATGTCCGAACAGATGGCCATGTTTTGGCGCGGTGGCGTTGTTTCGGGGAAACATGCGCTCTTCCTGCTGTTGACCTTCAGAAGGATGATGCACCAGGCTCTGGGCTCACAAACACTCACATGTGTTCGTCTTGGCTTGACGGCACAAGGATGCTGCGGCTTTGAAGGATGCTGTACTGCTTTTAGGTGGGGTGGGGGGAGGGACATGCGTCCCAGCGGGTGCCTGGCAGACGGGACATTTCTGCACCAGGGACGCTCCTGCATATGCTGCCCCTGGAGTCCTGCAAATTGCAGTGTTGTGGGGGTGGGGAGAGCAGACACCCGATGACACGTTGCAGCGTCGCAAGGGATGCGGATGGGGGCTCCACGGGAAAGCCCTTTCCTGTCACAGCGGGTGTGTTTACCAAGAGGGCCCCCACACTGTGGCCACTTGTTTACCATTTTCAAGACTGTCCCGCAGTGCAATAGCAGTCATATTTCAGATGCAGTATTTCCTTTTACTATTAAGACCCAGGGTTTTAGCTTACAGTACGTTGCATATTGTGTATGCACGTTTGCTATGAAATATAGTGCTTGCCTCAGCAAGGCCGGGATGATTTCTGGGGGGGGGGGGCAGACAGACAGTGAAGCAGGGAAGGAAAGTTGAAAGTTAATCAAGGATCCATTTGAGGGATATTACTGTTTGTCTGATGGGCTAATTTCTTGTTTGGCAAACAGGCCAAAGATGCGCTAGTTTTAAACCCTGATTGTTCGAGGTTGGGGGTGGGCTGCATCTGCTCTTTTATGTCCTTGATTTTGTTAAAGAAAACTGTATTTTAAATTTGAGTGTGAGAAAAACTAAAATTACAGTTTGTACAGGAGAAGGAAAATTCCAAATATTTTCATTTATGCTTAGAAGTTTTTTGCCTTGGCAGCCGCATGGATTTGCTGGCGTCCTGGGGGTTGGGTTCCGGGGATGTTGCGATGTTTGAGGAGCCGCTGAACACCCTCCAGCACATTCAGAAGGGGCCGGAACGCGATGCCCCCTGGCCCTGGCCACCTGGCCTGACTCGCCCCTTTGCTCTTGGTTTGCAGGAATGCCGTGATGTTCAACAACGAGCTGATGGCAGACGTGCACTTCGTGGTGGGCCCCCCCGGGGAGACGCAGAGACTGCCTGGGCACAGGGTGAGTGGAGACGGCTGAGGATGGATCACGTTTATAGGTGGGGGGGCAGAATAAATATCTCATCGCTGGGTGCCCTGAGCATTGCTGTATAAATTATCTGCCTCATTACAGCACGTAATGCTAATCAAATCCTGCACGTTTGCATCTTATGGTAGTTTTGCTTAGTTATGCGAGGAAACCGAGCTTGAGGATGAACTGGGGGGGAGGGGAGGTGAAGCGAATGCTGACAGCACTCAGAACTGTGCCATGTCCCCCATGGGACCCCCAAGTTCTCCGCTGCGATCTCAGCATTGGGGTCTTTGTGATTTTGGTGCAGTGCTGAATCTCGCCCGTTTTCGGTGAGGGTTGCATTGCCGTGGCGATCAGGACAACGAGAGAGGCTCTGCTCACCTGTTGAGTCTTGCACTGATCACGGAACGCTGTTGAGTTCAGAGCCCTTAAAGGTGTGTTTTATACAGTTATATAAAATTCAGATTCAGTACCATATTGAGAACTAGGGAAACAGCTTCCCTGTTTGGGTTTTTATTTTACCCTTGACTACTTTGCCATCTGCTGGTCTGCAGCAGTATAGAATCCCCTTATATTTGTCATAACTTTGTTTTGGTATGAACTCATAAAGGAAGTGTAGGGATTCCTGTGAGCATGATGAGTGATTCGTAAGCTTTGCTCTAAAAAAGATAAGTACAAATTAAAGGCTGAAGCCATTCACAGCAAGGGAGATCAATTCTTATCCAATCTGCCATAACCTGCTCACCACCATCATTGCAGACTGAGGCCCTGAATTTGCCTGTTACCTGGTGATTGATATTCGCTGATGATCATCCCTGGTTTGGAATGCTACCCCATGGATTAAATGCCGATTTTTCTATTTTCCTCCATCCCACTGTATTTCCAGGAAACATTAGTTTCCTATTTAAATATTAAGGCACGGACGTGGAGTGGGACCTTCCCAAATTTTGGTATTCAGAAGCAAGTGTGCTTTTTTTTGCAGCTTTGTTCTGTTGCAGTTTTGTGATATGGAGCAGACCGCAGCGTTCGGGACTTATTGTGTGTGCAATGCAGAGACAGAAAAAAACATACTCGCGCCCCCCCTCCCCCCAAAAAACAGAGTACTTCAGCAGCTGACTCACCTTGCATCCCGTTTGCCGTTTTAATATTTTTATTTTTGGCTGTTCAGGTTCACGCTGCTCTTACTGGTAGTGCAGTTTGTGCCTCAGCAGGTTAGGACACTCTGTCAGTCATCAGAAGGTCGTCGGTTTAAATCCCCGGCTCAGCAGAGTGATCTGGGCCCCTAAGCAGAGCCCTTAACCCCTAGTCGCCCCTGGTACCGTCTGACCCTGATCTCTCGACCGCATGTCGCCTTGGACGAGAGCATTTGCTAAATAAACATGCATCTTGAGTTTGTCTCAGTCACCGTAGCACCTGCCGTCTTTATGAATGTTCAAAGACAGGGTCAGTGAAAGGCTGAACTTTTCATCACATTCACTAATCACTCATCTGCTCTTTTCAGTTTCAAGCTGCAGACTGTAGGGGGAAAAAAATCATCTTTGCCCAAGTCTTTTAAAATTTATTTTTATTACTATTTTAGTCCAGCTAAACCGTGACACCTGGAAACAGCCTCAGCACCTCATTCCCCGGGGCGACGGTTACAACAATAATTATACCAGCTGTGCATGCATTAGGTGCGCTCCGGCAGGGCCTTTGGAAGTGGGATGGACGTAACAACCACATTTAGTAAAACCGCAGGAGGAAACGCCAGATTTAGCTCAGATCCACGGCAGCCAAATATGCCGAAATGATACAGCCTCGACTGCTTAACTAAACAGTTTAACATCTCCTGCAAATATGGTCACTAGTTCTGCATCCAGCATTACCCTCTGTGCTGAGCTGCCCCCCCCCCTCTCGGAAAGTGTAGCAATGGACTGTATGCGTGTCCAGTGTGGCGCTGGAAGAGTGAAAAGCAGCAATATGGGGAAGTTGTGGCCTGGGAAAGAGAAGCTAGGAATGAGCGACTGTGCAGAATCAGTGAGGTTCATGACCAGGGCCATCTGTAAGGGGTAGGGAGGAAAGGAAAAGACTTTTTGGGCGCAGACAGTGGGGGGGGGGCTCATGAGTCTGTGAGCATGGATGATGGTGCCTTTGGTTTTGTTTCCTGGCCACGTCATTGTGCAAGTGACCGTGTGACTGCTGCATGCAGTAAAACAACAGGGCTTAAAAAAAAAAAAGTCCATGCCCTCCCTTGTCATGTGACCCACTTATTGGCGGTTACCCTCTCTTTTCCTCTCTCTTTCTCTCTCTCTCTCCCACGCAGTACGTTCTGGCCGTGGGTAGCTCCGTGTTTCATGCCATGTTTTACGGGGAGCTGGCGGAGGGCGACGATGAGATCCGGATCCCCGACGTGGAGCCGGCTGCCTTTCTCGCCTTGCTGAAGTAAAGCTCTCATTTAACTGATGACTCTTTCAGCCCCCCCACACTATCTGACTCTCACCTTCAGCCTGTATTTCACTGTTGTCTAGATGCAGCATGAACTGAGGCGGATCTTTTAAATCCACTGTACTCTCCAGCTGAGTAATACCTTTTCTGGAAAGTACAGCTATCCATTTCCACCCTATAGTTAATGTTGTTATAGTTAATGTTTTTTCCCATATTGCCACATCAGTTCAGTCTGAAAATGTACTAAATGACACCCATCAGAATTCAGGTCTTTCAAGAATTTATGCATCTCCATTATGTGAGAAAATAAAATGTGGCACTTTTCGGATGGGTGTGGGGAAAATGATTCATTTTTCCCATTTATTATTATTATTATTAATATTATTATTATTATTTTTGAGAGCCTTCTTTGTCATGAGAGCTGAGGAGCCTCTAAGAGCCCCATGCCCTTTGGTGTTGATGAACAGGGGCAGCTTTGAAGCTCTTCTGATTTCCCATGGTCTTTGTGGAAACAAGGGCCAGTGAGTGGGAGGAACATGTGAGCACACTTAGAGTTAACAAACAGAGGGCTTTCTGTTCTGCTGTGAAAACCCCCGTTTTTGTCCGGGATCCGGGATGTCAGACGCACAGTGCATGATGACGTGGAGGCAAAGACGTAAAGGGGGTAACGGTGGCGGTTGAAGAGGTCCCAGTCCTGTGTGCTCGTGGGTAGAAGCCCTCTCTCTGCTAAATAATGTCCCTGGGGATGGCTGTACTTGTGCTTACACTGAGTAATTCATCCTTAAATGGCATCTCGTGATCCTGTTCCAGAGGTCGCCAAAGAGGTTTGCATGTTGTAACCTTTCAGACTATTAGCATATTCATATGGTAATTGAAAAAATATTTATTTACATAAAATAATTTGAATATCAGTAATTTTTAGAATAATCATTTTTGTTTATCTTTTACAGCCAGTTTAATGGTCTGCTTTAATATGTTAAGTTTTTTTCCTCAGCTTTAACATTTTTTTCACTTTAACATTGTTAGTTGTACTAGTGTTATATATGTGCATACCCTGCTGCGGGGTGGCCTTTAAATAAGCACAAGAAGAACTGTTTAGTATGTTTTTGTTTTCCTGACCTGGTGTCTCATAACTCCCAGGGATGAAATTGAGGCAATTCTACGAGGGCTAAAATATGTATTGACATTTAGATAGCTGAGAAAGTCATTGGTACTGTGGATGTTAGATGACTGAAGTTGTTTGTCGTCTGTGTTCCTCTTCCGTAGGTATATCTACTGCGACGAGATCGACCTGAGTGCCGACACAGTCCTGGCCACCCTGTACGCGGCCAAGAAATACATCGTGCCCCACTTGGCAAGGGCTTGCGTCAACTTCCTGGAGACTAGCCTGAGCGCCAAGAACGCGTGTGTGCTGCTGTCGCAAAGCTGCCTGTTCGAGGAGCCTGACCTGACACAACGCTGTTGGGAAGTCATCGATGCACAAGCTGAGCTGGCACTCAAGTCCGAGGGCTTCTGCGACATCGACTGCAAGACTCTGGAGAGCATCCTCGAGCGGGAGACCCTCAACGCCAAGGAGATGGTGGTATTTGAGGCGGCAATGAATTGGGCCGAGGCTGAATGCCAACGGCAGGAGCTGGCGCTCTCCTTCGACAACAAACGCAAGGTCCTGGGCAAGGCCGTCTACCTGATTCGCATTCCCACCATGGCCCTGGACGACTTTGCCAATGGTGCCGCCCAGTCTGGCGTGCTCACCCTCACTGAGACCAATGACATTTTCCTCTGGTACACGGCAGCCAAGAAGCCAGACCTGCAGTTCGTCAGCCAGCCCAGGACGGGTCTGGTGCCTCAACGCTGCCACCGCTTCCAATCCTGTGCCTACCGGAGCAACCAATGGCGTTACCGTGGACGCTGCGACAGCATCCAGTTTGCAGTCGACAAGCGCATCTTTATCGCTGGCTTCGGTCTCTACGGCTCCAGCTGCGGGTCAGCGGAGTACAGTGCCAAGATCGAACTCAAGCGCCAGGGTGTTGTACTGGGTCAGAACCTGAGCAAGTATTTCTCGGACGGCTCCAGCAACACCTTCCCTGTGTGGTTTGAATATCCGGTGCAGATTGAGCCAGACACGTTCTACACGGCCAGTGTCATCCTGGATGGCAATGAGCTTAGTTATTTCGGCCAGGAGGGTATGACGGAAGTCCAGTGCGGGAAGGTGACCTTCCAGTTCCAGTGTTCCTCGGAGAGCACCAATGGGACAGGCGTGCAAGGCGGACAGATCCCAGAACTCATCTTTTATGCCTGACTCTCTGCTGTCCTCCATTCGGTTTCGGTGCCGCTGCAGAGCTGTGTTCTTGCTCAACTGATCCTGTTTAGCGCACAACCGCCGTCACACACCGAGCATGGAGAAACGATCCTCATTATCGCGCTGTGCGTTGCTCAGTTTTGCGTGCACCTGTGACACATGTGGGCCTTGGTGGGCGTAAGTCAGGGGTAGCGATATATACAGGTTCTCCTAACATAACACTAAACGCAAGGATACACCGCAGCCCTGGGAATCTTTACGTATAAGTGCGTGAGTCCTAAGTATGAGTGTCGGCCCTGGAGTGGATGAACAGTCACTGGTAAGTTCATAAGTCCGATGGCAAACAGTACAGTTATGTCAGACAGAAACACTGAAACACATTCAAAAAAACAAATTATCTTACCACTTCACTCCTATATAAACTATGAAACTGCATTCGTTTCCCTTCTTCTCAGTTCAGTCTTTACCTTTGACACCTAAGGTGTTTAAATGAAAATGCGTCTAGTGAAAAGGTGAGAGTGCCCCCAGGTGTACTGGAGGTCAAAATACATCAGTGGCCTCCGGGGCTTTCTTTCGTCGTCCTAGATGTTTCAGGCTCAACATGTGTCATATCACACACTAATTAGATGCTTCTCTACCAGATCAACTTTTGTTGTCTATTTATAATGACACTTATGAGAGGCACTAACAGTTAGGGAGCGATGAAGGCCATTCTCACCCCAGAACAACTTTAAGTAGTGACAATTAGCTCAGGTCCATCGAGACCTATTTGTAGGTGTGTATATTTAGTGTTAATCCGAGAGTGCCCCTCTGTGTTTCATTTAACTAATGATCTGACATATTTATGGCATATTTATGACCATCTATAGTCTTTAAGAATTACATGTGTTTTAGTAAAAAAAAAAACTATAAATAAATCACAAAGCATGGCTTGAAACATCTGCCCGTTTATAAATGAGATACTAAAAGCATTAAAACTATAGCTTATTTATAATAAAATTACTGTCTGTTAAATGGAAGGTATACGGCATTTTTGTCCCAAAGTTGTTCAATATCTCATTTTTGGGGTCTAATGGGGAAAACTAGGAAAGATAAAAATGGGACATGGGTTGACTCAGTTCTTATGAACTGAACAGCAGGTTTCTGGAACATTCTATGTTGTATATCCTTAAATAGGGCCAGGAGTAGGGCACCTATAAATTCACAAAGCTTCCATGGGCTAGAAAATTGCACTGTAACGGTGAAAGCCTGTTCGAACCAGGCATGTTAAGCGTTATTTTGATACCGTCGCAGCCACGGTGAAGGCTGATCTTGACCTTCGAACCTATGGGCCCATTCCTCCTTGCTGAAGTGTGGACTAAGGTAAACTTTCTTAGACGGAATATGCTGCTTGTTTTGGCTGTTGTCCTGTGTCCTCGAAGCTTCCGCCAGCTTTTTCCCACATCTATTGCCTGTCAAATGCACTAAAAAAAAGGCTGTAGTGAATCTTAACTAACTGTGGATATTATATATGTACGTGAGATTTTCTTTTTTCCTTTTGGGGGTCATATGCTGTAGTCAAAGCTACTGCTCTGAGAATATGAGGCTGTGGATGAACACACAACTGCAGTTTGTTAATGACTTATTTAATGTGCAGTATTTCGCCAGCTGCAGAGTGAATATGTGGCACACTACTGTACCGTGCTAATTCCGTTAGCTCTAAAGTCCCGCTGAAGCAATCATATCAATGTATACTGAGGTAAAAAAAAAAATTACATGGACTGTACATTTACACCTTTTATTTCTTGCTGTTTCCCGTGGACCTCCAGTGGACTGCTTCATGTCTTTATTCAAAGGTGAGATGGAGCAGTGTTTCCTACAGGGGGCGCAGAGCGGAAATGCTCCACGGCCATTCTATAGGAAGTGCCGGGAGACTTGTGAACGTGTGTGCCTGTCTCAGAAGCAAAATAAAAGCAGGTCCTATAATTGCCTTTGTAATGGTGTTCATTTAGGGGAGAGCGGGTGGATTGGGACTCAATATTCTTGCAACCCGGACATTCCGTAATTAATCCATTTGTTCTGTCTCATTTACTCCCTCTGCTGTCCGGCCCACTGTTTATACCCCGGTACGACTCTGGTGATGAATTGCCCCTCCCTCCCGCTGTTCGTGGCCAGGACGCTTCGATGATAGTGCTGTGTCGGAGGGAGACGCCATGCGTCCCTATGGGCCAACCCATGGATTCATTGCGACCTGTCAGCACTGCTCCTCTGGGACCGCTGCTCTGCTTTTGTGCAAGGAGCCGGTTTCTCGTTAAACGAGAGTCAAAGGTGGATAAAAGTGGCAGGGAAGCAATTTACAGTTTCCAGGGACAATGTACGTGGCATTGCATTGGCCTGGAGTGCAGTGATGTCAAGCTGGCAAAACTGGCTTCTATTCACAGGCAAAACTAGGCTTCAAGCACTATTTAGTCTTTTTTATGTTTGAATTTTATGTATGTATAATATGCTGGGGTAACGATTTGATTAGAAGAGGCTGTACTTTCTATTCCAGCTCAGCTAAGCTCATTGTGTTGCCTATTTAGTGGAATTTTCCAAACGAAAAATGTTAACTCAACCACTTCAGTGGAAATTATTGCAGCCTCAACTTTAGTCGTAAAAATGTGTAGAAAATGAAAGCTGAAGGAAACAAACAGCAGGCACACCAGTCACTTTTCAGAGGTCATTCTTTCACTTAAATTAAATTAAATTTAATGAAATTGATCCAAAGAGGAGAAATGCATGTAAATTTATAGCTGTAGAGTTTAAGCGGTGACGTGCCGATTCCTCATTCAGAGCAGCCCCTTATCCTTAAAGGAAAATCAGGCCCAGGATCTGCTGAAAGCGATCATTTGAAAACTTCAGACTGTACAGCCGGTTCCTTCAAATGGCCTCAATCACACGCCATTCAAGCAGAGACATGAGTTTGATAAGACTAGCCGTCCACGGTACCCTTTCTTCTGCATGTCATGCGACGCCCGAACTAGAAACAGTCTTTGATGTACCCATGTACCCACACATACGTGTGTGTTCTCTGCCCTTAGGATTTCCAGGACTACAAGACGTCTAGGGGTCTGGTTACAAATCGACTCAGAGTCACATTTTGTTTTGCTGTTCAGCTTCTAATGCATTGTTTAACAAAGGAGCGGCTCTCCCCCTTAATTTGCTTAATAAGCTTGAAGTCCTCTGGATCATAGTCTATTTACTTATTGGTCTCTCACTGGATAGCAGGGGTGTTAATTTTGAGACATGATCCTAAGCCAGCAGCCAAATGCTCCTTATGGGGAAAAAAGATTCCACGCTATTTTTCTTGAATTAATTTTACAAGCAACTCAAAGTATGGAGTGATGTTTAAGTTAAATCACAAATCTGTGGTAAGTCAATATCTTGTACTGGGTCAGCAGGACTGTAACATAAATTAAGCGGCAAGAAAGGAGGAATAGAATTTTTATGACATCACTTGTGCCTAGATATATTTTGTGATAACACGATTTCTTCATCTAAACCAAGGTCCGATGAGAATAGTTTAGTGGTACCCTGTAGTTTGGACCTAGGTATGTAACAAAACTGTCAGTCTGAGTGACTCATTATTCATTATAGTGACTCATTAAGAAAAGGACTGTTAAATTTGAAATATCCTGCCTCACATGAGCAGGCGAATATCCATTAGCCATTTGTAGGATCTCACTGGGTCCTGAAGTTCTTATTTTGCAGACCTCCCAACCCATCTCTTTAGTGCCTACCACCCTGTCAGCCGGAATGTTCTTCAGTGTCAGGGCCACTACTTGTAACTGTCAGTCAAGCCATGACAGAAAACGTGGAGACTAATGCGATGTCAAGTGTGAATGTCCACACCTCTGCTCATGAAATGGAAGGTCTTACAGACACGAGGTAAGCCCCTCAGTTCTTCACCCTAGCGCTCATTTAGTGCAGGGCTATCCAAGAGCAAGGCCAGCCTATCAGCAACTGACAGTAAATGTGGAAGGTATAAAGCGTAGCACCATTTTAATCCTCAGCCGTCGCCTTGGGTTAATGAGGGAAAACCCATTACCATTGGTATGCTGCACTTTCCTAATTTAAGGCATACTGGTTGACATTTTCAGAATTGCAGTTTGGAGAACAATAAAAACGCTCTGGAAAGCTATATGATAGCTTGAATCAAAATTCACTATAGAACACCAATCAAAACTATGAAAACATGCATGAATCCTTTTGCTGTTTGCATCCAGTGATTGCTGTCACCTGATTATTATAGTTACTGAAGGCTACGCTTTAAACCAGTTGACCAACTTAAAATTTTATTTAGAGTATAAAACCTTTGATCTGCCCGAGAATGAAATAAAAAAACCACGAAAATACAATTTCGTGTCATATTTCCATTCCGTATCGATTGATAAAATTCCTGCAGAAAGGTACCGACAAACACAGTGACCGTCATCCACACTATAACAAGCTGGCTTGGGACAGCCAGGATAATAATGTGCAAGCATTATGGACTGAATCCACAGCATTCCTTTAATTGCCGTGCAGCCAAAACACAAGCCCCCAAAACGGCTTGCTCCAAAGCACAGGACAACCTGCGTAATATTTACGACTTTGTTTTACACACTTTTGCATGGTTGTTCCGGGGTTGCGGTACTTTTTGTTCAGCTCATGACCAATGGCAGGGTGAAAAAACACAGGGCAGGGATGCAATCGCCGCCACGTAGGGACGCAACTTTCATCCTTCAACGCCACGCTGACTTCATTTGAATTAGAACCTAATGGGCAGTATATCGGATTTGAAAAGTTACTTATTTTAAATTAATTCGTCCTGACATCGCAGAGCGGGTGAAGACCACTAAAACAGCAAATCTAAACAAAATTAATCTTCACGATCAGCCGAGCGTGGCATAACATCAATTCCACGTTGAAAAAAAGAAATCTCTGGTCCCAACCCGGCCAACCGAGCTCTTTTCATGCAACAACACTGCTCTAAACCATTCCATTAGACTGGTGGAACCCCTGGAGATTTAAACACATTGACAAGCGCACC
>JAODKE010000068.1:5852750-5872915 GCA_026779605.1 Mormyrus hasselquistii
ATGCAACAACACTGCTCTAAACCATTCCATTAGACTGGTGGAACCCCTGGAGATTTAAACACATTGACAAGCGCACCTTGTACCAGGATCTTTCTTTCTGCGGCGGTGCTTTTGATTTCTGCACTCGCACCACCGCCGCCCGCGTCCTTCTGCACTTCCAGTGTCCTCGGCTGCACGTCTGCGTGAAGCGCGCCAGTTTTTGATATCGCGAGCGAAATTCTGCCTCCCCCCCCATGCAAGGTACTGAGTGGAAGCAGAAAATAGATAGTGACATCCTGACAATACCAGGCCAGATAACTGTGTCTTCAGCAGATTTCCTGAAATCTCTTTTTATTAGCGCTCTTGAAGGCAGACCTGGGACTGCTCCACCGAAAACATCTATTCGCTTAGCTCAGTGCTTCCGAAACCCAGCCCTGGGGCTTAATTAATTACGCTTCCTGACTATGATTCATCCTGACATTTCTCTCTTTTTTTTGGGAGGGGGGTGCAAATGTCTTGTATAAAAAAAACCTTTTTACAAAAGTTTTTTTAGACCTTTAATTATACAGTGCAAATTACGATCATTAATTATTTTATTAAGTAGATTACTTGATGGTTCAATGCCCTTGAATAATTAAATAACCAAATTGCTGATTTTATCCTAATTAAATTCAATGGCTATTTTGAAATGTATTTTGAGGTCCACAAGTGAACCAAATCAATGAAAGATATCAAAAATAATTTTTAATTCAAAACCCGTATGTATAATAAGCTGCCTACAATATCCATAGCTTGTAACTTGCCAGTTGCGGCATTTAGATCATAATTTTATAGCAGTGCCGGTGGGGGCCATGATTCACTAACCCTTGAGTAAGACGCAGAATATGAATTGCTCCAATAAAATACCCAGCTGTATAAATTGATAGAACTGTAACGATGTGGAGAAAAAGAAATGTCCTATTTCCAGCAGTTCTCAAGCAGGTCCTAGCTTTTGTTACACCCTTTCAATAACGTTTGACCAGCTTGTCACTAGAAATGATACCTTCGGGCCATGAGTCCAAAACACTGCGCCACCTGCTGGTCACCTTTACCACAACCTTTTGTCACATAACCACGAGGCTGGATGATAATCATGCATTTAAATTTCACTGGCATATCTCTCCATTTATCCAGGACAGCCAGGGTCAGACTGGGACTGAGATTCCGTGGGGGTGGGTGTGCCAGCAGTAAATTTTGTCAAGCGGGGAGGGGTGGGGGGGAGAGCTGCCTGATTTTGTCTATTAACATTAACATAAAATTATTGTGCTATCAGGTCCTCGTCAGCTGCCCACAATTAGGATGGCCCACCAGGAGGACAATAGACCAGCACTTGTATGATGTTTGTACCCCCACATAGCCATTGTGTCACCCCTTCAGGGGAAATGTTTTTGCAGAATTTCCTTTAGTGCCGACTGGGTGCTAAGTAAACCATGCCTTTATTATGGGTGTCAACTACACTGCAGAATTGAGATGACTTATTGGTGAAATCCCAAATTAATACAGCAATGCATTTCGTTTTTGAGTTCTCAGTCACAAAAAAATACCACACTGGGAGAAACCTGCACTGAGATATGAGACAGGTATTACCTTCAGGCACAGAAATCTGCTTGTTGGCAAAGTACAACTGTAAAGTTTGGGCTTTAATGAGTGAAAAGATCATCCCTCCTTTCCACATCTACCTCACGACGTTTGCTTCTAGCTGCCGGCGCCTGATTCAAGATAATCAATTACCCCTCCCCATTATATCTCTGTGACTCCTGATCTTCTGATTAAATGTACTATTCACACCATCGATCACCAGGCTCACTGTGTTTCTAAGGCTTTCTGTGCTGTCCACTTTTCTGGGAAACCCGAGTGACAGTGAAGCAGGATAATGGCCTGTAGCACGCCTGCCACTTTACCTGCGAACGGAACGAGGTGTGTGTATGTGAGCGGTTTCCATGCCATTTGGAATCTGTATTAAAACCATTATAAAAAGTCTCCATTAGCAGACAGAATTGCCTGTAAAGTCAGACCTGTCCACACTGTGGAGAGGGAGGCGGAGCAGAGAACAACAGAAAAACATCGACCGCAAAATACTTATTATTAACAATATAGTAATTGTGACCTGTTTCTCATTTACATGTTTGTCTACCTGTTAAGCTATTCCCATGTTGAAGTATTGCGATTGGAAAGGAATGATTATTACCAGGCAAGGAGATACACAATTGCGATTCATCACAGCTGTGATTTTTTTCCTTTTCTCTTGTCATTTAGGTGTTCTGCATTGTTTTAAATGTGTCTGTTCCATATGTCTGTGTTCTGTGGTTACTTGATGAGACATAAGGATCTCTAGGAAATTCAACTTAGGAAACCATGTCATTATGGTTTTGAGGATCAGCTTATCACAATTGCCTGATGTGCAACGGAAGGCATTCCTGAAATGAATCTAAATTTGCCATTTGTACAAGTTCATTGGAATGCAGTTTGTCATGTACACCATATGTATAGTGATGAGAGCCAAGCCTGGGGTCTGAGCACAGGGTCAGTGGTCCATCCAGCCTTGCTCAAGGGCCCAACAGAATCTGACAATTTTGGCATGGATGGGATTTGAACTGGTGAATTTCTCAATAGAGACTCAGTGGCCTAACTGAGCCACACACTTGGGAGACACAGCAAGACCCCAGAGTCATAATTAATCAAATGTGAATACGCCAAAAGTTCGACAGGGAGCAGGAAGGACAGAAAGCTCTGTGGGACCCCGTTTAATCCTACGGCCTACACAGACCCAGGCCCCACTAAAATGAGGTCCAGACTCACGGCGTGTGGGGGTTGTTCCAGAGGTGAGAGACAGGGGTGATGGTTTTTCTATTCACCTCTTCACAGTAGGTGGGCGGGCAGTCCTGAACCACCATATAAGCCTGGGGTATTATTGTAACCAGTTTGGTGGCAAGATGGGCCAGGTCATGCCTGGCACGGCCGAGCAAGCCGGCCTGCGGGGCAAGGTGTAAATTGTGTCTCTAAGCATTCATCCACCGGAGCAAAATCCCAGGCATTGCATGTTCCAGAATCCAGCGGCTGGTGTCCTTCAGGAACTGAATTAAGCCTTGATTCTATCAACTAAACCCAGTTTTTGTATTTTTTTTCAGCAGTCAGATGAGATTCTAAGCTCCTTTTCTTTTGTGGGAGTGGGATGGGTGTAACGTCAGCATATTTTACCCTAAGCTTATGGTAGCATTCGCACTTCCCTGTGTCGGACCTGAGGGGATTCTTTTGCGCGTAACGCATTATGGAAATTCAACTGATTTTTTTCCCTCCAGTGTGCTTTCATACTCCTGTCAAACCGTGCCCTCACGACACCATTGATCAAAACTGTAGTTGTTCGCAAATATAGGAGAGAAGGGGGGAAGTGTGAGCAAAGCACTTTCTTTTTTTGAAGGGCAAAGCCCTTCATCAGGCAGGTTTCTCCAGAAAGTTCTTTTTGAGCAGAACTTCATCAATGAGGGCCTGATCACCCTGGATCTGGGCAGATGGGACAGAACAGCCTGCAAACACAGATCGGACTAAGTGGGATGCAGACCACAGAAGGTCATCAGACGTTCCAATGTTATGAAGTGTGTGTTTACTCAGTTATCCAGTCAATTGTTGGTGGTCATGGTTACCGTCATCAGCCAATACTGTAGCACTAGGCACCCTGCGATGGCCAGGAATTCTTTCAAAGATATTCCCATTACCTTCAGAGAGGTTCCAGAGAGATGTGTGGTCTTTCCATTCTACCAGTTGAAAGAGTTCTGTAGCAATGCCAGGTTTGTACCTAGTACAGGTGGCACAGATGCCAGCTTCCTTACTAAAATCTGGAATGAGACTCAGTGACAGAGCTTCACTGTGGTGGTGAGATTATGGTGCAGGAATGGATTGATTTTGGTTGTGGGCACCCACTTTTAGCATAAACAATCACACCCCTCTTTCTCTCTCTCTTCCCCCCCCCCCTCTCTCTCTCTGTCTCACACACCAAAGCATTACAGCACTTTGTGCCTGGCTTTTGTGGTCTTGCCAGCATTGTGCAGACTACTGTGAATTTACTGAGCGGTGAAACAGGTGCTGGAGGTATTAATGTACCCAGCCAGTTACCGCACGCCTGCGAGTTAATGGGCAGGGGAGGTCGAGGTCGAGGTGACAGCCTGAATTATGCACCGTTTTTAATTCATCACTTCTGCATATCTGTTTAAACTGCCTCATTGTCCCGGCACTGCAGCAATCAGCTCTGCTAAAAGGTAGGTGTTATACAAGCCATTGATGTTTTTCTCAGAGATGTGAAAAATATAAATCGCCCACAATTGGCATAATCTCACACAATTTAGCACAATTTTGCTCAATTGTTGCTTAAATGCTGTTTTTTTTGGTCCACAGATGTTGCTCACAGCATGTCAGATGCAGCGGCTTATAAAACAATCGAAAATTTTAAATGCCAAATACAACCGAGAGTACAAAATGTCACTAAAAACAGTCTTCTACTCCAGAAATACTTTTTAAACTGAGTTTAAACAGTCCTGGAACTACACAATCAATCAGTGTGGAAAAAAAATCCTTTTAAAACAGTGTGAAGTCAAACAGCGACACTGGGAAAAAACACTAGTGCTTCATACTTTTACCCCCTCCTCCCCACCCAAGAAAAAGGTCATTTCAGTTAAGGAAGGTTGGATGTGGGGCTCATCAGGGCCTGGTTGGATCAGGCTATCTCTGAGATGAATTAATGCCTTGGGTAGCAAGCTTTAAAAATGTTTTAAGATTGAGTGGCGAAGCAACCGTTCTTTAAGAAGTCAAAGACGTAGCTGCGTATTGATCCTTCAGAGTGTATTTTTATCTTTGTTCAGAAAGTGTCTTCTAACATTTTCTGTCATGCCACTGGACCATTGCACATTTTGCGAGAGAGAGACATCGCTTCCTCACTGCCTTGCCTCTTTGCCTCTGTCCTCATTTGTAGTGGACTTGCATCCTGTTCTCCACTGTCTTTGAAACGCTACATTTGGCCTTTCATTTTTTTCATCTGCAGCGAAAAAAGATCGTCCTTTCCGACGATTTTCTTCCCAGAGGCCTGATGGAAAAATATACGCCAATTTTCGGTCCATTGATTCAAACTGCCGTTAATCTCCCCACATTAATACTATTCAATCGTCGCTCCATTTCCGATAAACGCCCGTCCAGCAGAGGGCTGCGGGAGCCCTGGAGCCTATCCCAGGCACCGTGTGACACGTGGCAGGGGATGCCGTGAATCATAGGGCGCGAGGCGGGGGCCGCCTCGGACAGGAGTGCTAGGTCGTTACAGGGGCAGGCACACACAATCACACACCAAGGGCAATTTTGAAACACAGATCCGCTGAAAACTGCATGGGATTATGGGAGGAAAAACTGAGCATCCAGTGGCGATGCATGCAAACCCAGGCAGAAAATACTAACTCTATACACATCCACAAAGCTGGGGTGGGACCCAACCCCCCAACACCCCAACACTGGAGGTGTGAGGCGGCAGTGCCACACTGAACAAGGGGTGATTTTAGGATTTTTTTATAATTCATACAAAGGGGTTAACCTTTTCATTAGCCAATGATATTTTTTGAATCGTTGAGTGACAGGGGAAGGGGCCAATCAGTTTTCTGCTGTCCCTGCCCTTTTTTACACCCCTAAACTTAGCAATGACTTCACCTCTCAAATTAACAGCACTGCTGAATAATACATCATTTAAATAAGGCTTGAGCCTCATCACAAGGTCACCTCACAAGGTCACGCGCTACACTTTTGTTGGTGCTGCCAACTCCTTGATTGACAATCAGAATAATACGTTAGTGTCAACCATAACGATTTACCCTTGAAACAGCACCCTTACTCTCATCTTGTCACTTAAAGGTCGACGGGAGGAAATCCACTATCTCTACATGTGTCCCCCCTGTCCCCATTGTAATGGTGTCGCCGTGGTGGCCCAGCATGGCACACGCTGCGAGCCGTCTCTCTCACGCCTTTCACACGCCTTACACACGTCAAGCCCGTGCTTACCGCCCGCTGAGCAAACGGATCCATTATTCCTGACGACAATGAAATGAGGATACCTGCAGTCAAGGAGGCAGCTGCCTTTGCAGATCCAGGGTGTGTCTAATGTGGGTGATTAGCATCAGTATCCCTGGCACGCCCCCTGCAGGTCAGATTTGTCAAAACTTCAAAAAAAAGCTTAAACTGACAGGCAGGAAAGGGGGTGGGGACATCGCGTGGGCACGGCAGGGTGCCAGATGAGGAGGCCTGTCTGCTCCACAGTTGCTTCCCTGACAGGCGAATCATGTAGTTTCCACATGTAGCCTCCGTTGAAAACATCACACAAACAATTGGACGTGATGAAAGCACCAGAAAAGCACCCAAAACGGCATTTTCAGTCGATGCATGCCGAACGTTACGTTATAATTTCTTGGATTTAAAGTTTTTCAGCCACATTGGTTCATTGGACAGCACTGTATACTGTACATGTAACATGCTGTGCATGTTATTCTATAATGTATGTATTTTGTATATGGAATTAAATTGTGTATTGTATGTATACTTTAAATCATGTATTTGTTCTCAGTGTTTGCTATTTGATGGTATTTGTCGTTATATATAGCAGGCTGGAGTCGTGGCTCTGTGGCTGGGGTTCTGTGGTGGCAATCAGAAGGTTGCTGGGTCAGATTCCATGAATGCTGGGCGTGGTTCTACTCCATAGGACCCTTGAGAAAGACCCTTGACCTGCAATAGTTTTTCTCTTTGTATGACGTTAAGCTACATCCAGCCCTGCAAGCAGGTCCCCTACTTACAGGGAAAACATGGGGGTGGTGAAATTGTTACTCCAGCCACTGGAAAAAAACTCACACTGGTCCATTTGGACCCCCCTCCCTGTCACCACGTCTACACTCAGGTTCTCATCCCGGAGGTGGTTCATTATGTAGCAGGTGTGGCAGTGTGCTCCGCTCCTCTCTATCCCCGTGTAAACTCTGACGGATGCATTGTACTTGTATAAATGACAATTAAGCCTTTGAATCCTTTTCACCACATACGTCCAGAGATTGGAGTTTTTTCACCCCCAATTTGCTTCAGAAGTCCAAAAGCATGAAGTTTGGTTAGTTGTGTGCCTGTGCTAAATACAGCAAAAATGTGAGGAAAAAAAACCTTTTGTATTAAATGTGACAAAAAACTATTACTTTGACCTTGTGGGGACATTTTTTCGGTCCCCACAAGGGAAAACTCATTTGTATAAAAAACACGTGAACTGAAACAAAAGCTAAAAATGTCAAAATGTCAAAAGTGTCTATTTTGTGTAGTAAGGTAAGCCACTTATGGTTATGGTTAGGTCTGGGTAGAGGGTAAGGTTGTCATTGCCGGATTTAGGCTTTTTCCCATGGAAATGAATGGATGGTCCCCACAATGATACAGACGTGTGTATGTGCGTGTGTGTGTGTGTGTGTGTGTGTGTGTGTGTGTGTGTGCCCTGCTATGGCCTGGCATCCTGCCTAGGGTGTTCTCTCCCTCGCTTCCTGGGAGAAGACCCAGCATTGCTGCATCCATGTGCTGCATGATTGATTATGTGAGATGGATGGATGGGTTTTCATTGTTGGGGTTATTTTGTAACAAAATATTGTTTTTTTTCCCCTGGCTTTAGTATCATTGGGTGCATCTTCATTTCTGCAACCTGGCAAAGCGCCAGCACAGCTGACAGACTCATCCCACAGAGTAGATTTAAACCCTCAGGTAATGGAGTCCTTGTCCAGCCTGGAACACAGAGGTGGTGAATAGTGCATTTGTGAAGTCAGGAAGGACTGTACAGCAGATATCATGGGGGCGGCTTCAATGTCTATTGTTTCTCTTTTGCGTAATTCAGCTTCACTTCACACTCTTTAGACCAGCGCTGGGATTTTGCTGGTAAAACATTTATGTTAAAACTACACTGTGCTTCCGTAACTTACCACCAAGAAATCCTGTCTGTAGTTAAATCTGAAACCTATGAATTAACAGCAGACCCAGCTAATCCAAAATGATATCCTTTGGCGCGGGGTTTCTGGTGCCCTTGCATCTTATACAAAAACCAGAAAGGAACATAATCTGTTGCCATTGTTGCATAGATATCTCAAAGCTATTAGTGGACAATGCAGTTGGAATTTCACATTAAAAATATAAGAAAAATGACTGATGCATTCAAGAACGCGAAAAATCCATAATCCTACCTGAACACCTAAATCCAGCAGGTTTGATAGGAGAAAACAGCACATCCACGGAGTGAATGTGAAGAATAGTGCAAACAAGGTCTCGTGACCTGAAATCTGATGATTTATCATGAAGATAACATGCTGGAATGGAAAACTGGACAGCTAACTGAGAAGATCCTTTGCAGTGTTCATCCATGCTGCTCCAGGCTTGGGCAGGAAACCAGAGACGGATCCTGAAACTGCATACTTGTTTGCTATGTAGTAGGTGAAATACAGTATGCAAAGTAAACAGTATATCTGAATCCTTAGTATGGAAAAGACAGTAGGCAAACGATAACCAGATGACATACTACATTCTGCAAAATTCCGAAGTGTGCAACCGATGAGCATTGTCTAAAAGTCCCATCTCTGTAGAAGGAAACCAGACCTGTGTTTTTTGTGTGGATTAGGTTTGTATTGTATTGTGGAGACCAAATGTCACCCACAATGTGATAAAAACCTGCTGGGGGCTGGGCTGGGCTGGGTGGGTAAGACTGACGTTGTTGAGATTTGGGTTTTGCCCATAGAATTGAATGGACAGTCCCCACGAAGTTATGACTGTATGTGCGTGTGTGTGTGTGTGTGTGTGTGTGTGTGTCATGGTGGTTCTGGGAAGTGTAGGGGCAGAGAAGGTAGCAGAGTGACTAAGCGAAGCAGGGGCACACAATGAGCCAATTAGACAGGGTTTAACGTAATTGCATGGCAGTAAATGGGTCTAGTTGTCCACATTAATACTGGGACGGGGGGCGGCTTTGGAAACAGCTGAGCCCTGACTCCGCGGCCCCCAAACGAAAGCAGCTCTCAGACCGTCACCTGCTTCTCTAAATCCGCCCCCATCTGACTCGGTAAATTCTGCCGTCTTACCTCTGACTCTGTCTGCCAGGGCTTAGAGGAAGGGTTTATGATTTCAGTTATGAGCTGAAGAGCAAATTGCAAAAAAAGAGGGGGGGGGAGCCATATGTCAGGGAACTGCTGGGAATGTGAAATGCGGATGTGAAATTGCAACCAGACACCTAATAGCTCCCTGTTCTGCTCCTTCTTTATATATGCCAGTTTGAATATTTAATGGAGGAAGGCAGGTGTACACAGACAAGTAAAAGGTATGTAAAAGTGAGGCTGATAACACCTGAAAAATGCCTAGTGAAGAGTGGGTCCAGTGGAACCCCTACCTTGGTGAATGAAATCTTTTCCCATTTACCACCTCAGCATAACTAACATCCACAGAAAGCCTTATGTGCTGCAGTATCAGTGCGGTGAGGTTATTACGCCGTTTCACATAAACCTCTGCCTGTGACTTCCTACTCAGGGGTGACATTGCAGTTTTGCGAGTCTGTCCTGAACCCCATAAACTGGCAAACAGCCTTAGCTATCTCAGCGCCTCAGACAGGGGGGGGGGGGCGGCACCGGAAAATGTCTTGGTTACACAGAAGGTTCCGGAGAGTGCTAAAACGGAGAAAGATGACCGATAACCTACGGTCAGATGAAAGGCCGTTCATTCGATGGTCACGTTTCCCTTGATAAACTCAAAAATCCAAGACTTGGTTGTTTGAGTGATTCTCTCGGAACTTAATGGCTGTCATGTACTGCAGCGGTTTTTGGAGACGGCACAAAAGGTCTCGGATTCCCTCATTTATCACGACGAACAATAGAGCAAAATCCGATTTCACTCCTCCAACAAAGGGGTTAGGAAATGAAATTGAGGCTGAATCAGACGGATCTGTTTCAGGACTATGATGACATTAGAATGCATCTATTAGAAATAGCAAAAGTGAAAAATAAAGGTGCTGTCAACTAGATCCACATTCATAGGAGCACGTCGATTAAATGGATTGTAAGGACATAAAGACGTCTTTGGAAAAGCTCTGATGCAAATGTCCAAAGTGGTGAAGTATATCAATTTATTAGTTGTGTTTACTGTGTGCTTTCATTCGTTTAACTGAATGCCTCGTCTGGGATGGCTATAGGGAAACACGTGTAGATTCAAATTCAGAATTCCATAAAGTGATTTGAGTAGTTTTGCTTGCCTCAGCTAATGAAATACAGCCGTAACCAGTATGTGGGTTTAAAGAAGACCATCTTGGTGTTTTAATGGGGGGGGGGGGCTGAGCCCAGCTAACCTAAGGGAGTGAATCTTTAATCAGAATTGAAGGGTGGCATGGGCCTACATAGTTCCTCATCCAATCTACTGATAAGATGCTAGGATTGGTGGATGGGAGCAAGTAGCAGCTGGCAACCACTATGCAAAGAAGAGATAAAAAAGGTTGATTGGTTGAGATGGAGCTGGTGGTGGAGTTATGCAGAGGTGTGATATTTAAATAACATGTAGGGTTGAGACATACTCAACGGTTACCTCAAAGTCTGTGGTCCGGTCTTGTATAGCTCCAGTAAGTGTCTAATTATGGAATAGCAGCCGTTGAAATCTACCAGATCCAGGAGCACAATGGCAAGCATCATTGACCAAGTTTGTGCAGCGAGCCCCAAAGCACTGAACCCTGGAAAGGCAGAGCTTCAGAAATGTCTCGCTTTACCAGAAGCACTGGACCTGTCTTTATGTGTATGTATGTATATATATATTTATATATAGTGGAGCTGTGACTTGGTAGGTACTTTCAGGAGTGGACCTCAACGTAGGCTGCTGCATTACATAAATGACATTTAAACAGGCCCGGTAGGTCATTCAGATATTCAATACAGCACTTGTAGAACCTACGGGAGATTTGCAGGACAGGGCACCGGCAATGCTGGGCCCATGCATCGATTTTCCAGCACCCAAAGTTGAATTCATTTTCCCAACAATCAAACTTACCTGAAGGTTAATACACTGCTTTGTTAATCTGTCATGCTGCTTGGAAGTCCACCTTCCTTTTCATTGTCTGTGGCCCGTCTCTCTCCCTCCGTCCGCTGCCTCATTGTGTATGTGTGGGACGTGCTGTTGTTTGTCCTCCAAACACAAGAAGTCTGCCATCTTGCAGGTCCACATTGTGATGGATGGCGATGTTGATCACCTCCCCCCTTCCCACATACCCCCCACCAACAATTATCTGGCAGCTGCATCTGGGAGCACATGCGGGCAGTTGATGGCTGTCTGGACATGATGTCTGAAACTATGATAATGTTGCTGTTGGGAGGTCTTTCGTGATTGGTTAGTCACACCTCCATTGACAGGTGTGATGGGTAGACTGACCAATCACAGACCTCATGGAAGGCACAATCGCATCACTAAATCCTACTTAAATCATACGACCAGGTTTTTCCTGAGATGGTTTCTCTTGCCTCAGAGCATAGCCTCCAATGAGCAGCTCCTGGTCATCCCAGCTCTGCGTTATCTGAAATGGGCTTTAACACTCAAGCCAGGTACAGATACTCTCAAACAGCCCAACAAGGGTAAGGAGGGAAGGCCTCTCTGGGCAGTGATATCATCCAGAAGCTCCAATATTAATTACAGGTGGCAGCAGGGGGCAGGACTTCAGCTGGGGCGAGGTTATCAGGCCACTAGCAAGAAAGAACAGTCCTACAGAGCTCAAAGCTGCCTTTTTCCATCCATTAAAGTGCAATTTTTTCATGACGATTACTAATGGCTTTTAAAAAATCTATCACAGGCATTTTTCTGTCAGCTTTTGTATGATACATACTGTCTATAATCACAGTGTCAAGGGACACGCTGCTCCAATTTTATGTAGACGAAAAAAGAAAAGTTATAGTCTGCCTCATAGTTCTGAGCAGTTTATACCATGAGATGAGCAGAACTGCAGGACTGGGTATATCACAATTATTCTGATACCATAACCTCATGACAGCCAGCAACAAAATCTGTGCAGGCCTGGGGAGGGGAAATGAGAGAGAGACAGAGAGCGAGAGGGGGGAGGAAGAAATTGTTACTCGCTCCGTATTTAATTTTCACATTATACCCTGAGAACATAGAACAATTCTGAAGCAGGCTGTGTTTTGCATGCGATTTATTCATGGGTGATAACAGGGCATTACGGTGGTATTAGGCCTTTCCCACGTAGCCGCCTAGCAGGCCTCCATCGGAAGACATATTTCCATCTCATGCATGCAGAACATCATTTAAGAGGATTTAAGGAGCGTTTATGGCTGTGACAGGGCACCCAGCTTGGAGAAAATTCTGGAGTTTCACCCGGGCACAGGGCATGTGAGAGTGAAATGTGGACGGGGGTGGGGGGCTGGGGATGAGGGGTGTCAAACTTCCTTACATAGATTAAGATATTTAGCAAGGGATGAGGTAGGAAATGTCCAGTGTGGAATCGGGAGAACTCCGTCAGCGGAGAATCCAGGTCTTCAGATGAGTTCTTGCCTTAGATTTGGCAGTTGTAGACGTAAACGTCATCTCTCTTCAAAGCAGGAAAGTGCCCTCCATTTACCGGGCGCAATTCCGACGGCCACGCAATTACTGCAAGAGAAACATATGGAGGAAAAACAAACTTTCAAGAAGACAGCATTTTTGTTTCTTTGAGGTAATGGACGGGTGCAAGGAGATGGATGTGGGTTTAGCATGTTATTAACCCCAAACCCCAAAAGATTCACCGGGACGGACACCTCCCGATGTACCATTTGGGTTTAGAGATGCATGGGATGTCATGTTTTCATGCCTTGGGCTTCTCCCAGTTGGACAGGGTCTGAAAGCAGGGGATTTACCACACCAGGTTTGCTGTGAGATGACACGCGAAGCAGATGTAAATGACATTTCGGGGTATGCAGGGGGGAATGCCTCTCTCTGTCCCCCCAACATATATGTGCCTAGAAGACGGTATGGCGAGACGTGAATCCGCTCTGCAGTCCAACCACGTACGACATTTCAATCGCACTTTAATGCATGGCTGTAGCTTTCAAAAAAAGAAATTAATAAATAACTGCCCACACAGGTTAGAGAAAGAAAGGAAATAATAGTTCCTTGTGTGTTTCATTTCCTCAGCATGCTGATGAATACTGGGGGGGCTTCCCAACCTTTTCACAGCTCATTCGGCCTCTAAACGCACCTCCTTGCTGAGTCTAATTCCCCCCTGAAATCGCGCAAATGGCCCAGGCCAGCGCTGGTCCCCGCTTTGAGCCTCACGCCTGAGCCAATCACGGCCCATCTCGCCCTGCCAAGCAACCAGTCCTGCTTATCGCTCTCGCTCTCTCTGTCCATATGGGGCTAATAGGATTGGCCCCCGGTTCCCCAGGACCCCATGGTGGACGTGTCTGGGAAGGCTGGGAAAAGCATACGGAGGGGAGGGAGAGCCGTCTCCAGAATGGAAAACTGACACCAGGCTGTCTTGAGGCTGGCATGCACGGGTACGTCACGCGGGGCAGATGTCAGGGATCAGAGGGTGATTCATAATGTCGTCCCCGTAACGTGATGTTTGTATGCATTATATAACATCTTTAAATTTCCTTTCTTTTTTGTTTCTGAGGTGGTGAGGCCACCCACTGGGTCCCTACTGGGCACCTCATAGACTCGCTCTGGGGTGCCCCTCAAACCCACCTAGGCTCTAAGCGAGCACTCAGTTGCGAACAAGCAAACCAAGATTAAATATTGATTTTTTTTTTTTTTTTTTTTTGCTGTTAAAAATTGATACACCAATGATTTGAAATCGGAGCTTTGGGGCACATAGCAAAATAAGAAAATGTCGCCCTTTTGGGAGACTCAGCTTTCCGTAAACGCGCATCTCCACAGACTGTTCTCCCTGAAGGACGGCAGACACTTCGATTAATATCCCTGAGGCTGTAGTCGCTTCCAGGGATTCTCGCGTAGGCTGTCGCCGTCGTTTTAAGAGGACCCGGGGTGGGATTCTGACACAGAGACAGAGATGGAGAGATAAACCCATTAAACGCTCGGAGACCGTTTCCTAGATACACTCATCCAATCGAACCTGCAGCCCAGCGATTCTTCTGATGAGATGTCCAACTGATGAAGTAATTCAGTTTGCGCTGACAGGGTCATTCATTCGCATTTCCACAAATAAAATAAACACAGCCCGAGACAGCCTGCAAAACAAATCTTAAAAATGACATCTGTCTGCCCAGTTTACCCAGTAATAGACATGGGTTGAAAGGGACGTATATTTAGGTTGTGCAAAAGAAAGTGTCTGTTGGTCCTGCCTTGCAGAAAAGCATCCATGCCGATTCTACCTTTCCCTCACCTGATTAAAATTAGTGCCACAGGGAAAAGCGAAGCCCCGATTCGTCTTGGCAACAGGCGACGTGGGAATCGTGAAACGAATCTCGAGCAGGATGGGAACTGTTAAACAGGAAGGAAATGTTGTGGGTGAAAAGTCAGGCATGACCGGCGTCCTTGTGGCATGGGTTGGCACGTCAACGGCGCCCCTTTCCCAAGCACAAAAGCCCAGGTGAGCCTGAATTGGAAATCGTTCCCTTTTCCATGTGGTTTTTTGTCTCTCCTCCTTTTCCATGAGTCGTACAGGAAGTAGCCTGAAATGGAAGATTCTCTGAGGCATTCACCACAACTCCGGGAGACATTACCATTCATGGCAGAGCGGGGGCTCTCTCAATAGGGCTCCTTTTTCCTGTCCTTCCCCTTTCCTATATAAACAGGGATCAGATCAGTGAGCCAGGTTTCACAGCTGGCCTGTCTAAAGAGCATTCAGGGGCACAATGGACCTCCTAGCCCCCCACCACCCCAACCCATCATTCACACATTCTTGCCCCCCCCCCCCATAAACCCCAGAAGCAGGTTGTGCAGTACATGGGGGGGGTCTGCAACTAATATATTCATTGTGCCATTGCTGGGTTTGGAGAGGCAGTTGGCACTAAGCCAGGCACGTTTGTGTGTGTGCGTGTGTGTATGTGTGTATGAGTGTGCGTGCATGTGTGTGTGTGTGTGTGTATGAGTGTGCGTGCGTGTGTGTGTGTGTGTGCAAGCAGGTTTACAATGTCCTCATAGCGTGATAAATATCTGTTTTTTTCCCTTATGGGGACCGGTTTTCTGGTCCCCATAAGGGAAAACTCTATTTTATAAAAATCGGTGACTACTATGAAAAAACTAAAAAAGCAAAAACTCTTGTATTTTGTTTAGTTACTTGTGGTTATGGTCAGGGCAGGGTAGGGGTTAAGGTTGTTATAATTAGCGTTAGCATTTTTCCCATTGAAATGAATGAGCGGTCCCCATAAGGATGTTTACCCTACATGTGCGTGCATATGTGTGTGTTCATGTGTGTGTGTGCGTGTGTGTGTCTGCAGAGTCGGGGCACAGACAGATCACTGGTTGCTGAAGGAGATAAAGACATATTTTGTGTCACAACATTTTTTATCTCCACAGTCAGTACTAAACAATCCAATAACCACCCTCCACCCCAGAGCAGTTACCCCCACTCTGGAATCACAGTCTACAATGGCACTTGTCATGACGCCTCTCGCTGAGTTTTTTACCCAGAAGCCCAGGGAGTGACGAGTGGCCCAGACTGAAAACTGGTCTTCTCTCACGTCTCATTGGCCCACCCTGGACACACGTATCGATTACGGCGTCAGTTACGAAATCTTTACCCACAATCCCTTGCAAAGAGGTCCTGTTTTCAACACTGCCTTTTTTTAAATCTCCTGTATCTTGAAGAGGATGCTGGGTCATTTATATTCCAGTTTCTTGATTATCGCGTCGTCTGCAAAGATAACATTGAGCATTATTTTCTTTTATTTTATTTCAAATGATCTCAGCATTTTAATGATTCCACCCCGTCCAGAATGTATTCCAACATTATGCCCTATGCTGCTTAAAAATTCATGTGATATTGAATGAAACAACATAATAGTTCTCCTGAGTTTTGACAAACACATGCATACAGTGTATACACTTCTAACAGGGCTGGCTTCTCGGTGTTTACCCCCAGATACGTTGTTACACTGCCAGAACACATCGTTACCTGTAGCGTTACTGTAGCGTTACCTGTACATACCTGTACCTGTCTTCAAACATAGCAATTTTTTTTCATACAGATATTGGTGGATTGACATCAGCTCTGTTCCTCCATACAGTACAATTAATCCACACACTATACCTCCGAATCCAACACGCTTCGCACTTACCAGTGTGATTCCAGCGCAACTGGAGGTTCGATTGCTGTGAAGCTGACAGAACATTAAACTCCTGAAGGCCGTTCTGCAGGTTAATCAGAACCAGGTCGACACCTTCTATGGCTGGAGCAGGACATAACAGAGACACTTAAAAAAGCAGAACGCCTTCGCAACAGAGGTCAATGAACCTGCATAATGTGAGAAACTCTTTTTTTAAGTAAGAAAATCGTGTCACATCAAAGTCGGCCTTTTCACCTTCTTTTCTGAGATTGCATTCCTTTAATGCTGGAGATCTCCCCGCCCGAGTGCCATGGCAGTACTGGTGCAGAGCTGGTCACTGGGCTTTCTCTGTAACTCTCCTTTCAAAATAATGATCCTCTTTGAACAATTGGGCTCATTTTCAGCCTTTGATTCATTCCTGATAGATCCCACAGAGGCGTGGGGTTCATACTTCAACCCACACATCTTTTTACACCCCTAACCCCTCCCCATCCCCACAGACTCACCAACATGTGGGAAAACAAGCCCCCACACAGGTCCCCTTGACTGGAAAGGCCATAGAGGAGACGAGGTCCCGTCCTTGGGATCTCCTTTTTAACAGATGCTGTGTGATACACACACGTGACCTTTGACCCCTCCTATCTTATGTTTGACCTCCCTTATTTCATTGCATTTCAGTGGCATCGAAGAACCGAAATACAAAAGGAAGCTATGTCTTTTTCAGCCTGCCCGTTGCCGTGGTATTTGTTGCCACGGCAGGCGGATGAGAGCTCATTGTAAGCTACAGAATGTAGGCATGTTGTGGCCCCGTGTGCCATGTGGTGGGTTAAGACCCAAAGGCGGATCAGCAGCGGGCACCGGTGCCAAAGACCGCGTCCGAAGCAGGATGGAGGGGCCCCGTCGATGCTTCCACGCCTCTGTTTTCCACGTCGCTCTCCATGGCGAGCCTGAGCACCCAGCGAGGTTCGCTCACATCCAAAGATACACCGGGCGGAGATGGCAGATGGTGCTCAGCAGCAAGCAGGAAACACAGGAGCTACACGGGATGGGGGGACGTTTTCTGCGGGGGTTCACCCGCTGCTAAGCGGCCCTCGATCCATGCACCCGCCAACCGCAGGTGGCTCGGCCCCCTTCTCCCACAGAAAGGAAGCGAAAACCTGTTAGCATTCTACCCAAATGAACTGCGCGAACTCGAAGACAACATGGCTCTTGAGGCTTAATGACAGCTGATTGAGGGTCCAGGCTGCTCCCGTTAAAGCTATCGGTGTGTTTAAGATCATACTCTACTGAGTCCATGGTCTGGGACACAGATTCACAATACCTTAGCCACTGGGGAGCAGTATATGGCTCAGCAGGTTAGGTCTGTGCCCTTGATCAGAAGGTTGCTGGCTTGAATGCTCTTCTCGGCAGAATAGTCACATGTCTGATGGGCCATAGAGGCCTTTAATGTTCCAGGGGAGCTGGAGAAATGGCCCAAACTTCAGTCTCAAAAAACGAGACATTTCAATTTACTTGTACTTGAGCAAATGGCACATAAAGCATCATTCCATCAGTTTTGGTGTGGGTCGGTGTGCTGTACCAGTGATCAGAAGGTCACTGGACCAGATTCAACGATTCCACCACTGGTTCCTTGAGCAAGGCCCTAATCTCACAATTGCACTAGGGACTGGTTGACCCTGCTTGCTCAGTAATACGTCACTTTAGATAAAAGCCCTGATAAATAAATGTAATGTATTGGGAGGGGGCATATTGAACCAGTGTTTTCCGTTTCCCTGTCATTCTTCCAACTGCACTTCATTGGCGACTGTGATTTAATGATGTCAAGTTCCAAGCACTGGAAGCAAGCCATGATGCCCGTGTGCATGTCTGCGTGCCCCCCCCCCCGTCTCGTGATGTCCTTCCTGTCCTGCCGCAGAATGAAGTCGCACAGGAAGTACATGGTTAGGTCACCTTTCCAGGCGTCTGGATGAATGCAAAGGTATGAAAGACGACAGGTGTGTCGTGTTGATTTGGCCGATGGACATGAGAGAGCGGCAGTGGGGGTGGGGGTGGGGGGGCACACAGGGCTGGAAGCACGGGCAGAACACTGAGGCAAGCCAAAGCGATCCTCTATTCCGCTCGTATGCTCGAAGCTGCCCTTTCCGGGTTTGGGAGAAGACCTGCCAAGTGGATTTGTCTTCTGGCAGTTCTTCCGGAGGTGCCCGGAATACAGAGACCTGGAGATGAGTCCGAGGATGGATCCGGTGACCTGGTGCTGGAGTGAGGCCAGCACCTGCTTTAAGACGATAACCTGATTACTGCCGACAGTGCCGGCAGACAGACGAGTCTCTTTTTACTGCATATCCATGTCATCAGCTAATGCTAATTTTTTAGCCACTACAGCACCTTAAAACCTCTTCATTGTTCCACCTCAGTTACTTATGCACACAGTATAACTCACACAGAGAAGGGCATCTTAGTATACTCTGTACCTTTAAGCATTCACATAACAAATAAAGTTAAAAGCCTTAAAACCACTGGCATGCTTCACTTTTAATCTAAGCCTGCATCATTTTCGTACTGCTATGTTAGCCATTTTGCATTAGGTTCAAGCCACATTTCATTAAAAACTGCAAGATTTTCTCATAGCTTTAAAATCCCAGAACAATCAGAATATAATGAATGTTTCTGTAAGCTTCCCCATCTCTCTCATCCCCTGCAATACTTCAAGAGATTGAGGCATTTGACATTAGCTAATGCCTTTCCCGCTATGTAACTGATATAGACTAGTTCCAGTGGCCATGTTTACCACCATCCAAACCATGCATTTGCATGGGGTCACTTAGCTTTGCATACCCCTTGTTGGCCACAAACATTCATACACTCCAAGTCACATAGTAACTCCAGAAACACAGCATGTGCCCATACCCCTAAAGCAACAAAGTGATGTCATAAAGATACCAAGGACACCCCTGCCATTCTGAATCCGTAAACGCAACACCGTTGTAACACCGGCATTCCGTTCCAGGGCATCAAACGTAGACACGGTTTTCCCGATGATTTCCTTTGAAGCTCATCCGGAGAAGGCCATCCGCACGCAGTTCAGTTTACTCGCCGTCACGCAGGGATCTGATGCTGCTGATGTTTGGGATCGCTGCACTTGTTTCATTAACGTCTGTGTTGAGAAATCGGCCCATATTTCACTCCAGAACAACTAATACAAAGTAATGGACACACAGGCTGAGCTGATACGTGTGTCGATTGTCATCTGGCACGGCTCGCGACTCCTTGGGATGGTTCCATCGGATCACCCGTTTTCAGGGAGGAGATATGTTACCCAGTCTCTAGTACACGCGGAGTATTTTTCAATCGACACGGAGGACATGAGTTCGTAATTGAAATGTCAATAAGGTTCATTGTCACCATAGCTTGCCATGAAATTGGGAGCACGAATCCACGGGGCCGTTGAAGAAAAGTTCCTGCACGTCGCGTGAGCGATTTCATGCCGTCATTGCACCCTCAACACCTGTGAAAATGAAGAAATCTCCAGACAGCTTTAAAAAGGGGGGGGGGGGGAGGAAAAAAATGAAATTAGGTCGAAGGTGTGAAAATGGATGCAGATAGTGATCACAGTCTATTCAAACTGGAAGTGGTTTTCACTTATTCTCAGCAGAATTTTGTGCGAAGCAGGGCTTCGAGCTTCGCCGTCACGCCGGCAGGGATCTTCACACCGAAGGCAGCTGTCTGAAAGGTTTTGTACGGGGAAAACTAATGCTAAGCGAATAGTTTCATGATGTTCACGATTGAAAAACTTGGAATCTGGAGCAGATTTTCCCAAGAAGAACTTTAGTTACGGCAGATAGATAGATAGATAGATAGATAGATAGATAGATAGATAGA
>JAODKE010000068.1:5890303-5901433 GCA_026779605.1 Mormyrus hasselquistii
CTCCCCCCGCCCCAGCCCCATGATTACTCAATTAAGCAACATAACATACATAAAAACACAAAGGCAGCCTATTATGCTCCTGACATTCAGAGGCGAAAGCTTGAATGGCACTGAAAATCAAAACGCTAATTTCCCCCGCTCTTCACACACAGCTCCCCGTCAGCCAGCACAGGCTTGTGTCTCATTTGGCGAATCTTCTGTCTTCAGGAGCCTGGCGGACGGTGGACTGCAGAGACATTAAGCGGCATGCAATGGCGGGCAGCCTGCCAGTGGGGCATTAAAACTGGTATACAAGCAGAGAGAGAGAGAGTGAGAGAGAGAGAGAGAGAGAGACAAGAGGCACATGCCTAAATTGGCTGAGGCTGGATAATCAAGCTTTCATCTCCTCCCGTCTTCAAATTTTCTATAACTATCTTTTTCCAATTTGACACAGGACAAAGAAATCTGGGTAGCTTGTTCCCAATAACATCTGTATTCGCCCAGCAAAAGAGCCAAAAAAGACAGAAGCCTCCCATTAAACTGAGTCACTTTATGGTCCTCAGAAAGCAGAATCTTACTTTACTTCCCGGTTCTTTTAATCAGTAACATCGCAAAGCTCATTTTCTTTTCTTGCTGAGAAGGGGGCAAAAAAATCCTCAAGTGTGTTTTGCCCATCAGGAAAATGACAGAGATGGAAAGTTCAGGTCCAGAAAGTAAAAATCCAGGCAAAAATCTGGTATCAACCAACCAGTTTAGTATTCTGTGACTATGGCTCTTTATTCTCAACAGGTTGGTTGAAACAAAACTTAGATTTTTACTTTCTGAATCTGAACTATCCATCTCTGGAGACTGACACTGTTTGGAAACAGGAATCCTTCATTTGCAGTGTACGGATTTATACTGGTGGGGGAAGGGGGGGGGGCGCAGAAGCACCACCATAAAAGCGACTGACACACCTGGCTGGATAAGTCACTGAGGTCACTGAGCACCAGCAGGTCAATAGAGGTAGAGAGAGACGAGGTCTGGAATCCACAAGGACGATCCTCACAGTGGCGTGCACAAGATGTTCAACCTACAGACCTTTGGTGGGCGACAAACATACAGGGAAGGCCTACCTACACTCACAGAGCCAAAGGCGTTATGCAAACCCTCAGCACTGGAAGCATGTGGTTACAATCCAAAGGTGTGAGTCATTCTGCTACCTGTGCTGAACCACGCCCTCAAGTAATTTCACATGAAAAATGCAAAAGCATGTGTCGACTAAATACAATAAGCATCCAAGCCTGGGGGGGTTACACTGCTTAATAAAGCTAACAGCATATTCTCCATCTCCTGGTTCATCTGCTGCAGTTTATGACACTAATGCTAAAAATGGCCTCTTGTGCTCTGAGCAGAACACACGGCATCCCCGAAGCCCTCAGACAGATGTTTACAAATCAAGGTGTTCATTCAGGCGGCCAAGAAACCATCTGCCCCTGACTTCTGAGGATTAAAGAAAGGGGTGAGCAACAAAAAAAAAAAAGCACATGAAAAATTTTAGCGCAAGGTCGGACGGGCGTGCAGATGGCTTCAGGAGAGACATGTGATGTTCACATTCCCTCGGCCAGCGTGACACGTGCCTGGGCGGCAGTGACGGATTTCTGCCCTTTCCCAATCAGCTGGGATGTATGCCGATGCCCTGGGATTTCCCTTCCTGCTGAGCTTCTCCCTCTCGTTCATGGCTGTCTTGGTCCATCACTCACCACATGCTAAGTCGTTTATTATTATTATTATTATTATTATTATTTATTGCTTGCTGACTTTAAATGGCACAGCCGGTCATTTTCTGGGACGTTTCAGCAAAGGCTGCAGGGTGCCCACTCTCTTGCAGGAGCCAGCACAGACAAGTCACTGACACCTGCAGTGTGGCTTAGCACGTTAGGATGGGGGTGTCTGTGATCAGAAACGTTGCCAGCCCAAATTCTGTGACTGACTGTGATTTCACTGTTAGGCCCCCGAGCAAGACCCTTAACTCCTGATTGCTCCTGGTACTACCTAACAGTGCTGGTTATTTCAGGTCCAGAAGCTACATATTGAGACTGAGATTTTGTTTCTAAGAACCAGTTGAGTAATCTGTGAGTGAATTTGCTCAACTGGTTGGTAGAAACAAAATCTTGATCTGGATTTGTAGCTTCTGGACCTGAAATGCCCAAAACCGGTAGCAAACCCTGCCTTCTCGAAAATAGGTCAACGAAATGAAACACAGACCTAGGACCTGTGATTACAGCCTTCAGATCAGCCAGTGGCAAGCGGAAGGCCGCAGTGCTTGAGGTCAATCCTCAGTGTTTTTGGTGGGCAGGTGGCAGCAGATTATGCACAGTTGGCGTGTGTTCAGTGACACAAAATTGTCGGGCTCCGCAGAAGCTAACATCTCCAGAAGCTACCATTGCCAGTTCACCATCGCCGTCACTCTCATTACGAAAGGGATATGCAATTTTAATTTATTCTGCAGCGTGCAGAATAATTGAGCCAGTAGCGTTCTCAGTTTTCCACAGCCCACCGGAAATGTCATGTTATTCTCCTCAGTGTCCCAGTGGAATCTAATTTACTTCTTTTGATAAGCATGTATTGTTTGAAACTGGGTGTTTTATTGGTTTAATTAATGTTTACCTACACTATTGTATTTTACCACATGACATTTGATGTAAAGGCTGTTGGATGCGAAAATTAATCTGCATATCAATGGAAGTGTAATTCGTTCTACTGAAAGGTTTTCATTTTTGTTTTTTTTGAATGGATAAACCTGTCATTCAGGTTTTGGCGTTCAAACAGTTATAAAGAGTTTTGTTAATGGGGCTCCAGGGATTTTAAAAAAAAAATGACATTACAGGGGGTGCCAATAAATCATAAGGGCGTCTGTTCCGTTTCCACTGACGAATGACAAGGGCGTTCACGGAATGTGCCATCTGAGAAAGTGAATTTCCCATCCATGTGAATCTTCGGGATCTCCGTAACCTTTACTGGGCCCGGCTCTGTCAGGCGGTAGATGTGAAGGACGAGCCGATTCCCTTCCCATTTCCAATGCCCCTCATTCACATAGAATGCCTTGCAGTTTTCCACACCGATCACCGGCTCTTAAGCCTTTGTGCTCGTGCTGCTTTAATCCCGCACATTTGGCTCCTCCTCCACAATGAGGTCATGAACTCTGGTGGCACAGTTTTCCTGACCGGGCCCTCCATCTGGCACATGTCAGGGTCAATGGCTGGCCAAAGCTGCATGGGGAGGGGGGGGGGGGCATCATCCATCCCAGGACCTTCACCTGCTCCCGCAGGACGAGGGGGGGGAACAGCCTTCATGCGCGGCGATGTAGCTGCCCACTAGGAGAGCGCCAGGACCTGACTCAACCGAGGTTGCTCATGGAAGCGACATTACCTGCGTGACCGGGCTTTAATTGCATTCGCAGCAGCTGCTGCAGTATCTGCAGGAGCAGCTGGGCCTTGATAAGCTGCAGCATCTGCATTGACGTATTACCTAAAGCAGCAGTACAAGCTATCTTAGCCTCTGCTGAAAGGCAAGCTCTTGTGAAGGAAGTCAACGCCACAGAAGATATAAGTCCTTACTGGTCCAGGAGGCAGCTGACAGATCGGCTTTGCCCACAACCTTTATTGACCGTCGCATCCACTGGACAAACGCTACAGAAATGAGTGCAGTATTTCCATGCGATGTAATTAGGGAGTAACGATAGGGAGACAGTCGCAACAATGCATCTTCCACTAAATTAAGTACAACACCAGCACTGCTGACAAGGGAGAGGCACCTTTACAATATAAATGGCCCAGCTTGGGGGGGGGGGGGGTTGGGTGCACATCAATTATTACTGTGCGTGTGATTCTCCATATTGGAACACCGAGCCGTATAAAAACAGGGCAGATGGCCATGGGGCAAGAGTCACCAGCATGTCATTGCAGACGATGTCACCCCAGGCCATCTTTCATGCCACCAAATTAACGCCAGATTGTTTTAAATTCTCCCTGAGATGCGCCCCACAAGTAAACAGTGTCCGGACTCCCTGCATTTTTGCATAAAAAGGTCACAGGTGACAATTCAGGAGGCTGATCCACTGCCGACGCCACCAGCCGTCATCAATAATTAAAGCTTTAATCTCTGATATTTCCAAAGGTCAGGCCCACAAAATAGGTAGGAATCCCAGCATCGTCCCAGCAGCTGTGCTGGTAATCACTTTGGACTGCTCTATGTAGAGACTGGAACAACCAAAGGGATTTTGGGTGAAGGGTATAGTTACCCAAAGCTACTGCCCCAAGCCCGTTATAAATCATTTACCTGTAAATGAAAAAAAAAAAACCGTACATATTGCTTTAAGAGCCAGTCTAATGGGCGGGGCAATGACAGGAAGCCAGGGTGCCCTGCGCCACAGAGGAAACCTCAGGAAGCTTCACCCACCTCCCTCCTCCCACACACACACACACACACACACACACACACCCCACAGTTGATTAAAATGACTCCTGTTGGCCACCAGAGCTGAGTCTAATTAATCAGCTTAATGCATTATCAATAGTTTTCCCCTTTTTCCGAATTATCTTAAGACACAGGGAAATTATACTAACCAGAGCTGTTTCCTCAACATGCCCTCTAAGAAGATGTTTGTAAAGCTAGCCTAAGAATTATGTAACTAAAACACTGCGTCCCAGCGCAATTCATTCAGTGATGGGCATTGCAGTATGTGTGTGCAAGAAGGGATTGAAATGTCTCACAAAACGGTGGGGTAACCACTAATCTTGAAAACGGAAGTATACAGGGTAATAAAAAAAAAAAAGGAACGCATCATTTAGACACACGCGCGAACATACTCACATCAGGAAAATACAGACCTTTCAGGCTTGACCAAATGCAGAATTATTTGGCTCTGGAGACAAGGTGTTTCACAAGGTCAGTCCTGAAAACATGTAAATAAAGCAGATTTTAAAAAGTGCCATCAAAACAGACTAAATGAACAGTTAGCAAGAGGGCAAAACCTGTGGTTATAAATAGCACATTGTCACCCTATCGCCAAATGAATTTTCAGTGCATCAGGGGGTGTGGCCTTGTGTTCCCCGCATAAATAACAGCCAGCGCTCACGTAAACGAAACTGTAAATTTCCCGTTTCAGCTTGGTTGCAGCCGCGGCTGGTGAGGGGGGGCCTGGGCTGCCAGAGTGTGGACACAGGGTGGCGAACGAGCGTTTGTGGGTGACAGCTGGTGGGAAAGTCACAAATTAATGTTATTCAAAATCAACTATTTTTTTTTTCACAGTAGAGCATCTGTTCAGTATGTCGGTATCATAACAGTCCCCAAGCTCTGGGCTGGATCTGAATTCTAAATCAAGTCAAATAACTAGTCGCACATTTTTTTTAACACACACACAAACGCACACACGCATACACATAAACTTATATAAAAAAAAAAAAACTAACATTATCTCTTTTCAGGTTCCACTGTCACTACGTAAACACATGCATACACACACACATTCTGACCGCCCTGCTTTTATAAAATTTTATATCAATAAATGGAATTGTTCAACGCTCATAGTATGAAAGCGCTAAAAGACAATATCTGTCCTCCACACATTCAGCCAGACTGGATCTGTGAGAATTTGAAGCGGGCACGCTCTAAAGATAGATCGCAGTCGTTCCGTCCCTTGGCCGGCGAACCTCTTTCATCGCCCTGTTGCCAGATTTTGATGACATTAATTAATCCCGCCTGGCCGCGGCAGAGAATGTGGGTCTCCTCCCTGTCCACCATGGACCTCCCGCAAGAGTGACCTGAGTTGACAGGGGCCACGTCTGATTTCTTCATGAAACTCCATAGAGGTGACCCCCTAGTACGGCAGCCTGCTTTGTCCACCCGCAAAACAGGCGCCCCCCCCCCCTCCCATCTTAACCTCTCCCACAACAGCGAGAGAGCACCACACCTCAAACGCAAAGCGCCCAGGTCTCTAGCTTGGGAAAAAAGCATTAACTACAGCATAGAGTTAGGGGCACTATGGCCTGATTCACTCAGTCAGCTAAAATGAGCAGCCCCATCGATCCGGAGGCTCAGTGTGTATAACCTTATACAAACAATCCATAGATAAGGTGTAAGCATGGAATTTTCCAGAAAGCTCAGATTCATGTGTCACTCCTGATCAGACAACATCATACAGTAGATGATATGACAGATCATAGATCAAAGTCATATACTGTAAGAAGTAATTCTATCTACCTGTCTGTCTGTCCATCAGATATATACACACACATGTACACACATTCATTTTTTTTGTAAAATGCAGTTGTTTATATACAGTATATATTATATACATATGTACTGTATATACTGTACAAAAACACCTGCTTTTTTTATAAGACACCTTTAAAACAAAATAAAGGGAACAAAAGCAGGAACCTTATACAGTGGACATTTTTTAATTGAAATGATAAAAATGACAACCTTCACACTCCTGTTAGCATGACGGAGCTCAACGATCACGCTGCCATGAACACATTTCACAAGGGAGAGTTTGACGGGCTACCTGCACGTATACGTGGGGGTGGGGGTTTCCTCGCCTCTAATTATCCATGGCAGGGGTGTCTGAAGCTCATCTAGCTGCTGTTGCGTTTGCTCTCTCCGCTCGTGTGATGTATTAAGGAGAGCGTAATAAGCACTGTGCTTGGGGTGGCTCTCCGGTGGATTTGAGTAGAGATGGGGGGGGGGGGGGCACCCTGGTCCTGAGCAGGCAATAACGACACTCTCTGGCTCAGCGCAAGGCCAATTACACACCTGTTGGGGCCCGGGGACTGCAGCTCATGCTAAGGTGAATAAATAATAATGCTGTTTCATTGTATTCATTTTTTTTGTTTGTTTCAAGCTAGAAATACTTTTTTTCTTCTTTTCTAGGATATTAAAAGGCGATATGAAAGGCAGCAGTTAAAGTTTATAGTTATTATTATCTCATGTATTTTGAGGAACACAGTGAAACTCTTGTGCCAGTTACGGGGGGGGGGGGGGGGGGCAGGTGCATGGGAGGACAACAGCAGTGCAATATAAGACAAATCGCAGTGCAATACGGGACGAATCAGCAGTGCAATATAAGACAAATCGCAGTGCAATACGGGACGAATCGGCAGTGCAATATGGGACGAATCGGCAGTGCAATATGGGACGAATCGGCAGTGCAATATGGGACGAATCGGCAGTGCAATATGGGACGAATCGGCAGTGCAATATCGGACAAAACAGCAGTGCAATAATACACAAAGCTGTGCAAGACAAAAGACATGGGGAGTGAAACAAGAAATATGCAATGACAAGGGGGTTCAACAGGAAATGATGTGCAAATAGCCACAGAGGTAGATGGCACTGATAAAGGACAGAAGTGGCATATTTAAAGAAAAACTATACACACACACATACATACATATATACACACTCAGCATTATTTGTATTATTGGTAATAATTCAAATTATGCGAAAATCTTCTTCTGCTTGACCCTCGCAGCTCCAGAGTATTTATCCCACAGACAGTTGCCTGTAAACAGCAGTGACAAGCTCTATTACCTGTAGCAGAGGTTCAATAAAGTAACGTGGCTCGACAGGAGCCCCACAGCAACGCACTAGTACGGACCGGCCCAGGACATAAATATGTCCATTAAAGCAAACTAAAGGAGATATTCATTGGCTAATTTCTACCTGAAACGGGCTTGTATTTTATAAACTCAATATGTCCGCGTTCCCTGGGGAATCTTTTACTGGCTGGAATGTTTCTCTCCACCCGGTCCTACAAAGCACCCTACTGTTGCTACCAGACGGGAAAAGCAAACTAGATTTGTAAGGACAGCCAGGTAGCCCAGGTTGGAGGATGATGTCGTCACGACCTGCCCATACTGCGCTCTGATGAAGGCAGGAGTTGAATCCATCATCCCTCACGCAGAGGATAATCAGCGTAATTCTACTCCTTTCACCTGTGTAGCTATTAAAAAAGTCCTCCTCTCCCTTCACCTCCAAATGACTGCAGTCCATCCATATCGATTCATCCCCGTCTCCTGCTTCATTCTCGTCTCCTGTGTTGTCCTTAATAATCTTTGCCACACTTCTTCATTGGAGGACATAGCTAAGAGCATTTTCTTTCACCTCATTTTACTTATTAAACACCCCTCCCCCCAACATGGAGAGACATGAATCACACAAGGCTGCCAGCAGGCCAGTAGACCCCACCCCTGGCGACCCCAACTCCCCACGGTCACCAGCGGGACGGCATCCAGAGCCAGTCAGCTGTCTGTGCTGGTTTCCAGTTTAGTGCTCTGACGGGAATCCGTGAGGTTGTGACCCGTTGGCATCTGGGATTGATGGATCGTGCCTCAGTGTCCTCTGGATGACAGACCTGGGGCCTGCAGTAACTGTCCCATATGGTCTTTCTTTCTGGAGTCCATCGCTGATACTTTCTAAAAGACCACGATTTTAGCGTTAACAGATTCTGTACAGTGAATTTTCCAGGACCCAGGGACATCTCTCACAAACGTCTGTCTGTCATTTTCAGCTCTTCCTGCCCTTGCCTTTGTTCCCGTGAGACTGCAGCCTTATCTTCAGAAGTACGGCTGTTCTGCGCTTATTATAACACATTTTCAGCTTCACCCGGCGTTCAGTTCCATCTTGCGCTGAGTGGTTCAAACAAGGTGTTCATTATGCCAGTCTTTTCACTTGGGGGGGGAGGGGGAAGGGCTTTGTCTTTCCAAGTTGGCCGTCTTCCCAGGGCAAAGATAGCGACAGGGGTGGGGGTGCTATAGAGAGAGGTACCAAGTACGCAAAGATAATCAAGTGGCTAAGTTTGTACCAATCAAATCAGAATGAAAGAAACCAGGACAGAAATGAAAAAATATCAATACATCATTCTTGGTTGCACTAAGCCTGAAAAACAGAGTCTGATTGCATGCCCTTAAAGGGTAACCATAAATAATAGACAATCATTGGCAGATGCAATAATGGTCCACGAACATTCTGACACTGTTCAAAATGCGTCATTTGACGCTCTTGAGGTCTGTTTAGTCGACACTCTTGTAAATTCTGGCAGCCGAGAGCTTACCAAAGCCTCTTCCTGCTGAGAAGCCTCTTCCTCTTCTGGGCTGTTTGTTTTCAGGGATGAGGCAGACGGCAAACGAGGTGGGAAGCCGCATGCATCATGGGAGGCGGCCAAGAGCTGCTCGCAGACCTGGCAAACGGCAGGGTAACCCGCGAAACCAACTGGGAAGGCCTGGCCTCCATCGCCGTGCATGTAGCCTGTTGTGTAAAACCTAGCACTTAAGAAATGCACATATTTTGACAGCGAGGGCAGCTGGCATTTGGTTAAGCGGGCGACATTGTGACCAGGAGGTTGTGAGTTCACGTCTCAAGAGGAGGTGAAGCTCATTGAGAACTGACCCGTCAGGAAGGGAGCATTTCCTGAATTTCTATAAACTAGATAAAAAAATTTTACCCTGAAAAATCCAAAATGAATTATTTAAAAAAATAATAATAAATAATGTAACCATAAAATCTATGCCATCTTCCTTTTTTTCTTTTTTTTTCAAATGATATCTTTCCAGAGGCACATCTGCATCTCAAATTGCGACAATTACGGGCACGCATGCAAATTAATTAGGGTCTTCTGGCCTGCGTAGCAGCCGCGATGCGGTTAATGTGGCCGAAGTGGGACCGTGACAAAAGGTACGCTGGCGGTTGTTTTTGAGGCTGACGGCTGCTGTCGCTTCTCAGAAGACGCCAGCTGCCGCTTGGGTGGGAGCCACGATCGGAAAGCTCAGATGCAATTGGAAGGTGAAAAAAAAACACATGCGCACAGCTGACTGCTTCCTTACTCTGCTGACACTGTGCTCATTACACTTCTTCGGCTCGTTATAATTCATCACATAGAGGCTTTGGTTTCCCAGTGATCATAGGGCTTAGCACAGCTAGTTACCAAGGGCCATGCCCTTCCCCCCCAACCCAATTTCCATCTCTGGGGTCCCCCAGAGTCTAATAGAGGGCCCTGTTTCCTCTTGATATCAAAGTACAGTACACCACTCTGTGAAACGAACTCACGACTGGGTAGATAAATGCACGTGTATGAAAATGAATGAGGATTCATATTAATGAGGATATATGTTAATGAGGATACATATTAATGAGAACATATGTTAATGAGGGTACATATTAATGAGTCTATGGCAGCGCACAGGTCAAGCGATCCCTGAGACTGCTGCCAAACTGCCGGTGCATCTTCAGGAAGCAGCAAACGGCACTGGAGTCCCACCAAGGAACGTGACGCTCTGAAGCCGCCACCAACCCCCCATGGTGGCCGTGCCCAGATTTCGCGTCGTGCCTTTTCCCGCCGCCGGCCTTATTACCGTAGTGTGAGAGCCATGGCCTTTTATCAAAATTGCAGAAAAGCCCCAAGAACCATGAGCAGAGCTTGGACTGCACTTCTTTCCTCTCGCTGCTACTTCCTCACGTCTAGGGGGCGGTGAGGGGGGTGAGGTTGGAGTCAGAGGGATGACAACATTCATCTCTTCAAGGTTAAATTAAATGAGAAAATCACCTGCGCTTCCCGTTCTACCACTTTTTTTTTTTTACTCTTGTTTTTCCTCTCCCCTCCCCCCCATCCCCAAATCCCCAGTTCTTTTTTTAATAAAAGGGCAAGAAAAAAAGATGTGGGAAGATATAATGAGAGAATTCACGCCTGCTTTTGGGGGAAAGCTGAGCGAGGACAGGCAATATTGCTGTGCTCCCCGAACCCGGCGCCAGCGTGGCTCATTTGTCTGCCTTGAGCTAACGGCTTCCAGCTAAAGCCTTCGCTTCAGCATCCTGCCTCCACTGAGCCCCCCGTGCTCCCGGAAAGGACCCTCTGACTGCGGCGCGGTCCTCGCTCAGCTTACTCGCACTTATCTCTCGCTCCGAGCGCCAGGAAATTACCGAAAGTACAATTTCTCACAGTCGAACCACAAGGTTAGCTGCCACCACTTTAAATTCTCCAGATAATGGATAAGTGCCCTAACGACATGGAGACACACCACGAGGGGTCAAGCCATTACCACGCCTGCCACCCACACGGTGGTTTTGTGTATTACCCCCCCCCCCCCCCCCCCCCCCCAACCCCCCCCGGGA
>JAODKE010000068.1:5904222-5927519 GCA_026779605.1 Mormyrus hasselquistii
GGCACACCTCAGGTGTCTGTCTCTCACCTTCTCTCATACTTGTCACAATCCAAAGATACTCAGTGAAAACTCCCCCCCAACCCCCCCCCCCCCCCCCCCCCATTAGCAGACATACCCGAAGTAACCAATGTAAAGGGCCTTCTGCCAAAAGAGACAGATTTCCAGCAAGGGGGTGGTCGAACACACCCTCCTCTCGGGAGGTGTGAGTGCATCAAGGAACACAAAGTCTTCAGCTTTGGAACAAATGGGCCTAAATGACCGAGAGCTTGATGCAGGCAAACAGGCAACTCTTCACTATTTACAAACCCCAGGGAATTACAGATGAGAGGCTAAGCAACAATTAACTGCCAGATTCTGGCCTATATGTCAGGGAATAATCAGCGATTGACCTCATCGTGTTACAATAGGCCTTCAAAAGACATCTAATATCGTTAGCATATCTGCTTCTTAGTAGGTGCTGCTGAATAGGGGCAAATTCGTCAGCGTATTTTCCCTTCCAGTCTTCGTTAGTTTCTCTCTTGCTCGATCGAGGCATTCACCATTGCGGGACTAAAAACTTGAGCACTGCAAGGTGTTATACCCATGTTTGTATATATAAAGCTTGTTAAAAGTACACTTCATGTAATCGTTCAAAGGAAGGAAGCTGCGGAATGCGCCGTGTGTAGCCATGCCGGCTTCATGCCGGCTTCCACCGATTATGCAACAGTAACGATTGTTATCGCGACTGATAGAAATGAAGACGCGCGGCTATCGCGATCAATAGCAATGAAGACGCGCGGCTATCGCGACCAATAGCAATAAAGAGTCATTAGAACCATGCAATGAAATTCTTACTTTGCTTGCTCACTCTTCGAAAAACATATAAAATAGAATCAATTTTAAAAATGATAAAAATATAAGAATCACTTGATAAAGTGCACAGTGCTAAATAGCATACAGTAAGCGTTGGATTTGAATATGGGGTCAGATTAACTCGAGCTGTCAGCATTGTTCATGAGTCTGTTAAAGACACACACCTATCGCAACCAATAGCAATTAAGACATACACTCTCTGTCCTGTTTGCATAAGCTGTCATGGTTTTTGAGACTATTCCCCGTGACACATTAAATAATGCTATATTATTATTATATTATACCGGAGTGCATGTTTTTGCAGGACTTAAACCCCTAGCCATAGACACAGGATGCAAGAGTGCTACCCATTAATGCGCCATAGCACAAGGGAGCACAATGGTAGCTTAGCGGTTAGCATTGGAGCGTCACACATGACTTGCAATATAGTGTGTATGCTACCTGCAAAAAGCATATTCATCACATGCAACAGTCAACGTTGCAAATGAAATATATTCTTTCATACACTTTTTCGGTGTACAGAGGTAGCTAAGAAAATTAGGTCAATTGTTGCTGATGAACAAATGATGTGACTTAATGCCCCCAAAGGCAAAGTTAAATATAGCAGGATGCTGGCTCTGTCCCTTCATCTGCCAAAATGACAGAGCCTCACCCACGAGCATCAGTGGTGGGGGCTGAAAGCCCCCCCACAGAAACATATTTGACACTCCCAGCCCTCATCCTCCGTAGCTTGACGTTAATGATGGTACCTTTAAGCGCTTCCGGTCCATTGTTAGAACAATTAATTAATTAAATGGGATTAATTAGGCACTTGACTGGCCTGATATAGGATTGGCAACACAGTACAGAAACCAGCACACACTCCACTAAAGTGAAAGTCTGATAGTCACTCCTTTACTTTATCATAGTCAACTGATAAAGTAGTACTGAATCACTGCATACTCCAGAAAGTCTCAATCACTGCCACTAGGTGGAGGGGCAATTCTTTCTCCTTATTAGAGTATGTGCTGGTTTAGTGTAACGTGTGTGTCCAAGACTAAACTGCCTACATGAATAATCAATTGCTTGTTAATCTAGTATTTTTCATTGCTAGAATTTTAGTAATTTCAGAATTATTATTACCTAACTTTGCACGCTACGGAGGCAACAAATGAGATTTTTTACAAAAAAATAAAAATAATAATCCTAAACCATAATCAAAATATGAATACATTCATCAGGTGTAAAGGAATGTACAGGCCAAACGTGTACCAATGTTTTATAGTTAATTGAACGACCAATGCAAAGGGCATATTTAAAAAGTGTACCCTTAACTACCAACTGCACACAAAAAAAACAAAATGACACGACAGTCATAATAACAAGGGCGTTTTAAAGCTTCAAGACAAGCCGCCACACATGACACGCAGATGAAGGCACAGACAAAGGCGCCAAATAAGAACCCCCCACCCCGCCCCCCCACTGTGCCCAACCACATGTCAATTTCCCTGCAGATTGTTCCAAACGCAGCCTTTCATCTTGCTTATTGATCTCCCGGTTAATTGAAACACGAATCATTGAATGTAATTAGTTCGAAAGATTGACTGTATCCAGGATACAGTGAAACCACCTCGAAACACTCAAAGAAAAATGGCTTGGAATGAAAGGTCAGACACGAAAAGTCATTATTTTCCATTTATTAAAGTTATGTAAGTGTCGCCAAGTGAATCTGTAGAACATGGCTGTGGAATGAGGTTTAAATCATTCGCAAAAAATGTGCGATGCTTATAAAGTCTTCTAAAGATCTATTATGTTTTAACATAATTTAAAGGTTATTGGGGTTGTGTCTATGTTGGTTCTCTGTAATGAGCGATATTCACAAATGTTGTGCCTTCAACAGCATTCCAGCGTCCTGGAGAATGACTACTTTAGCTCCATATCAGATACTATCACTCAGTTTCAGTGCTTGTGAGATCTTTTTTAAGGTTTACAAGCTTCTCCCAACACTTTCTCAACAGCGCAAGCCGAGAGCAGATTGAACAAATTGAGTCAATAATGACTGCCATCATGTTAAGAACACAACATGGAACACCTAAGGGGCGCTTTGGGAAAGATTAACTCATCGATTTGGTTTTCATGCAATAAAACCATAGCAAATTAATTGGAAAAAGTCATTTAATAAAAACAATCTCAAAATAAAAAGCCTGGCACAGCAGGATGACTTGGGCACCATGAAGCATTAACATTTTTCATTAATTCTGACACATGCTGCAGTGACTGTCTCTTCTCAACAAAATAGATGAGAAGACGAGTAAGAGAATGAAAGCGGTAATGCTAATGTTCTCCGCTAATGCGGCTAATAAATGGTGACAGAACTGGGCTAGGGCTACACTCCACAGCTGTCCCCAGATCAGGCCATGGTGCCCCCTGGTGCACCCAGCAACCACCCCCTCTTGATACAGGAGGGTGAGGGCCCAGTTTCTGGAGATGTGAACGAGGGCTGCCTCTAATTAACAAAGACAGCTGTGCCTAGCACTGCTAGCATTGCGTGGCAGCGCAGAAAGCTGGACACTGTCCAATGGGGGGTTTCGGGTAATTAAAGATCACAAAGCTTCCTGGTAAGGCAGCTCCAAAATGATTGGTGATGACATCCACTGTCCTGCGGGGGCAGCGTTCTTCCAAACCGAACCAATCAAACACAGCCATGCAAGGGTCATTTGAGTCCTGAATTTGCAGTAAATAATATGGGCTAAAACACACAGGACACATGCCAGCATGCTGCTGCGGTCTGCCCAAGTTATTTCATTACAGCGTTTGATGAGGGGAAAACAGAATCACGTTCAAACCAAATAGTTGTGTCATGTGGCCAAAGTGTTTGGACCATTTCGTAATGTTCTATATGCGACATGAGAATCACCCTTCAATTCCCAGAAGAAACTTTGCAACAATTCGCATAACTCCATAAACCAGTTAGCAACTGACTATTGTCTTGAAGAAAATGGCCAAAGCAGCTAGGATAATATTAAGGTCTTTCTTCAGCAAATGACTTTACTTGCCTCCAACTCTACACTGTTAAATCTCTGCTGTTACACCTTAAGCCGGCATACACCCACTACTTACAACCACGTCATTTCTGTTTGGCTCCATAAAATACTATACATGCAAAGCCTTCTACATTGTTCTTTTCCGATCGGCACACCAACTGGTGTTGAAAAGCAAAAAAAAAAACAAACACTGCGTGGTTTCTAACAGGTCTGCACTTGCTGAGTTGCCACATATTTAATTGGGCAATCCCGATTCAAATCACAGCAGTAACGTCACTACCGCTGACATTGAGGACACCTGGTTACAAGGTGCCGCTTACCCTCTGTTGGCAAGTTAGACGACAAGCTGGGAAACAAGGAGCTGTTGACTCTCCATCAAAAACATGACAGCTACAAGCGGGTGCCTGAATATACTTAAGCAGCTCATTTCCAATACTCGAGCAACGAGCAGGAACAGCCCTGAACCAAACATGGAGGCAGTGTGTGACTCAGGGCAACGTGCCTGTGATCGGAATGTTGCAGGCTTGAATCCCTGGGTAAGCAGAGAGATTTCACCCTTGGGTCCTTAAGCAACGCCCTTAGCTGCAGATTTCTCCGGGGGCTGTCTGACAATAGCTTCTCAAAATAAAAAAGTGCACCTCTCTCACAAGAAGGATAAACCCTGAACCATTCCCAAAGTAGCATCCATCCATCCATCAGAGCTGTGACATTGAGCAAGAGTTGCCACACAACTTGCTGGAGGGGAGGGGACACTGAATGCTAGCACAGCACTTTAAAGTGAGACTTTATCATCAGTCTTTATTACTTTATTGTTGTTTTGCTACAAAGTGGTATAAAAATATAACTCCTAAAGACTCCGCTTTCACGCTGGAATCTGGGATTCACTTAAAATATTTGTAACTACTGGCTTTCATATTGCTCAGTATGGAAAATAAGATAAGACTGTAATGCCTGTTTTCCCAGTGGGAATCCTCAGTATTGCCTTGCTTTTCACCTCTTCCCTTTTACTGAGCTCAGAGAGTAAATCCACTTATGGTAACGCTGTTTACTTCGGCACGAACACCCCTGCATCCAGTCTTTTAAAAATTCTTTTAAACTGGAGATCTCCAGGAGTTGGATTTCGGCTCAGAGTTGTTGCAGTGAGGAAACAACAGGGCATTTTTTTTAATGACTGCTTCCCCCACGATAATGCTGCAGAAACTCACTCCTGCTAAACCTGTCAATAATCAACATGAACAACATCTTGAACAATCTTGCCTCGGAAACACCCTTTTTTATTTCACACATTCAGGTACCTAAACTAATGTAGTATTTCTCTTTATATGAAGCATAGATGGCAAGTCCAGTAACGTCACAAAAAATCACTGTCCAAGGATGATTTTGATTTCAATACTAAACATACTGGCATAGACAAACTGCAAAATTTCAACTGGATCTATCAAGTGGTTTCAGAAATTTTTACATGTTGTAGCGCCCCCTATAGACAAAATGTTCCCAGTCTTAGGTTTCCACCCCATATCGCCCTGCTACACTTGCACACATTTTCAAATTAAAGCTGTTCTTGTAAAACAAAGTACGATGCTGGAACAAGTTGGACATGGTTAGCTGCCATTTTGTTTACAAAGTCAAGAATTTTGAAATAATTATCAATCATGTCAAAGGTAAACTTTAATAATGTAAAATTTCACCCGCCAAAATTATATTTATCCAGACTGGACAATAAAACCCTGGAGACGTTAACACAAACAGGTTATGCTAATTATTTAAAATAGCTAAAGAGCTAAGCCGGTAGCAACAGGTGTGACTGCAGGACAGGCCCCGAGCAGGGGGGGCGGCAAGACCATCGTGGTGTTGCGATACGGTAATGCAGTGCCAACCCACAGCATGACCGGGGGCGAGCTGTAAGGGGCTAATTCTCTGACATTACTAGCGTGTGATTTCAATCGTCTTTTTAGGGGCATTGAAGGAACACTTTTTCCATGCCCACTCCATGCTGCTGCCACCATTCGTTTCAGTCCCGGCCTCTATTACCCACCAGTGACACGATGGTGTCATTTTAGTATTCATCTTCGCCAGTAACACACGAATCTGACTATATATATGTGCTTGTCCGTTACACTGTTCCTGAATCAGTAGAGGCTGGTTTAACCTCGCTCGTGCACAGAAGTGAAACTTTCTGCAGATGCAGATGGACGGATCTGACATGTATTCCTAGGCGCACACTCCTGCTTGTAAGCGATCAAATCACGAAAGGTACCCGAATTAAACCTTTAACTGTTAAGCAGGATAAGCCGTCCTTTTTAAAGAGTTAATAATTGATGGAAATAACATCTTACTTAAATGGGATAGCCAGATTGTTGACGACTTCGCCAAAGTGCATGGAGCAAAGGTTATGCTTTTGGAGATCAACAAACAAGCCACTATAAATAAACGTAACAGGTTGATCGATCGAAGTCGGTTTCTATAAAATTAATAAACCGATCGCCGGCTTTGTCCGATTTCCTGGGACAATGGGAAACTTCAGATAAGGAAGTGGTATCCACCATTATTACCCTAACCAACCGGTTTCATACATAGGGTACAGCGTGGAGAACAAAAACTTCCTGTATTTAGCTCAGTACACACCTTGAAGAGGCATGGCAAGAATGGCTGATCTTCCTCGTAACGGGAGCCTAGCATTTCAAGCAAGTCAGGACCACTCGAAAAGTACCACTTCGAAAAATGGATTCCACAGGAGCTGTCAGGTAATCTCATTTCATATATTTCGGAGTAAAAAACAAGTCTGTTAGGAAGATCTGGTGATAGAGAACTAATTGCCTATTATTTTACATGCACGGGGATGTTACGTTTGTGCAATTACACGACGGCGTGACTATCACGGTGTTAAGTATGCGATTAAAATGTAAAGACGCGAACTGGAGACACATTATCCGCAGCGAAAATAATTAAATGTGCTGTATAATTAACTTAGTGTGCGCGATGATTTAGTCAGAAGGGTTCATGTGGCTGTACGCGGGGCTCCGCGATGGGAGTTATAGCCTCCCTTTATTTAGGCATCCTACTGAGCCGGAGGTAACCCAGCGCCGGCTACCTGGGGGCGATACGCTGGAAGCCGCGGCGCCTCCGCCAGGGATCTTATCCTCAAAGTGCAAGCCGAGCGTTCAGATTGCATTGCAGCTATGAGGAGAATACTACCTGTTAACCCAGCAAAAGGCGCGCCTCTGCAAAAAATACATACTCATCCTTGTTCCCATTTATCAGTGTTACTGCCAGTCCGAAAGTGAAATTATCAGATTCGTCTGCTCTTGACTATGTACTAAATTATGCAGTTTTATTCCACGTATGTAAAGATTTGCCGGTTGACGTGACGTGAAGTGTGACGTGAAGCGGTAAAATGCATTGAGTTACTCTTCTTCTGTTTATTAAACCGGGAAGAGGAAACTCAGTTTTGGTGTATCACATGTGAGCAGCCAATGTTATGCTAGCGGGGAGTTTTAATAGTGTAAATGATAATAATATATGTAGTAAATCTGTGTAATGACTCTGGGCAGTAGGGTTGTGTGGCGGCACAGAAATCCTATTAAATTATCGATTAAATTTTAAGTTGTGCGAGGAAATTAGTCCGAAGTTTTATTTTTTATTTTATTTTCCGAGCAAACCGTTTATCAGCACTTAACGCTATTTTAGTCACAAACAGAATTTTGCACATTTACTGGGCATAAAGAGCCGTACAGAGGTTTTAGGTTTTTCTGACAGCAGCGATAGATAGATAGAAATCAAAGACAGATAAAAACAAACAGATTTGTAGCATCACGCGTATGAATATGGTGTGACATGTTCTGCCAGTCGATACCTGTTCTACAGGAATTTGTTTCATTCTTACACTTAGGATTCCACCTCATTATTACATAGAAACAGCTGTACCGTAGCTTGATAATGATGTGGGATAAACATCTCGTGCTGCTGAAATCACCTGTTAACTGTCACTTATCAGTTCCTCTGGAAGTGGAGCATCATCTTTCAGGAATGAACCTCTCAGATCATGGAGAGGATATTTCAGCAACGGATGCTGTGCAAGTTAAACTTAGCCATCTGTAAACTGAAACAACATGCCAGTTGACTATCCTTCAATATCACATTTGAACCGCTTTGCACATGAATTTAGAATCCTACCATTTCCACATCCTGCCACCAGACTGTGTGTGGGTTCTGTGCCTCTGATTACAAGGTCGCCAGTTCATTGACAGGTATTGACGTCACCCTTGGGCCCTAAAGCACAGGAGCCCATAACTTTGCTAATTGCTCCACAGACACTGTCAGATCTTCACTTAAACATCAATTTGGACAAAGGTTTTTGATAAATAAATGTAAACTGCAGTGGGACATGTGCCAGTGCCACACTCTGCATGTCATGATTAGTGGTCATGGCTAAATGAAACGGTAGTTTACTTATTAATGTTTTTATTTACTTTAGGAGAATGGAATATCAAATGGAGTTCACCACAGATCGAGGGCCACAGAGGGCTTTGAACAGCCCCCAATGTACGTCGCCGTCTTCACATACCTGGGTTTTGGAATCGTGACCCTCTTCGGCTATCTTCGGGACTTCATGAGAGCAGTCGGCCTCGAGAAATGTCACCTTGCCCAAGAAAGGGAACAGCAGAAGGTCAGTGGGATAAGTCGGCCTGGGTAGCCCATCTCCCGGGTGGATTTCGCAAAGTTAAACCATCTTTGTCAATTATGCTTTGGGGTGGGGTGGGGGGCAGGCAATCACATCAGGTATTCAAATGGTTGTCTCTCAGAGGCACTGGTTCGATCTTCCTTAGTGCTTGAGATGAAAGCCATTTTGAGGGGAAAAAAAGACGAAAAGCCAGGGTAAACAGGGTGCAGGCGTAATTAATACCCAGTGGATTTCAGATTGTTGTGTTGGGCTGCCTGACTCATTTCTCCTGATCCTTCGCTGCAAACACTTCTTTGAGACTGTCTCTTCGGCTTGCATTCAAGGTGGGAGGCTTATGTTGGAAACAGAATAGACTTGCAACTAATTATAATGCAAAAAAGTTACAGATTAAAGGGATATTAGATCTACTTTAAATAGAATTGGGGGGAAAAAAATCTCCTTTGGAGCTTACCCTTGTGGAACAATGCAGAACACAGTACCCAATCGCTATACTTAATTACCCAGGCTCTCAAACTGTTTAGGTTCTTATTTTTTCTTCGATATCTTGTTCCTGAGGTCAGACTGGCGCATTTATCAGAGTGCAATCATCATGCAAACAATCCAGAAGTAGACCCATAAAATGGTTACAAAATGTGCTGAAACGTAAACTGGGAGCAATGGTGGCTTTTTTTCACCAGCCTTTATAAAACCAAGTACATGTGGAGAGAACCGCTCGGTGCATCGCAAAAATATTTTTGTCAAATATGACTCTCTCTGATATGTGTCTACATGCTACAGCCTTTCATACATTATTGTATGGTAAGCTGTTAAGTTTTAAGTAGTATGCTAACAAATTTTTGTGATAATTAAAAGGTGTTTATTATTGATCTGTGTACAGGACTTTGTTCCTCTTTATCAAGACTTTGAAAATTTCTACACACGGAACCTGTACATGAGGGTTCGGGACAACTGGAACCGTCCCATATGCAGCCTGCCGGGCCCAGAATTCGATCTGATGGAGCGGGTCTCGGATGACTATAACTGGACCTTCAGGTACCATTTTAGGGCCGAATCCACACATTTCTTATAGAGCAGACAGTATTTCCCTGTGGGGCGTTTGGTGAATGGAATTTGGAAATGCTGAGATGTAGGTGCCCGACCCGCTGAATTTGTGTGTTTTGCAGGCTTACCGGCAAAACGATACATGGTGTCATCAACATGGGTTCCTACAACTACTTGGGCTTTGCTGAGAACAACGCCGACTTCCTGAAAACGGTGGCAGAGACCACAATGGATTATGGGCTCGGGGTCTGCAGCACCCGCCAGGAAATGGGTGAGTGCCCGGCTGTCCTGATCGGTGTATCTTTTTCCCATCCGAAGTACTTTAGGAGAATTTGAAAGCTGAGATTAGCATCTTAAATCAGCAGGGTTTCTTAGGCTCCGCCAGCGCAGGTCTTCACAGCTAGCTGAATCTGACCCTTTTGATCCAACATGTTTGCCCCAGAAATCGTACCGTGCCAAGTTCCGTACCTCAGTGCAAATGCATTATGATATCTGGATTTTTTTCAGAATGAAATAGTACATCTTAACTTTTTTTTTTCTATTTCCTACCATTTGTAATAAAATAGGAAAATATGGTCGGTAATATCTTCGCACACTACAAATACATTATTTAGCTTAAACTCTCAGCTGGATTCCCTAAGAGTCGGCTGCGCAGGTATCAGATAAAGAGCAGTCTTGACGATGAGGGATCGCAAAAAGAAAATGCAGAAGAACCTCAGAATTTGCTATTCTGGGAAAAAGAGCACGAGTCTGACGCCTTTCACACACCGGTCACCTCACCAGTCACCCTGGAGTATCCAGTAGCACCCTAGCAGGTACTCCCTTGCAGACACTATCACAAGACGACCTTACGGGTGGTTTGCATCGAGCCGGTGTTGAGTACAGACTGTCATCTCTCCTCAGTGACAATGCTGATGGGAAAGTTAAGCAAGGGCTGGAGACCAGCCTTTCGATATAAGACTCTGTCTCTGCCTGCTTAGCAACATACATCGGAATTTCATGCCTACAAATCAGAGAATCATGTATGGGGAGGGTTTCTGGGACACACCTGAGTCCAAGAAAGTTCGGTCGGAGGTTGAGTGGCGCTTATTTTTCTCCCAGAAGATGCCATATTAATTCAGACCAGCTAGGATATGTGTCGCTCGCGGAAGCAGGCAGGCCTCGACTCTGCGTTTGTTCCCAAGTCTTTGTAGCAGTTGCACTCGGCGCCGTTCTAATCGACGCTTCGGAACATCGTTACGACAGATGGCCCGTTCGGGAATTAGACGTGTGACGAAAGGAAGGTTTAGAGAGGGCATCCGTGACAGGCAGTGCTCAACGCGTGCTCATCCCAAACTCAAACGGAATTCGTTAATGCGAAATAATGTTTCTGACGGTCATGCTCGGCTCGTTGCAACGTTCGTGGTTGGGAGAGGCCCGGGGCACGTGCTTCCTCTTTGGCTTTGAGCTGATATCAAATGCACAAACCAGATTTCTTGCCTTCCGATAGGCACAGAGCGCGCATGGAATTGCTTCAGAGGCGCAGGTGAAGTTCCGGACAGATCGAGAAACGGATACGATTGCACTGTCGTTAGTCACACAAATATGAAAGGACAGATCTACCTGTTTCATTTATTTGTCTCACTGTTTTTCTATCAATTTATTCCAGACAGCTTTACTTCCCATTTGCCATGTAGCTTTTTTTCCTGCAGTTCAGCAGGAAAAGAGGAATGACACGCCACGGATCCACCTCTCCTGGGACCTTATTAAGCCACAATTATTTATGGAGCCGGAGCAGGAATTTAAAGGGTGAATTCAGAAAGTCCCCGCGGCTCGACGTGTGCCGCACCTTGCGCGTTAGCGTGTGTGCTCTCACCGCCTCGTTGTTGTAGTCTGCCTCGGAGCTCAGTCAGGCAAGGCCGGAATAAGGGTAGTGACCTTTAACAGAATTGGCCCAGCTTGTCCTGGGTGTGTCTCTGTGTGGAGAGCCCGTTGTGTCAGTCATTCACAGAGATGAAGTCATTATGTAGCAATATCCCTCCCCCCCCCCTCCATGTAATGATTACCCAAATGAACAAGATAAAGAAGAACAGTAATGTTTAACTGACCGGTAAATATATGAAGGATCTAGTACTCCATAATGTCGGACCACAGTGGTCTTCTTGGCACCGAAAGCTTCACCCTCTTACACGTAAATAATCATCTTGACTGAGAATAGGCCAACGTACTGTCCATCAGATTTGATTTGCCTTTTGTGATGTGAGGGTGGGCCGATCGTTCCGCATGAGTTTTTAATTATAAATTATATTCAGTTATTCAGCAAACTAAAATGGAGAGAAAAGTCAATCTTTATCTGGCGTTCAGGGCTGTTTTTAAGCTCGTAGCTGGTAGTAAGAGACGCGCGTTTTGTGTGCACTGTGAACCTGTTGCCGTCCCAGTCCGGCTGGGAGCCGTTCGACTGCCTTACAGCCACCTCGGTCCTCCATTTTTTTCTTTGACATCTAGCGCAGTAGCACAGTAGCTGTGTTGGGAAGTGAATAGCGGGGCCCTTTCTCAGCTTTAGCTGTCGGTGGGTTCGTTTCCATCTTTAACACTATGTTACACTTCCTTCCAGTTTTCAGTTATAGTGGTTAAAAGACATTTTCTCTTCTTCCCCTAATTTAATGAGTTTCTCCTTTTTATCAGTTTCTGCAAACCCGTGATGCACTGGAAAACTGGGGTCATTGGTAGTGGTTTTGCTTTGCACCCAGCACCTTATTCCTGGGTGAAATGGTGTCCTTATTCTGTGCTGAAAATTTCAGTGTAATACAGTTAACTCATACCAAGGTTACCCCAAACTTTACGAATATTATTTGGTTTCCTATTTGCTGGAGCAAGCAGAGCTGCCCTGATCTGTATGTTTAGTTACTATCACTTTTGGTTTTATAAAGAAAGTAGAAAAGCAAAAAAAAAAAAAACGGATCAGGTTAAACTGTCTCTGGTTAAGGAAATACGAGATGCTGATTCACTCCGGTCAATTAACCACGTCTTCCCTGGGGGGTTCTAGGAGTGGCGTACCTGTCAAAAGTAACCGCAACTGTAAAGATGAAAATGTTGCTCATTGACGTAAATTAAGCCGTGCTTAGTGGAGTAATGCAGAGGATTCCTGTCTGCATGCTGACGTAGGATTTATTTATTTATTTGTAAACTGCCAACAGCCACAGCAGTGGGAGAGTGAGAGAAAGAAAGATTGCTGAACGACGTGAATTAGGGAAATAAATAATTCAGTGCAGCATTTCAGCAAAATGAACTCACTCACTGCCGCTGATGTCGAATCGCGTCACAGTGACGGTTTGTAAACGCAGCGCCCCATTATCGTTTGAGGCATGTGCAGATCACACTGGTGCACTGGCTGGAAAGTAATAATCGGTCCTGGAATGCTTAACTTTAACCGGCAGGAGGAACATCGCGTGTCATGTTTTTAAACCCCATAGAATGCAACCAAAAGTGCAGTTGAAGTGTGAAGCCGTGGAGCACGTGTGAGAATGCCATGAAGCCCCATTCCATTTTTTATTTGTTTAGGAGGCATTCTTACCCCCTCCCCCTCCCCCCAAAAAAATAACCAAGTACTCAACTTTCAGCTTTAAAGCAAATATCCAGTGCTGGTTAACCCTTTGGGTGACATGGATGGCCCCCCCCCGGGTTTTACTTTCGGCGGGGGTGCTGACTCAGCGAGCCAGTTTGTCTCCAGTAGTTTGCACTACATTGGGGGGGCACCAGTGGTGTAGTTTGAAGGGGGTGGGGGGAACCACTGCATTGGTTTTAACTGGCACTGCTTATAACCCATCTGCACTCATGTACTCTATTGTTAAGTAATTCTGTGTAGTACCAAATAGGGTCTGTATAGTACCAGATAGGGCCCCCTTTAGTCTCCAGAACCACCTTAAGGGTTGCTGCGTTGTGCGTTCGGCCTTTCTGCCAACCTTAGTGAGCCTGGCCATTCTCCTCTGACCTGTTTCATCGACAACGTGTTTTTGGCCGCAGAAATGCCATCGACTGGGTCTCTTTCACTCATTACACGCTCGCAGTAAACGGTAGGCGCTGTAGTGCATGAAAATCCCAGAAAGGCAGCTGTTTCTGAGATGCCGGAACCACCAAGTCTGGTCCCAGCATTTAAAAACCCTTTCAGTGCTTAGTGAGCCTCTTGACCTGTCTATGCGTTGTTTAAACCCAGGTGCAGGAGCTGTTTGTAGGCGGGTATCTTAAAAAAGTGGCAACTGAGTATGTCGTTGTGCAATGAAAACCACATATGTACACTTTTTAGATTTTTACTGTAGAAGGAATATGTTCATTCTCTTCTGTCTACTGATAGTATTTGACGTAATTGACCAAAGAGAAGATGTTTTATGAAGCTATCTATTTTAGTATTTATGTTGGTACTAGTTAACACTTGTGTTAATGATGGTCGGTTGTTTGGATTATTTTGCTAACTTAATGTTGATAGCTAGATAACTAGCTATATTACTAGCTAATCATAATATAATATAATAATCTTAATATAATAATATTATGATTAAGTGAGAATATAAAGCCAGATTACTTAGTATCATAATTTCCTCGCTGCCAACAATCATTCATTTGAAACATCACACCATTCACTGGAGGCTGTGTAGAGGTTTCTGTGTGGTACTAAGTCTTATGTTGCTTTAGGTGTATTTTGTAAAGTAGTTTCTGAGAAGAAAATGTGTTTTTTTTTTAACGTTTCTGAAATAATGGATTTTTGGAGATATGTGGTTTTCATTGGACAGTGACAATGCTTGAGCTCCTTTGGGTAGTAATTCAGCCACAGTGGGACCAGTCCCTGGAATTATCACACGGGGATTTTCACCCTGAACTGACCCTGTTGTTTTCTAGCTGCTAAATGTGATCGGCTCTGCTTGCCGCCACTGCAGGTAACCTGGACATCCACCGGGAACTCGAGGAGCTCGTGGCCATGTTCCTTGGGACCGAATCCGCAGTGATCTTCGGAATGGGCTTTGCCACCAACTCCATGAACATCCCAGCATTAGTGAACAAGGTGAGACTTTGTTTAAAGTCATTTCATGGTTTCTCCTCCTTACACCTGTGCTTTGATACGTACAGCCGTGGAAAAAGTTAGAGTCCGTGGCAAATTTTTCGATTCCACTCATCTCTCAGTTTATGGGTATGTGTCTGTGTAATATATATACCTTTCTTTGCAAACTCCAGCTTGGCTGTTTTGCTTCTCATTGATGAAGGGCTTCTTCCTTGCGTTACGGGTCTTCAGTCGTGCTTCTAGGAGCCTGTTATGAATTATCCTAGCAGTGCACTTCACACCAATTAATGTTTCCCCTTCGTTTTGAAGGTCACTCGAGGTCATCCTCCGATTTATGAGGCACTGCCGGATAAGTTGATGGTCTCGTGTCCTGTTTTTCTTTTTTCTGACATCGATCGCTGAAGGTAGATCACGTGGGTTTGGCTCTGTCTTGCCCAAAACGTAGAATGCCGTAGAATTTTGACAGAGCGTAGTCAATAACAATTAAGTGTATGCATTTTACATTAATAAATCCATTTTTTTCGGGGAGTGGGGAGCAGGACTGCTGGTGACCGATGGTTACCGCCTGCTCTCTTCCCGAACTGCGCACTGTGTACCTATCACACTTACAGCATCTGGTATGGAGGTAATGCGACTACACAGAGCCAGGGCCGTTTGAAGGAATTTGGGGGCCCCAAGCAAAATGGACATGGAGGGCGCTCACACAGTTTGTCGCTGCATTTTATTCTTAACCAGTCGTTGTCTTGGGGCCCCGGGCCAGCTCGGGGCCCCAAGCAATTGCTTGGTTTGCCTGCCTTGTCGCGATGGGCCTGCACAGAGCATATTGGGGGGGGGGAGGCAGTCAGTAGCCTGGGGATAAATTCTAGGCTATAGGGGTTGCAGCTAATGAAGGGTCACCTCGCCGCAGACTGGTGTCTTCATCTCCCGACAACAGGAACGACACACAATGGGGGTCTGCATGTTGAACTCCCCCTGGGCTGTAGCCTGTCATATAAAATGCACTGTGACATCAGTAGGAACCAGAGGCTCCAGTACAGCCCCTTGCTGGTGGGGATGTGGTCCTCGCCTCCAGGGTCCTGAGTTCTGACCCTCACGGTGGGCCGTAACCACACGAACGGCAGCTGCAGGCAGGCGCAGAGTGACCCCTCTGGTGGTGACCGCACGGGGTCTTTGATGCTGCTGTTCCCCGTCTCTGTCGTTTTAGGGCTGTCTGATCCTGAGTGACGAGCTGAACCACACTTCCCTCATACTGGGGTCCAGGCTGTCGGGGGCCACAATCCGCGTTTTCAAGCACAACAGTGAGTAGGCCACTGCACAGGGTGTATGTATATTGGGCCTTTCTAGCATTTTTTGAGTTGGTGGGCATAAGAGGTGGGGGGGGCATAATTAATACCAAAGGGCCAACCTGATCATTATACAATGAGAAATTTTAAATCAGTGAGTGACAGGGAGGCAGCACCCCAGGAGCCAATCAGCATTCAGCTGGGACTAATACCCATGTGGCCCCACCCCTGAACACACTCCTGGTTTATGTGTCAGCTTTGTTTTCTTTCTGGGAGGTAATATCTGAACAAATATACATCCATCGTCCAAATACTTATCTAATATGTGTTTTTCAGTGGCCCTTGCAACAATCTTGACCTTAGCACGGCGTTTCACATACCGTAATAATCCACGGAGCTATGAGGGTCTGGAGACGGTATTCGCTAACAAAAGCTTGATGGCCAGGTCATCCATCCAACCTGATTATGCTGCTGCCGGAATGGCTACATGCTGGACCAGACCAGCCTTGTCTGGGGTCCTAAACAGCCCAGTTCGCTAATGCCTTGTGCCAGCCCAAGCTACATGGACCACTTTGTAGTCTCCCCACCAGCAAGGTGAAAGGCAAGGGTCAGGTGTCGTGCCATTTGGTGGGCAGTCATGGGCAGCAGGGGCCCAGCTGGATTAGACCTTGGCACTGGGTGCTGGCTAACTGGCTTTGGAAACATGGAGCATTACATGTCTGGCTGGGATGGGGCTAGTGTTAGTAAGGTGTCAGCTAGGCATGGTTGGCTTTATCCCAAAGTTTAGTGTGGGCCCTGGAACTACAGCTGTTCTTCGGGATGTTCCTCTCTGGAGTTCCAGGTGGCATTCGTGGGGATTTTCAAGGCTGAGGGCTATGCAAGTTTTTCCTGATGGACAAGTTGCACAGAGGAAAAATCTGCCTGCTGTTTGTGGCTGAATATCGAACAAAAGTTTTGAATACCCAACCTTCTTAGACAAAATCTGTGAGGCGCTTAAAAGAGTACTGCCTATGGACTCTGTTGTCCTACTGGAATTCAGTTTTCATGTGAAAAATGTTGGACAAACATTGAGGTGTGTAATTGGAAAGAACAGCCTCCCACATCAAAACCTGAGAGAGACGACCTGCTATTGGGCTTCTGTGTAAGCCGTGGAATTTCCTAAACAAAGACCATGTTTGAATAGAGGGATGTTCATAAGTGTACATTGTACCAGAACGCCAAAAGTCAATGATCGACATTGTAATTGTGTCACCTGACTTGACGTAGAGTAGGCCAGTATAGCTACAGCTAAGGCAGTTGCAGAGCGGGATCATGGGAGGAGTGTGGAAAGGTCACGTAGAACGACCTTTGGGTGCCCCAGAGATGTTTTGACTGGTGCCTCAGGAGGGGGAAGTGGGACGTGGCTCAGGTTGTCTTCACCCGGGGGTAGGGAAGTCCTAAACAGACAATTTCCTGCTGCATTCACACATGGGGGTCAGTCGGAAATTACCTGGATATTGTACTAAAGACGCAAGCAGGGAAAAGTCTGTTTAATGTCCAGCGCGACTCAGACATACAGCCCCTATGACTAATTTCTAGAAAAGTTCAGTGTGGCAGTGCATATTTAAAACGGCCACTGGAGAAGACATATGACCGCTTTTCCCAGCATATACTGTGGGAGGGGCTGCAGGAGTATGCATGTTATGTGGATCCCGGATGAATGCAGTAAGAGTTTATAGTGGATATTGGACGACACTGCTGGAATCACTCTTCAAGACAGGATGAGGAGCTCTGAGACCTGGAGGACCCTCGAGAGGAGTCAGCTGAGGAGGTTCGGGCATTTTATAAGGGTGGCGCTTGGATGGCTTCCGAGCACGCTGTTCTGGGCACGTCTCACCGGGCAGGCACCCCGGGGAAGACCTAGGACTTGCTGAGGAGGTTGTATCTTCCCGCTGGCTTCGAAACATCTAGGGATGCCCCAGAATGAGCAAACATCTCTGCCCGTGGAGGCCTGCTCTGACCTGCTTGGCATAGGCATACCACCTCCATGCCACTTCCATACCACCTCCATGTCATGCGGGGTGTCTGGAGCCCGTCTCAGGCAGCAAAGGACACGGGGCCGGGATAGGCCGTGCACAACACAGGAACAACATACAAACTCCACAGGCACAGAGTGGCGTTCAAATCCGGAGGTTTGAGGTGACAGTGGTGCATATGAAACTGACACATCACCCAGAAGTCTGGGTGATGCTCCAAAAATATCTCCTCGCTACATTTTAGCATCTTTGTGAGCTTTTTTATGTTAAGTTGTGTCACATTTTGCTGGTTATTTTTCAGATTTCCTCTTTGAGGCTAGACACCGTTAAACGTATTACCAAGTGGGAAGTCGCCACAAAGGGGATTTGTTTGTGTATTGGGGGAGGGGCGTGCCGGTCCGGGTTTGCCTGCACATTGTACAATCGGTCACAGTCTAAAATAAAAAACCCTCGACGTGTCAGCTGACCCCCTTGCCAGGAGTTAAATTTAACACTGTCAGTCCGTCACTCGAATACAACATGCAGATAAGAGGGAAGCCATCCAGACTGAACCTGCTGTTTGACTTAATGATGGATATGATATGATTTGGGTTTAATTACAGCGTAATTGAGCTCCATCTGATTAAAGTCTGCGCGTGTCACAATCTTAGAGCAGCTGCGGTGCCCGAGATGATAAACACGTCAGCAAAGACAGAGCGGAGAGGCGATGCTTCGGGCGTCAGGGGGCAGCAATTCATGGGCCCGATATCGTGCTGCAAAAGGAAGACAAATTAAGGCCCCTCCCCACTAATTTCACAAACCAGTGCAGTCGAGGAGGCTTTCAGTTAGTCCTGAGAACCCTGCAGGCCATGAACTAGGCCACGCAGAATGTGGTGTCAGAGAACATTCGATCATTTCGAGGGACTGGCTTGCTCGAGGATCCAGTGGCCCGCCCCGAATTCACTGACAGCTTCCTTCTCTTCGTTGGGGCGGCGCCCTCACCTTGAGCTGGGCGTGCATAAATCCATCCAACAATGTCCCTGTCAATAACATCACCAGGTACAACGGCACAGCACTAGGAAGTGCCGCACCTCAGGAGCCTCGCTGAAATAGCTGAGATACTGCTGCTATCTTCCCAAGCTACAGTTCGTTTGTGAGCTGGTTCTGCTTGTTTGTGTAATTTCAGATGAGATCGGCTTGGTTCTTCGCCAGCAGTTGGGGGTTGGGGCGGGGGGCTGGTTTGAGAAATGATTCTCCTGCTTGACATCTCTCAGTGCACCCCCTCCCCACCCAGCCCAACATTCTGATCTCATCTGTGCCTGAAAGCCTTTTACATCCTTAACTGGCTCCATGCTGCAATAGATCCTGTCCATTGTCACCTGTAAATGAAAAGGAATCACCTCTTATTCCCGGACCCCCTGTCGGCTTTAATGCAGATCTGTCCTGCATGAGAAGGTTGTGATTGTGCGAGCATATACACTTACTCCACCGAATGCTGCTCCGTACGCCAGCATTTTCCCCTCTGGGACTGGAGGTGAGACATTTCAGACCGTGCTTCTCAAACTCCGCGGTATCTTCTCACCTCAGATAAGCACTAAGCTCCGGCTTAAAATGTCCTCTGTCCCAGCCGGCTTTTCTCGCAGCGTTGGCCTTTTTTCCTGCGAGATGAACACAGTACCAGGAGCCAAAGTGGACAAACATTATCATTCACACGATTTGTCGTGTATTCCGTATTTGTTGTTAATCCCGGGATAACGCAGCTTGACGATTTAAGGCAGATTCTGAAGTTTTTTGTGCTTTTTTTTTTTTTTTTTTTTTTTGGTTGTTTGTTTGCTTCAGTATGTATTTAGCGATATCCTTCTGCAGGTTCCCTTGGGTTTATTCATTTAGCAGATACCTTTAAAAAAAAAAAAACACGTGGGGACGAGGGCATGTAAATGTGCATTCCAGTTCTTCCCTTGTCTCGGTCCCCTGTCCATTTGTTCGGCATTACAGTGCAGACTGTACAGCGTTTCACGCGAGCCGTCTTCTTGAGAATGGCATACACAGAGATAGGCTTCCTCATTTCTCAGGACCTTATGAAAACCAGGTCTCCAGCAATCACATGAAATTCTCACTAAAATTCTGCTGAAAATGAAAATGTGCATGTATTCATGTTATACAAATAACCTTCTGCTGTTATTTTTTATTTTCCTGATCAGGCTGGTACAGTACTAATTTTGGATCAGGTTCTCTCATTGTACACTTCAGCAAAGTACTTAAACCAAGTTTTTATAACTTTATAATAGTATCAGTAGCTTTGCAACTAGCTAATACGTCATTTCTTCCAGCATGGGGTTGGAACAGAAAAACGGTTGTTCAACAGCACCACCTGCAGACACATTGTGTAACAGCATTTAAATTTCTAGTCCAGTGTTCCTGGTAGCAGCAATTGATGTTATAGGCATGGTTGGAATGAGCATGCGATTCATGGCTTAAGGTTATTTTGGATACCTTTAGTTTGCCGCATATTTTGAGAGAGAATTTTCTCTCCCACCCACCTTTTTTCATGTTGGAACATGCATGCAAATCTTGATTGCTCAGATCTATAGATGTATCACCGGATTGCACTGGGTGCCAAACTCCATGTGAGCATACGGTTGCTGTTTACAGATCCTGGTTCTGACGAGGGCGGGCGTGCAAAGGTGCCGTCACCACCGGCAGACTCACAAGTGCCCCGTTGTTTACCACTGTTACTTCAGCTTTGCATCAACCTCGATTGCATACGGGTGCAGCGAATGCTTGGGAAACCTTGCTGGGATCTTCTGGTTTAGGTGGAACATCAAAGGAGGGGGGGGGGCACTTGAGCTGACCTCCTCTCTCCTGCTCCCCTCTATGTGTGTGTCCTTGTGTCAGACATGCAGAGTCTGGAGAAGATGCTGAAGGAGGCTATTACAAATGGACAGTCACGCACCCACCGGCCTTGGAAGAAGATCCTCATTGTAGTAGAAGGAGTCTACAGGTACAGCTATGATTCCCCCCCACCCCCCGTGACTAATTCTGTTTCAGCCCTACCCCTCACGCTAGGAACTTATGCTGTTTCATGTGCTTCTCTATACGGTATGTGTATATATACATATATATATGCACATGCACACACATACACGTACATGCATATATGCATACATGCCTACATACATAATATATATTATATATGTGTGTGTAGATCATGTACATATTACATTGTGGAGACCATTTTTTCCTTTCCCACAGGGGGAAAACTTGATTTAATAAAAATCTGTGACTGCAATCAAAGAACTAAAAATGCCAAAAGTATTTTGGTTGGTCGCGTATATAAAGCAGAAGTCTCTCTGCTGTGTTTTGTATTGGGATGATCTGTGGATATGTGCACATCTAAGATTGCATTCCCTAATATTGTTTCCAAAACATTCGCTGGAGAGAGCAGGTGCTCCCCCTTGTGGCCATTTTACTTTCCCATCTCGAGAGACTAATGTTCCACTGGTCTCCCCAGAGATACAGGCTAAAATGGCCCAGAATCGTACACATGAAGTCATCTCACTCCTACTCGGCACCTCTGTGGCAGACTATAATGGAGCTTGGGTTTTTAACCGAAACCTGCACACACTACTTCATTATTAGTTTCGCGGGGTGACGAGTTCGTTCTCTGCATTTCAGTTACCGCAAATTCTGGTTCCTTTAAAGTGTCGTTTAGAAGCTGTGCCCTTTGCAAATCCACGCTCGTGTTATCTGGATCAAGGAGATCACCGCAAGCTGGCAGGGTCGCTTGGGGAGGTCTGTCTGGGGGGTGGTGGGGGGCTTGATGTCGAAAAATTGTGTTCCATGCAACTATTGCTGGTACATCAAAAGGGCTTGATAACGGGGGAAGGCTTTGAGGATGAGAGATTGGTTTGTCTCCTTTGAAGTCCAAATTACTGACAGAGAGAGTCTTACTTGTGTCATTCTGCCTGCTACAGGATCAGGTCTAGCAGGTCTGTCTCTGCAAACCTAAGCGGCAATCAGCACGGGCTGCCTGCTTCTCGGCGGCCTAAAGTAACAAAGGCCCAGGGAGGACGGGAGCGTCTGTTGGGCCTTTGAAGATCAGGGGAAATAAAAGCTGATGTAGATGAAACCTCAGCTCTGAGGTCTGATGGAAGTGTGTGTATTTTCATCCACCCCCCCCACCTGCCACAAATATCCACCCCCATACATCCATCCCCCTCCCACCTCCCTCAGCATGGAGGGCTCCATCGTACGTCTCGCGGAGATCGTGGCCCTCAAGAAGAAGTACAAGGCCTATCTGTACCTGGATGAGGCCCACAGCATCGGAGCCGTGGGCCCAACGGGCCGCGGGGTCACCGAGCTCTTCGGCGTGGACCCATCCGACGTAGACGTCATGATGGGCACCTTCACCAAGAGCTTTGGAGCCGCAGGCGGCTACATCGCGGGAAAGAAGGTAGGCCTCCAGCCAGCTATGACAGGCTCAGAGTCTCTATGATCCTTCCCTTACTATTTTGACTAAAATCTTATCAATATTTATTCCACACCAAACTGGTTTTCACTCTTCATATTTAAGGAGTGATGGTCATGTGTTGAGGATAAGTCCAGTGTTTCCCAGTCTGATCCTCAGGGACCCACAGACATTCCACGCTTTTACTACAGGGAGCTCAGAGAGAACAAAAACATAGACCGACTGTGGGTCCCTGAGGCCCAGATTGGCGGAAACTGTCCGAGACTGATGACCCACAATGCAAGTGAAGCTGCTGTTGAGGTCCATTACTCTGCCCACCAATCACTCTCATTCCCAGAACTACAATCCCCAACAAACCCCTATAGATATCCCACAATGCCGTGCAACGCCAGTGGCGATGAATATGGCATAACCATGTTGCCCTAACAGACAGCTGGAGATGGTAAACTGAGAGTGAGGGCAAAGGGGTGGAGGGGGAAGGGCTTTGATTTTAGTTATTTGTTGGGTTCTGAAATCCCAGAACCCCTCTTTCCATTTTTTTAAACAGATTTACGTAGGTCTTCAAAGGCATCAGCAGATGTTTTCAGAAACCAGTGAATTGTGGCGATTTCTTTTTTATGTTCACCAAAATAAGTACATTAATTCAATAACTAAGATGTAACGAGGTCAATAAAACATAATCAAATCATTCAACCCTTTGGAAAATAATGGGGGGGGGGGTGGACTTTGAACTCCCATGTGTGCATTTTATTTAGGCTAATGCACGGTGCCCCCCTCCCTCCCATTCCCTTCCATCTCCCCTCCCCCTGCTCTTCATTTCATAGTACATATGAAAATCCCATTCTCTGATGAGGGGGGGCTGACCATGCTACAGCACAATAGAACAATAGGGTGGGGGTAGCAGGACCTGCTCCAGGGTGTGG
>JAODKE010000068.1:5927728-5948463 GCA_026779605.1 Mormyrus hasselquistii
ACCCCCCCCCCCCCCCCCACTTCAAAACCCCAGAGCTGTACATCTTGAGCAGATTCAAGGCTCCCAGCTGGCCTGACCAATAGCAGCGGTTCACAGACAAAGACTGTGAGAACAGGCCTGTGAACATGTGTCTGACGTGGCCTTGATGGTGCCCCCCATCTACCACATGGCTGTGAGACACAGGATTACTGTCAGCCCGACACTGGACAAAGCCAGGTACTTGACAGTCCAACTCAACCGGCCCAACCACCTTCAAATGAAACGACAAACTCATATTTAACTGTAAATTCACAGCCCATTAAAGCTTACTGTAAATAACGGCTTTAAGCCTGTAGCTGATGAGTGGTGGTGGAAGATGTTTCGATTGCTGGGCTAAATACTCCCCTCTAGTGGCGGTTATGGACTATTGCACTTTCCACACAGGTAAAGAAGCCGATTCTGGAGGCAAAGGCAGGTGGAGTTTTAGCGCTGCAGATTTCATCCAGTCTTCTTTTGTTTTTCTACATCTTTTCCTTGTCGCTCTTCACAGGAGCTAGTGGACTACCTCCGGACATACTCCCACAGCGCGGTCTACGCCTCCGCCATGTCCCCACCCGTGGCCAGGCAGATCATCAGGGCGATGAAGTGCATTATGGGACAGGACGGAACCACAGTGGGTGAGCAAGCCACAGCTGAACCCCCCCCTTCCCACCCCCACCATAACATGCCTCGTCTTACATAAATCCTTCAAAAACATGCCGGCTATTACCAGCTGATCATCTGCGAAGCAGCTCCATGCATGATTGGCGGCAAGTATGACCTGCAGTGATGCGGCCGATCAGTTTCGCATGCTGCAGAGGAAGCCTATGACCCATGAGAGCCACCCCCCAGCACAGTAACTCACGGCCTAGCGTGTTCTTAACACCGCGCGTCCTCCACCCAGGGTGCCAGGAAGCCGTCCTGGGTTAACCGCTCTCTACATCAGCTCCAGTCTGAACACTAGTGGAAATGACTTTGTCACATCATACATGAATCATGTAGCATTTGGTTTGGTTTGTGGGAACCAGGGGGGTCAGCAATGCGACATAAATCTCAGCACAGGGGCGTATTATTCTGACCGTGGTCTGCATATCTGAGAAGATTACCAAGACCCCATTTGGGGGAAACTATTTGTTTATTTGCAGTCCAGATGTGGAGGCAACAGCGATAAGTGTTTGCCTGATGGACAAAATCAATGCTGTGAAATGCAGCTGGCCTACGACAAGTCGGATTAACGTAAAGCTGTCTAATCCAGTCTGGGGCAACCGCGAACTGCAGGGTATTAAAATGCAATACATATAAAAACTGTGTCACAAGCTTGGGCTATATACAACTGAAAGCTGATTGGCCCCCAGAGTCCCCCCTCCCCTGTCACTCACTGATTCAAAACATATCATTGGCTAATGATAAGGCTGATCCTTATGTATGAACTCTGGCCCCTTTTTTGCCCCCCACCTTAAAAAAAATCCTAAACTCACCCTTGTCAGGGGGGTAGGCATGGCTGGGAAATAGTGGTCTCCCTTGGAGAAACTGCTGGGGAGTTTTTGGAAGGTCTTGGTGGAACTATGTTCTCTCCCATAACCCCCACTGTGGCGGGCGGGTCCATATTCCCAGTTTATAAACCCAACCCCCCTCTCCCCATCCTGTGTACACAGGCAGGGTTAGAGGTCATGGTCAGAGATTCAGGCAGAGTGACTTTGGTAAGCGGAGTGGGGCCAGGCGGGAGAGTTTGTTTTCCAGCTAGCAGGAGGTAGAGCGTGTCTGAAACAGCAAGAAAAACCAGAAAATGACTGCCGTCTGCAGCCCTCCCCATCCCTTATCCCATGAAAAATAATTTAACAGCCTGGCAGTGGAACAATGCGCATGTAAAATAAATCCAAACACACGCCAACATCATGTGATTTAAACTCCACCTTTTTCAGTAGTTGTTGATCAGTAGTTTCTTAAATAACTTTCCTGCTTTGTTTTGATTTTACAGAAACATATTGACTGCCCAGGGCTGTTTTCTCCCTCCATAATGTGATAGGTGTGTCTTTTTTTTTGGTGCTGTGTTTAGGGCCTTTGCGTGTTTCTGCTTATGGCTGTTGAAATAGCTGTCAGTATGTTCCCAGGTAATCAGAGGGAAAAACTGCCCGGTATCCAAGGGCCGCCGGTGCCGGGGGGGGCGGCGCTGGCTGGCCGCCCGCCCGCCCTCCTGGCATCATCGCGCACCGCGATCCGACCCGGCCCCACTTTCCATTAGCCGCCGTCTGCCGGATCCCTCTGAGATCCTGGCGAGGTTCGGGGGGTCCGGTCGAGGGAAAGGCATGAAGCCGAATTTGCTAACGGATCCGTACATGATAATGGGGCTTATAAACCCATTAGCTGGTGCCTCTATGACTCCTGGGAAACCGTCTGAGACGTGGGAGGTGAGGTCATTTCCTAGCTCCCCCCCAATGTTTCCCCCATTAAAGCCCTGAACCCCAAGGGCGGTCTGGGGCCAGTCAGCTCTCACCCCTGCACCTGCCTGCCTGCAGTGGGGGGGGGGGGGGGACTGGAGGCAGGTGGACGTCCCCAGCTTTCACTGGAACACTGGAGCACTGCCAAGGGGCGTAGTACTGCCCCCACCACCATCACCCAGCCATGGAACCATAAGTGGAGCCGCTGGGTGTCATTCTGAGAAGTCAGGTGGAGCGATTCCTCTGCATGTGACACCAAGCGCCCACCCCCCCCCTCGCAGATATTTATCTATAGGGCCTATATGTGAACTCGCTTACATTACAGAGTCCTAGACAAACATAAAATGCTGTGTCCCGAACGGAACCAATAAGAAACATTATCGCCGGAGACCCTGGGGGGTCGTGCGTCATTTTTTCAGAGCAGCAGTCTTAACCTCTGCCCCAGCACAGCTAGTCACAGTATTTCCAGTAAAACATCAAGCTTGGATGAACGCTAGAACATGGTGGCTACCCTCCACAGGGAAGATCCGCCAGCATCCATCCTCCGGGGCGGTAAATACAGAATCAGGGCATGTGGGATGGTGGCACTTTCAGGCTGGATGTCCAGCGGAGCTCAGAGGCAGGAGAATTTTAAATAAACCAGACAGCCCCCACCCCCACCCCCACCAAAAAAAAAAAATCCATTTCCCAATCCACAAAAAAAAGATGTCCGGTTAATTAAGACGTGTTCAAAAATAAAAATAAATTAAAAGACAGTCATGTGCCCAAATCAAAGACTTTCTCATTGATAGACCGCATAGTGGGGGGGTTTGGGGGCTGCCGTCCTGACTGGGTGCTGTGGGAGTCCCATGTGTGCAGCACGGCCCCCCTGCACTTCAGAGGGGCCCCCGTCATGCCATCCGCGGGCTTTGAACGCTGAAGCCCCACTCTGGTTTGCGTTAATGGACAGATGCCGTTTGAAGCTTCTCGTGACTTGAACTGACAGAAGATTTAGGGCCTGCAGGGAGGGAAAAAAAAAAGTGTTTTAATCTCTCATGCGTCACAGCTACTTCTAGAGCATCTCTCATATGCTCCATTTATCTCTGCACCATCTTTCCTGGGGGGGGGGATAAAAATAAAAAACACACTTTTTTGATGAGCTTTTTTGCACCCCTTTTATATGAACTGAAGGGCTTGATGCATTTACACTCACGGTATGGATTCGCAAGGAAAAGTAGGAGCTGCTTTCACTGGGGCGTGTCACCAATTTGCAGCGCGACTGAGGCTGAAATCTGAGCTGCAGGTCTGGCTCAGGCCGGGGGGGCGGCGGCAGCTCTTATTGTTCACTTTCCACTTACCTGGACACAGCTGAACTGCTCGTCCATTCGCTGGCTACTCACCGTATCCACACCCAGTCGCTGTTCGTGGTTACAGTGGTGTAGGTCTCCACCATGGCATATTACGCTGATCTGGCGGGGGGTTCGAGGCGAGTGAGTGATTTTGCTAACTACCTATGTGCCTGATCGGTAGCTGGCGAATTTCGTTATTTAGCTACGTGGCTACATGCTTACACCGCGGATCCTCGCTTGCTTGCTTTCTGGTCCCCCCCCCCCACCACCACCACCACTTTTCCACTCACACCCCTGCCTCTCCCCCCCAGGTATCGAGAGGCTCCGTCAGCTGGGAGAGAACACCAGGTACTTCCGGCGCCGGCTGCAGGAGATGGGATTCATCATCTATGGGTCTCGCGACTCCCCTGTGGTGCCGCTGCTGGTCTACATGCCGGGGAAAGTCGGGTAAGAGGCCCAGTTCGCCAGAAGGCCTCTGGACGCTGGTCACTTGGTGATCGCAGTTGATGGCAGTATCGCTTTGTCGGGGGGGACTGCCAAGACCTGAGTTCCGACTTATTGACTGGTATGGTTGCAGTAGCAGCCTTTCTTTAACGGCATCTAACCAGGTGGGGGTCAGGGGTATATACAGGGGCAGGACAACGGGGGCACTGACCCCCGCTGAAATCTGATTGGCCCCAGAAGTACCCTCTCCCCTGTCACTCAGTGAGTCAAAACGAACCACTGGCTGATAAGCCCCCCCTCTGTATGAATCATGCCCCCCCCTTACACCCCTACCTTTAAAAACCCTAGAATCTTCCGCCGGTGAGAGCGGATGGCACAGCTGGCCCGGTCGCCCGGTCCCATTGGGCTGTGGGACGCACCGACTAACATCCGGTTCGCTTGGCCGGCGCGTGCCTGCCCCCCCACCACCACATGCCCCTGGCCACCAAACTAAAAATACCGCAGAACGTGTGGAAAGTGCTGAGACAAGCGTAAGGCTATACTCTGGAGAACAGGAGAGCGACGTTCACGGAAGCACGATCAGCTCAGAGCCAGATACACACGCCGCCTGCATCCCCCCCGTCAGAAGGTTCACCTCCCATATCTGCAGAGGATAATTATGTATCCTTATCTTTCATTTACTGCATTCATTATCTGGTTTAAACAGAAAAACAGAAGCAAGGCCTGCAATGAAGAAATTTCCCTGTGAGGGGCGCTCTAATTTCCTGGGGCTTTTTTCTGCTGTGATCAGCTCAGTCGCCATGGATGACTGCCTGTATTCTGGGCTCCCCCCCTGAAACAGGGACCCACTCCAGCCTCCCATGGAAAGCTGTGATAGTCCTGGGGGGCCCCACTAGCCAATCGGACATGTCCTATATCAACACCAGGCATTCCACTTTCTCCCCCATCCTGCTTTTCTAACCACAAGCACTCTGCAGCCATCACGCCGGGGATGGATTTTGTGGTGGGGGGGCAACCGTGGGGCTGGACATGAAACTGGGCCTGACTGAGGGGGGCAGGCAGGTGCAAAGCCCAACTAGGTGGCATGCTTGGATGTCAAGGTCTTGCATATCGTCCATTAAAAACAGTCCATCAGGGGAAAAATGGCAGAAGGACCAAATGGGGATGGCAAGTATCATAGGGTAGGGGTCCCCAACCTGGTCCGTCAGCAGTATTCCAATGGGCAGAGGTACAGTGTTTGTTTTTTTTTTTTGGGGGGGGGGGGATTGGTTAATTTCCATAAAATAAATGATATATTTTAATTTTTTTTCCGACCTTTCATATTGTTTTCTATGCATTTGAAAAACACGGGAATGGTTCAACTGATCGATCCACCAGCACCGCCCAGTGCGTTTTTTATCATACGACGTAAACTACTTGGGAGTCCCCAGCACAGGAGTGATGTAACATGAGGGGAGACCCTGAGCTGAGGCAGATGCTGTGTCTGCAGGGCCTTCTCCCGCGCCATGCTGGATCGCAGGATCGGCGTGGTGGTGGTAGGCTTCCCGGCTACGCCCATCACAGAGGCACGTGCGCGCTTTTGCGTCTCCTCCTCCCACACGCGGGAAATGCTGGACAAGGTGAGACCGCCGTTATTCTACACCTTTATGTGGCTAAACCTGCGATCAGAGGGTCACCAGTTCAAGCCCAGCTTTAGCAGGATAGTCACATGTCATGGGGAGCAGAAAAACAGCATTTAATAGTCTCATCATTATTAATTCTTCCTCTCAGACCTGGTTGCCTGTGTCAGCATGAGTTCGCTCCTCTTACCAGCACAGTAACCATGCCTGTCTGTCCCCAAGGTGCTACACGCTCTGGACGAGTTGGGCGACTACCTGGGCATCAAGTTCTCCCGTCGTAGGCACGTCGACGAGCTGGACAGCTGATGGAAAACCAGCGTGGGCACGTCCCCCCTGTGAGACCCATGTGACTGCCAGCCGGCCAGCCAGCCCCACGCTCACAGACAGAGGCGGATCACCAACTCCTGTGGCGTTTACCTCCACGGCTGGATGCCCCAAGTCACGAAACCAAAAAAAAAAAAAATCACCCGCAGCCATCAGTCTCTGTAAGAGACGTGACAGGCATTCACATTTTACACAGTACATTACAGCCATTTTCAATGTTTCTTTTTAAATTCAGATCTGCTCTTTGGGGGCCAAAGAGAATGGGAGAAATGGCAGACGGCTTTTCGTGTTTGTGAGCAAGATCAAAGCACTGCATGAAAGACCTATATAAAGCCCAGTGTCCCTCACAGCTGACCTGGATCAAATCAAACACTTGACCCGTCCGCCAATTGCCGATTACAAAACCCTTGAAGCAGAGATTTTTTTTTTTTTAAATTGTAATTGTTTTTATTGGAGGGTTTCCTCTGCTCATGATCAAGACCACCGTCACGTACCGCGTTGTAACTTGAGATGAAAAAGTGCGTGTGTGGGAGGGGTGAAACTGCATTTAAATGTGGACCGTCGGCAGATAGGGATCTGGTCAAGGCGGATTACAGAGAATTACATCTGATCTCGCTTGAGGTGCACGCTAAACAATTTACAGATTTTTACCAGCAGGTCCTGAATTTCAGTCCAGGTTTGGATTATGTTCCCTGCTGGTTGTGAAGACACTCAGGAAAACGGCACACGATGCCTTAAAATCACAATATTCTTCTGCTATGTAAATAAATATTCTATGAACTTATTTCTCTTCCTTTTTTCCATCATGCAACAGGTTTTTTTTTTTTTTTTTTTTAAAAAAACATGCTTGGCATGTTTTACTCATTGGTTAAAAACATCCATTCCATCCAATACCATTCGATGAGCCCTGTGCCGTTTGATTTATCTCCTGTCATCTTATTTAGCATCATAGCGCCTCTAAGACAGTGGAGTGGTCGTCACTAACCAGCAGAGTAGGTGGCCTGAAGTCCCACCAACCTAACTGTGACATCCTCTCTTTATGTCTCACCACGGCACCAAAACACGAGCGAAGGCGGCAGCAGCCCCATAAATAACAGAACGGGCGGCAATTGCCTCTCTGACGCGCAATTAACTAGAGAGCGCCTTGCACAACACAGAGCAGAAGTCGCAGCTTGCTCTCTGGCAATCCCCTCCCTCTGCCGCTAAGTCATAAATGCCTGTTACGCTTTTACATGCGTCTGACTTCCCCAGGAGTGAAGAATCTGGGCTAGGTGCTATAGACGCCAACTTTAACCTAAACCAGCAATTAGCGACGGGCTGAAGGTGAGAATCATCAGATTAATGCCGAAAGGAATTTAGGCAGCTAATAAATAATTCGATGCCTGACACGTTCTGTTCCTAGTCTTCATTTTTTTTTTTTTTTTTCTTTCTTTTAAACAGGCCCTATATTTTATGTACATTTTCCACCACACAGACACCTCGGTAATGGCGTTTAACAAGCCTGGAGCCAGCTATGCGTGCAGGCATTGATTGTATGCGATGTCGTATTTACTCAGCTGTGGTGTTTGTCTCCGTAGGGATACGAATTAGGTCTGGTATGATAATGACTCGTAAACTACTGCCTTTCAGTAGGCCTGACAAACCCTGAAACGAGAGGAACCATTACGGGTGAGATTTGTTTTGGATTTACTTTCGCAGAAAACGGGGCCAAGTGGATCTCGATGACGGTCCCAGATGCAGCTCCGCCAGGGTCCAAGGCTGGAGAAAAGCGACACCCGGCCCGCTGTGGTCATACAAAGGGCCAGTAGGGTGGCAGCTAGGTAGCCAATGGAGCCCTGATGGACAACCATAAGGGGTGAATCTAGGGAGCTTCAGAGGGGCTTGGATACCTTAGCAGATTCAGGGGGTCCAGCATTTTATAAGAGCCCCTGAATTGGAGAAATAATCATCAATACACCAGTTCCTGGGCCCAAGGTGATATTTTGTCAGGGGAGGGCAGAATTTCTAGTTATGCCCTTGGATAAATCACACCTGTGGGTGGGTGGGGGGGGGGCTATGCAACCCAAGTGGCCCTTTGATCTGCCTGGTGAGGTGTCCGAAGGTCAGGGCTGTTACCCAACGTGCCACTTCCCAGCAAGATGTGGCACCTGTCAGCCTAGCCAGGTGAGCAGCTAATGAGATCATAAGACCCACTTCCTGCCCAAATGGGGGTGCCCCTCTGAAGGAAGAAACGTGGGCCCCGTGACCCCCCCAGGGTGGCTGGCGTTGCCGGTGGCCTCCGCTACAGTCGCCATGTCAGCACTAGATGTTGTTTTGCTTTTGTCTAGGACAGCTCCCCGAGGTGTGATTTGAAGCTCCTCTCAGCTTTGAACAGGGTGGTGTGGAGGATTTGTGGATTTATTCCAGCCCCCCAACATTCCATGCTGATCAGCTTGTGATACAGGCAGCAGGAAAGAGAGAAAATAAACACATCGTGTTGTTTCACTGTCTCCATTCCCTGCTTCACTCCCCCCCCACACCCCTCTTGGAACATCAACTGCCTGCTCAATGGTGGACCTTTGCACCCCAGGCCAGATCAAAAGACACACCTCAGCCAGAACCTGCCACTGGGTCACAGAACTATTGTTTATCAGGCAGAACAGCAGCAACAGCACAAGCCCCCCCCCCAACCTTTTACAGTTACCCCAGATCACAAACTCGACGGTCGCATGCAGGTCAGACTTCAGTGACGGCAAGAGTGTCCAGAACAATCAAAGTAAGGGAGTTGGGTCACATGAATAATCCAGCAGGCCTGGTTCTGTCTGACTCCTGGTCAGATCTTAGCCACGTGAGGCTGATATTCATGCGACCCACTGTTGATCCACTGGGCCTCGGCTTTGTCAAACGGGTGCATGGGGGTCTGCTACACAGATGTCAGGCCACATTCCCATCCCCCCGCCCCAAATCCCTGTAAAGGGGTCGATAATGGGAGAGACGGCTTGCGGCTGCAGGAAACATCTGCCCGACCGCGCGGATAGGCGGCCGAGGGGAGACCGGCGTGCAATCCGGTCAGCCACCCTCCCGCTCTTTTGAACTGCAGAGCATGCACTGATTGGAATGGCATGTCCCTGCCATGGTAGATGGGGGGGTACATATGTGTGTATGTGGCAGGGGTGGGGGCAGGGGGTTAGGCTGGAGGAAGGGCAACCCCCAGAGTTGCTTTGAAGTGTCTTTTTAGAGCTACGGATGCTGTTTGACATTTCTGCTGGAAGGTGGAGAGGGCACAACAGCAGCTTAGCATGTTTGGCACAGGTGTGCGGTGTAAAACAGAAAGATAACCTCTAGCTCTGCTCACATGGATACACGGATTGCGGCAAAAGCTCAGCCACAAAGGTCGGCTGGACGGTCACTGAGCTGAGTGTTTCAATGTATGTGTATTTTTAATAGGTTAACGTTTGATTTGGGAGTGTCACTATAGATTTATAAAGGTGGGCACAATTTTACTAGGGGGAATGGAAAATTAATGAGAACACACGATTTAAAGTAATTAGTAATTTGGCTAAATACCTAAAGCAGCCCTATAGTGTCGCCCCTGGTGTGAGTGTCGGCAGTGGAATTCGCGATTCGGCCGCCCGCAAATTCGAACAAACAAACAAAAAACGTTTTCGTCAGTTTCTGAGGCTATAACTGTCCGGCGAAGCAGCTTATTTTAATTACGCTCCGTGCCAGAATCCTTTAAAGAGGATCAATTTGTGGTCGGGGACAGACGCAACGAGCCAGTGTCCTCCGCAAGAAAATAGCGGAGCGGAGCTGTCAATGGCAATTTGTGCGAGATGAGTTTCAGCGGACCTTTGGGGACCGAACGGAAAGGCTACGCATAGCGACGCCCCTGCGCCGGCCTCCAGAGCCACGTGTCCCCGTTAAGGGAAAGATCTCCGCTACTGGACATATGCCCACGGAAAGCAGCCTTCGCTGGATTCATAAAAAACAGAAATCCTGGCTTATAAGCAGTGTCCATCCCAAGAAGGGTCGCTGGGGAATCCGTAAGATACCTTGCTGACACTGGTTTCCAGTCCCAGCCACCCGACCGCAAAAGTGCAGCTTCGGCCCGTCGCCCAAGCGACACTCCTCTGCCGGGTTATGTGCTACAGGACTGAATTAGCGATGCATCAATCAATTTAAATTATCTGTAAAAGTGCCGTATCTCCACCTGGCTTCTAACTGAGCTAACGTAATTCTCGGAGATACTGAGGATCAAGGGCGTTTGGTTTTTTTTTTTTTGTTTGTTTTGGTTAATTATTGTTAAATGTCAGCTGAGAAAATCAGCAACACTACAATTTAAAACGCCATTAAGCTTAAGCGTTCAGCAATACTCGCGCAGGTGACAATCTGTCAGCCGAAAAGAAACGGCCATTTGTTTTAAAGTGTGAGCTGTGAAGTGGTTTCAATGGAAGTCAATCCCAACAGTGTGTATAACATGAGGCTGGGATGTGGCCCTTTGAAGCTCACAATAAACACGACCTTTCATAAAAGGTGATCGGGCTTGGCGAGCCATTTGCTTAGGCGGGGTGCCGAGAAAAACAGCGTCTGTAGCATAACGGCGAACATCCACACATGCAAAGGAGATGCGACTCTTTAAAATAAGCGAATCTCTGGCTGGGCTCCCGGCGGCGCAGGCAGCAGGAGCCCCGGGGTGAGAGCTTATCAAACCGACCCCTTTACAAAATAACACGCCTCACGGACCGCGTCAAGGTGTCGGTGTTACTCATTACTTATGCCATAGATTCTATGAAGAAGCCTACACAAAAAAAGAAAAATAAACCGTGGTATTGCTGCCAAGTTAACAAAACCCTAAATTACTTTATCCCGTCAATTTGCATTTTGCTTAATTTGTATGGCCAACCTAATATATCCTCAAGCCAATAAATATTAGTGAAACTAGAAGGCCGATATAAAACTTGCAAGAATTGTGCAAGTGCAAAAATCTAATTACGATTATCACTATTATGTTTTATTTGCACTCTGTTGTGTTTGCTTTGCGTTATAATACATTTTAATTGAAAAGTATTTCAATGCGCTCCGCTAATCCGAATCGGGTTACTGGCTGGGCTGGAGAGGCTGTTTGAAGGCCGGTGAAGGGTTAAAGATAGGAGGGAGGGGGATCTGACAGCAAACCAGCAGAGAGGAGTATAAAAACATTTCAGGACGGAGTCATATACAAACAACGTGCGAGTGAGAGGAGGCTCTGACTTACACGCGGCTGCAAATGCAAGGTAAAGCTGGGCGCAAAGACAACTTCGCAAGTCGTCCGCGCCAGGATGGATGCTTTCCACGCCTAATCAGCTTACTCAAAACCATCGATCTGGACGTCATGAGACCATCTCAGTTGTAAGAACTGGACAGAATTAACGATTTTAAAATTTCCAAGCATTTTATAAAGTTGCCTAACAGGATACATAGAAGATTACAAATGCTTGAGGTGTATTTATTTACTTTGTAAATATCTATACGCAGAGGGAGGGGGAAAGCAAACAATATAATGAGTCCCGCATTAAGGACTGGAATTCAACAAAAATGATAAGCATACGATTAAGGCACAATTCTGGTGAAAAGGCATTTTGACAGGCAAAAGAGGATGTGTACGGGACATAAAGTGGACAAGAGGGGACCTGGGGACCTGCGTGTCTGAGCTGAATCTTCACCTGGATTCGCACGAACGGCGGCACCTACAAAATTAACTGCGTGCTGAGACCCCCTTATTACATCATGTATTGCACATATAATTTTAACGTCGTCGCTGCTCTGCAGGTTTACATGTAAAACTAAACGGCTCCCAAGAGCCACGGAGTAATCTCATTTTTACGATCAACATTAATCAATTGAGTTAAGGCTATTCCTTTTCAGTTTATTCAAACTTTCTCAGATGCCGGAATATCAAAGGACTCAATAACTATGCTGGACCTTTTAACACAACTAGATTTTATGAAATAGGCTAATAGGTGGAATAAAAAGCCTATATTATATTGGATACTTGAGCAGATGTTTAATTGAATTACGCTAATTTCCATTCAATCAAAATCAGGGATCAGGGGGTTCGCAGTTTCAAAGTGCAAAAAGAATATTTTTGTCACTTTATTCCCCCTTTTTCCCCTTAATTTGTAATTCTGAATCCCGAGGTGGCTCCGCAGTGGTGTTGCGGCCCCTCGTCCGCGGCGGATCCGGAGAACGGAGGCTCTGCAGCGGGAGGAGGCGGCGGTGCATCCCCTGCTACACCGCAGGGTCCAAAAACCGGTCGGCTGAAAAGGATGGTTCGCTTGGCGGCAGAGTTATTGCTGCTGTTGGGACTGCTACTTTTAACCTTACATATTACGGTGTTACGGAGCAGCCCATTGCAACAAGGAAACGCGACTTCAAGCAACGACCAGAATGCGCTGCCTGTGGAGGTAGGTTTTTGGTTTATGCTGTTCGCCCCAGTTTTTCTACAGCGTATCTGTCAAGTAACTTTCACAGTGCTGCAAAACAATATTTGTTCCATTCTTTGGATGCTTTTCACTTGGTTTTAATTAATCATTGTGGATTATGTCTGCTGGTTAAAATATGTACGTGGGAATCATAAAGAAAAGTATTACACATTATTATTAATATTAATATTATTATGTTTCCGGACACGTTTCTGTTGGAATGCGTCTGGTGTTTGCACATGGCTGAATTGTGTTAAGTTTACATTTTTATTTACTACAAAGAAGGACGAAACGAAGAATTCCAAGTAAAATGTAACCTGAAGTAAAAAAATGGTCCGGAATAAGTCAGTCGCTGGCAATGAAAAGCGTCACAAAAGAAGTCAAAAAAAGGTTTTAGTAGGCTAGGCCTATATATGTTATTTTTCATATTTCTAATCCAGATATTACTGTTAATAATAAACACTGTTTAAGATGTTGTCACTATAAAAACAGCCTGCTGATTTGCAGCGAAATATTCCGCAGATGTTCATGATATTTCGAATTAGGCTATTAACAAAAGGTCGAGGTAAACCAAAAAATGACGTTTCCCTGCCAAGTACATTAGGTTAGCGAAGAATGCGCTATTAAACAAATGGGACGCCGCAGTGTACCAAAGCGGCAGTTTAAGGGCATTACTTGATGTGGAGGAAATGTCTCAAATTCAATTGCGGTCTATATGAAGGGGAAACATATGCAGGAGACGTTGCCTGCAGAGCTCGATAAAAAAGGTACTGTACTCTACGCTGGAGCACGGGCGTGTGCGCACGGAATTTTGTATCCTTGGGGCGCAGGAATTAAAATCCTTCTAGTTAAGATGATAATATGGAGCCATCCAAGTACATCATTAAGCGGTAGGTGCGTGTACACTTGGATAGCGCCGATCTCAAGGCTGCCACAAGGGGCGCTATTATTACTGTTTCTTATACTATATAAATTCAGTGAAACTAGCACTGTTGTTAACTAGCTCACTTGGGGAAAGGCGTAACGTGTGATTAGGCAATGACAATAAGTGAAATTATTTTGAAAACTCAAATGACCACATGTCAAAGACTACCTCTTCAGGATAATGCAGGAGGCAGTCTTTTCCTCATCAGTTGGGCACCTGTTAGGTGGCACTGGTTCTACTTAAAAGGTGGGTGGTCTTTTGTTAAAACTAAATTCAACAACTGTTGCTGTAATCCTGCATAGTAAATTAGTAAATTACTTCACCATTAAATTATTTAGTGTAAACTCTTTATTTTGTGAAGGGAGTTGAATGGTAGAGTATGTGTGGGAATAGTTCTCTCATATAAATGTCAATGTGTGTGTGTGTGTGTGGGGGGGGGGTTGTCATTTGTATTAATGCGGTTGGAGTATGGATCTGCAGAGATCAGCAGAGTCATTGTTCCAGTTCTTGATCCTGTCATCACCAAGTCACCCTTATCTGTTCAGGATTCAGTACTGTCACTAAGACTCTTAAGTTACCCCTGGCCCTGGGGTATAGGTTGATGTTGTGTTGAGCGTTTGTAGCAAGGCAGGGGGGTTGGGGGAGAGTGTACAGCACCACAGGTCCAAAATCCATGCAGCGGCAGTAAGAATCTTCCCCTTATCTGCCAAACATGCACATTGACCACCAAATACACCAGATCAAATTGTGGTATCAGTAAACAAGCAGATATGCTTTCTGACTTACTGAAAATCTCCTCATGAGATATGTCCCACCCCCCAACTCCCCCCAAATATGTCCCCAAATTTCCCCTCCCTCTCACATACACGCATACACACATCTCTCACCACTCCACCTCCCACCCAGTTCTTTCTGAAATCTGAAAAGATTTCAGTCTTTCACAGCGCCCACAGTGATCTGATCTGTTCCCATGTGGATATGGACAGGAAGTAATAGGCGTAATTCCCTCAGGTATGAGGCTGAGGCGTCCTTTTCATAACAATTCAGATTCATTTCATTTTACGTCTGGGGAAAATGTAAAATAGATTAAATTTGGCCTATATGTGCCAAGCTGGAATGCTGCGCCGGCTTTGCGTCACGCTTGGAGCGATAAATCAGTTTATCCCGGTACCGTTTAGAGACGTGGGCTTGGACGGACCCCATCATTTGGGCACAGCCATGACGCCGCCCTGCTCTGCCTTGGACCCGCCCGGCTACACACGGAAGCAATGGGCCGCTAACAGCTGCCCTAAAGACTGATATCCTCCGGCTGCCTAGTTCTGAAATTACAGGCCTCAGGAGCCGCTGTGCGTCTCGGCGCAGACTGGAGGCCAGAGAGAGAGGACGTGGAGCTGGCTGCGGTGGCCTCAGACAGACAGCCACGCTAAAAACAGCCATGCCACTGTGCCCACAACAGCAGCGTGACAGCCCTGGGAGCACCCACATCCAGAGCCCGAGGGGGGGGCCTCGGGAATCGACAGGGTCTCGCCACCTTGCTAAAAAACCCTTCTGACCACCTTTTCAAGTATTTTTACCCAGACTTTGAATTGTCCCTGGCAGCTGGTGACGAGCCACGCGGTGATAGATGACAGTTTATGCTCAATAATGGGTTGTTTTCTTATAACGCCGAATGTCGCGTGCCGAAGAGACAATGCACGGGTGCAGAATCACTTCCTGTTTGTGTCATTCGGACAGTCCTGTCTCTTTTCAGGAACCGAGATGATATATCTGTATATGTCAATTACAGGGACTATTTACTGCTTCATTTCGCTAAGCTTAACTCATTTTTTTGCTTGGCTGCTGCCTCCCAGATAATTGTTTTTCATTCCACGTTTGTGTTTCGAGTGGAAGCATTTGAGGTGCCATTATGCGTCACGGGACACAAGTGTAAATATTCTGTGATATTCCGCAGTGACGCGATCTTCTAATCCTACTCCATTTGGGGTTGATTAACATTCGAGTTATGTGCAGTTTTTTTGGGGGGGGGGATTAGCGAAATGATAAACGCACGTTTCAGCTCTTTGCTTCTCATGTGGCACTTGTAAGCATGGCTGTGGTTTGCTGCACAGTGTACAGACTGCTGAGACATTTCTCTGGACGGAGAATGATGGGTGTTAGCAGTCAAATGAGCCTTTAAGGTGATTCTTGGTGTGTGGAGCCCAAGAGGATGTCAAGCCAACAAACAGGCCAGACAGGAGTTGAACCAGGATCTCATTGAGTCACTCTAAAGACCCCAAACTGCGGAATAGCTCTGATTTAGTATGGGTTTTTTTTTTTTTTAAAAGTGACAAGAGATGGTAACTTTCACCTTCTCAGAGATCCCAATAAACACCCAGAGACCAATAGATCTTCTCCGGGTCCCTGTTTCTGTTCTGTGCCAGAGGGGAACTGCGGGCTGGCTGGTGTGTGAAGAGTAGTTTACATGAGTGTCAAATGTGCACCAACTCCAGTAAAGCCCGGAAACCCAAGGAGGAGAACCTGCTGTTCTCCGCTGAACATTCCTGTGTCAGTATGTCAGCAGGTCCCCGCTGGCAACAAGCAGACGTGCTGTTTTATAGGAGTCAGGGACAGTATCAGCACACGCTATCACACGATAACTGGGTTACACACAATAAGCACAGAAGACATTTAGCATGTGCAACTCAACTTTGCATTGAAAGCTTTTTTTCCCCCTATTGCATAGTACAGCCTTTCTAAAACAAGGGCAATGAGTAAATTATAACTGAGCAACAAAAGGGTTTTTAAAGCAAACAGACTAGGAGCCTCCAGCTGTTGGTCAGCAGCTGATTTTCCTTTGGTTAGCGTGGAATCTGATAGAAACCAGACCTGTGGCTGAGAAATGCGGAGAACCGTAACGTTGGTTTTTGTTTTTTGGTAACAAATTAAGTTCGGGGGTGCGAGGGAGATGAAAGCAGAACCAAAATGTCAGATTCAAAAGCGCGAGGCACAATATCATCAGCATTTATTTCCTGAACCCCCCCCCCCCCCCCATCCGAAAGTCATGCTCCTTTAATCAACCCCTGTAAAAAGGGAAGTGAGCGAGTGAAGGGGGTGGAATGGAGGGGGGGGGGCACTTCCATTCATGTTTTTAGAACTAACTTCCTGGGATGCCCAGTGGCACATGATGAACGGAAGACAGTCGCATCTCCTTTGATCTTCCCATTTAAAGGCAGTGAGGGAGATCTCAGTGGCATAATCAGATGACGGCCGACTGTAAAAATGGCTTTAATCATTTAACAACTGCCCTCAACCCCCCCGACGCAGCTGCCTGTTCTAACTGGGAGTCAGACGCATCGAATTTATACAGGCATTTAAACATGATTCTGTTAAGCTTGACTTTTGTCTCTTTGTAAATGTCATAGCTGCTGAGGAGCAAATAAGGAAGCGGAAGATGGAAGGTAATCCAATTATTAGCCTTTTCCTGTCAGAACTACATGTGAAGCTATGAAACCTGACATTTCATTGGAGGATTAATTGTGCCCGCCTGCTGTACTTATTTGCATAATGGACGGGATTCCCTGGGGTGGGTCTTTTACCCAAAGACGGTGCATTTACATGGGAAAGAAAAGTGCAATAACAAAAGAGTTAAGTGAAATTGCTTTGCACCCCCTGTTGTGCCACCTTTCCCACCCCTTCCCAGTTTTTATTTAAACTGCCAGTAAAATCTAAAAAACACTTAGGATTTTTGTTACAGATAGCTGTAACCAGTCTCAAATGTCCCATTTTTACCTGCGTCAATGTGTGATACAGTAGTCGCCACATGGTTAAAACTCAGCAGTACATTAAAGTCTTAAAAGTCAGATTTTTTTACGGTTGACCTGGGTAGAGACTTACCAGGGCTCCATATTACCTGATCGGCTTGCTTTGAAGACCTGTGCCTCTGGGTCATATTGCTGCAGCGATAAATTCTAGGTTCTTGAGAAATTGTCTCAGGAAGGACTCTGGGGCCACAAAACACAGGAGTGAGGAAACCTGGCTGAAGAGTATCAACCGAGGCAGCCGAGATGGATTCCTGAAGGCCAGACTTTCAAGGAGCTGCAGCCTTCCAGAGAAATGGTATCCAGCCAAAAAGGTTCATTTTTATAGGTTTGTTGAAATGAGGTTTACGGTTCTCAGATCTGACCGGAGAGGGTGGCTTTTCACGGAATTTAGGAAGGGGTAGGCAAACTAAGAAGATGGGCACAGAGGGAGGGGCCACATGTGGCGGAGCACCTACCAGCTGGAAACGATGAAACAGATGTAAGTACGTTTAGATGTTTATGGAAGCTGTCACTGCACCGACCTTAAAAGCTGACCACTCGCCTTAATATTTATCCAAGAGACAAAGAGTGTGAACGATGAGTTCAAACTGAGCATGAAAAGATCAAACAGTCTCCAGAAAGGCTATGGTTGCATCCTTGAACCGAAAGGTAATTTAAAGCCGGGGGGGGGGGGGGGCAGGATAAAGGACCTGTATCGTGATAGCTCACCCTCGGTCAATGTGGGAAAAAAACAGGGAAAAGCATCCAGAGACATCCAAGGGGATATCACAGCAGCCTGACCGTGACACCACGCTGGTGAGTGACTGGGCCTTTGAGGCTCAGTAATCCCATTGTGGTGAAGCACTGTGCGCTTGCGGTATCGGTTAGCACGGACTGGAAACCCGATCTCCCAAGCCGCACAAGCCCGTCCACACAAAAGCCACGTCATTCCACTTTCCCTTTTTTTAAACGTCGACACAAACTTTCCTTATAAATAAATGTACAAACAAGAAATGCCAGTTTTAGGTTTGTTTACTTTGAAAACATTTCAGTTGCTGACGATCTTGCTTTCCTGCTCCTCGGTAGCTTTTTCCGCGAGCGCGGAGGGGGTCAGCTGTGCCAGGATTTAATTACAGGGCCCAAAGGCTTCTGGGGTGGGGTGGAGGGGCTCAGCAAGCACGTACTTTGATTATAGGGGGGTTATCAGAGTATGAACCCTGTCTGGTGAAAGATGGGAAGGATGTTAGGACACATTCCGTGCCCCAGTCTGCCACTTCCTGTCCCTCCATCCGCAGCGATTCAATAGAGGTTCTCCGTGGTCACAGGTCTCGGGGCCAAGAGGATTGCATCATCTAATCTTTCAATTTCTTTCATAGCTAAATCGGTAACCCCCCCCCCCCCACCCTTTAACATTTTATGACTTTGTTTATGAGCTTTGATGTGCTCCGTCTAATTGGCTATCTTAGGAGGGAGCCTCGTCTGGTCTCCAGCTGGTTAGACGAACCTTTCAAAGGAATGTATTTTTGTATTATGCGTATATATAAATACATACAAACACGCAGCCTGGTTGTTTATGGATGTAGCGAAATGGCTGTCTTTGCCGTACGGTTTATGTGTAAAATAGGGGATGGGATTTTGATAGCAGATGTAAATCAAAATAACGCCCCGCTGTAATGGCACTGAGCAATGCCGGATATGCGTCATAATTCTAGCACATGTGGGCGACAGGTTTCCACATGTACGGCCCACATGTCCTGTGTGTGCATGCAGGTCACACAGACACGTGATGACTCGCACACATGCATATGCAACCGGACACAAGCATACAATCTCATTGCAGAATAGCGCCCCTCCCAGGCTTCACTGCATGGGTGGGGCCACCACACAGTTGACATATTGGGCTGCCACACTCCCGATCCCACACTGCAGTCAGAAAAACACAGCAGACAGACAGAGGAAAAATAACAAGATTGATGACTCCCCTTTGATCTCATTGTCTAGCATACAAGTATAGAAGATTACTGGGTGCTTAAAGCTGTCTGTACAGTTGGAAGTAATTGCTCCTTCTGTGCATGCGTGTGATGGGGAACACATGACTTAGGGGGCCTTGGGGGGGATGCCTCTGTGGCCCCCACGCAGACTGCACCGTATATCACTGTCAGCCAAGGACGTCACGTCAACACTCCGCCAATTGTCATTAAACATCTTCAGCCTCTCCGACAAACAGGATATCAGACGGAAAGCCTTTAATGGAGCACAGCTGCTCGTCCCAGCGCGTCCTTAAGGTGTAAACGACCAGCGTGGAGAGCCTTTTAAGATATAATTAAACAGGCGTCATGCTCCTTATCTCAGACTTGTCAACAGGTGGGGCGGCATGGTGACACAGACGCACTGATAGCCTCCACCAGTCCTCATCACACATGCCTGGCTTGCCCAGCCAATCAGGCTTTGCGTTCTAGGACTCCTTGATGACCCATAACCCATTCTCCTTGGAATTTTGTTACCTTCTAAGCCCTTGCTTTGTGGCCTGGGGAGAATGGTCATCAGCATTCATCTCCACCAATGACGTTGAAGATTTTAAGGAGGCCAGATATTGCATCACAGTTTTTTTCGGATTCTGATTGCTGACAGGCTGAAAGTGATAGTGGGGGCAAGATTCAAGGTTTTCTGTCGACCTCCCCACCCCTGAGGGCCTTCATTTCTCCTGACGACCGCTGAAAACGAGACAGATCCCCATCACGGGATTTTACAGTCACTGCATGACCTGAAAAGTGTTTGACCGGATTTGGTCTGTTCCTGCAGAGCAGAAACCATGACGAGAGCGGCTCCTTGACCTGGCTGGCCCATGGAGGGCGCCGCTCTGCTCCGTCTGCCCGCCACCAAGCTCAGCACCATGGCACAGGCAGCACCTTGCAAAGGGATGGACCAGGCGCCTTCCTCTTTGACCTTCACAATTTCCCTGACCTGTCCAACACAGACATCAATGGACAAAACCCCAACATTCAGGTAGGCCAGACCCAGATATGGATGCAGAAGGGCTGATACTATTAGCGGTGGAAGAATATTATTGTTTAATAGATCAGCATTGTATGGTACCACACCATACTTCATTGTATATTACGTGTTTCTGTGTCTATCCATGTTTCTATATTTATTATTTATTTGTACTTGTCTGTGTTGTACTGCTGCCTACGCTAGTGGCCAAAATTGGGGACATTGCAGAACTTTATTTAACTGCTGCTCCAGTTACTTATTCTGTCATGTAATGTATGATATTTGTAATATGTGTTGTGGGGATCATGTTTCAGGTGGGATTAGAGTTTTCCTTGTGGAAATGAATGGAGAGTCCCCACAAAGATATAATTACAAACTGTGTGTGTGTGTGTGTGTGTGTGTATAAACTCTGAAAAATTACATAAA
>JAODKE010000068.1:5948563-5970821 GCA_026779605.1 Mormyrus hasselquistii
ATTGGGATTAGGGTTTTTCCCATAGAAATGAATGGATGGTCCCCATTTAGATAGGAAGACCAACTTGTGTGTGTGTGTGTGTGTGTTAGATGAAAGATGTGGCTAGCCAAGCACACAGACCAGATGCTCCTCAAACAGGAAGAGGCACAACGACCTGTCGCGCACCGCTAACCCTTTTCAGCGGGCCGGCTTTTAGAAACACACATAAAAACACACACATAGACAGGAAGCACTCGAATGAAAGGGACCAGCCCCCCCCCCCCAACCCTCCCACCGCCTCCCATGAATAAATGAACCATGGGGGTTTTCGGATAATAAGTGCGTTTGATGCACAAAGCACGGATAGGAAATGCAACGTAAACACCGCGCTCTGAGGCCGGCTCTCATCCAGTTACTGACCTGTACAAGTTTAGCTTTGGATCCAAAGCAAGCTTGGGAAAGGGTCGGACCGAAGAGATGTAAAAACAAAAACATTCAGCTCGGATTATTAGAGAGATAAAATAAACAGTATTAAAGGAAGAATTATATGCTAGGAAATCTTGGCTGGTACTTTGAAAAGCATTAAAGTACGGTGGTCTGGCCTTTTTGCTTCATATAAGATAAATATATATGTAAACTGCTGAGTACATTGCGGTTTAATACAAATTCAAAGCTAACCAGTCTTGACAGCATCTACGCACTGCCAATGTCATTTGTGGTCTCCTAACAATTCCCACTGGAGGTCGTTGAAAGGCAGCTAAGAAGCCCGCCGTCTTTCAGCAGCAGTCGCTGGATGGAAGGTCTTTGTGACATGTGACCTGTGGCAGTGCGTTATGGGACGGGTAATAAGAACACCCATTGCGCTGGAATCACGGCCCTGCCATTTTTAGAGTTTGCCAGCTCCTTCCCCGTTGAGATTCCCCTCCATCTATGAAACACGGCTCAGTTTCTGACGGGATTAAAATGGAATTGTATCTGAGACGTGAGAAAAGATGATAAATATCAGTGTGTCAAGTTAGGGCTTTATAGCCAGAGGAGAGGGTAGCTTTGATGTGGGGCTGGGAGCAGTGGAGTTTGAGAAGCTCAGGGTTAACGTGAAGGACGTGCCTAGTGACTGGGCTGATCTCCGAGCCAGAGCAGTAATCTCAGAGACACGCTTCTGTCTCTTGGCCTGGTCTGACCCAACACTGAATATCAAGCACAACTTGGTTGTTCCTGATGTCATGCGGGATCTTGACAGCATAAATCAGAGTCTTCTGGCTTCCAGCAATGACCTAATTGACATTTCTTAGAGATATAAAGAGCTTCAGTAGAATGCAGGGATTTTGATTGCAAGCTGGGAGACTCACTTGATGGCCCCACCGCTTGTCCTCAGGTGACGATCGAGGTGGTGGATGGGCTGGAGGTCCCAGAGCCAGAAAAGGATCTTCGCAAAGAGAGCAGAGCGGGCTGGGCCACACCCAACTGGAGGAACTGGTGGCAGCACTCAGCCTCGGCCTCCGCCCACAGACCTGAAGAGCAAGACTACCCACACAACGGTGATACTGATGACAGCAACTTCTTGAAGCCACTGAGGGATTGGGAGCGCCGCGGCGGGGCTGGGAAGGCACACGCGGAGTATGGTAAGCACCAGTACTGGTCCACTTCAGCACCAGTAAGCATTCAGCAAAAGATTCAGCATCTATGCTGGTCATATGCAACAGGTGCATTAGAAAGCCTGCTTGTTAAAGCGTGTCCGATTACGACAGTCTAAGGACTATTGCAAAAACAATGCAGGACAGTGCAAAATAGTACAGATGGTGCAAAAACTAGACAATATGCTCATAAAAACGGTGCAATAACTACTAGACAGAATGCCAGCATTCTGCAATGAGCTGTACCGTTTCTAAGGTTTATGTAGCTGTGGTTGCTATGCAGGTGTTTCTCTTTACCTCAGTGCTTGTGCCTCGTCACACAGCTTAGCAGTGGGATGCCTGGCACCTGTCCATCGCTCCCAGCATGCCAGGGTGGGAGAACTGGGCTACGTGACTATATAAATGTGGGTTTTGTAAATGAATGCCAGCTTTGTGTAGTACGCATCCTTTTGATGCCCTGACGTGCCAACAAGACGGCCGAGGTGGGACGTGTTCTGTCCCCTGTTTACCGGCCCTGCGTACGGGACGCGATCCCATCTCGAGGGCCCCCGGACCGTGCCCCACCAAACCCACGCTTATCGAGGCACAATGCGGCAGTGATTAAAGCCAACTTCAGGCTCAGCAATGAGGCCTCATCAAGGCCCGATTGTGCATTACTCATTCTGACTGCGGTTAGCAGGGTGCCTGAACATGGTCGACGTGGGTTCCGTAACAGAACACGGCCAGGGGTTATCGAAGCTCTAGAGCCTGAGCCAGCGAAGCGCAGTTACAGGGAGCCTCAAACGGGGGTCCTCGTTTCCTCTTCTGCTCATTTCCTGGATTTACTCTCAGTGCTCAGGCTGTAATTTGTCATTAGTTGGCGAATCAGAGCTGGATATCTGGCCCTCAGCCCCTGGGTAATGATGACTATCTGGGGCAGACGTGGGGCAGGACTTGGGCCCGTGACCCCAATGCTACAGACACACTGCATCCAGCGTTTAGCAACTTACATATACACACAGCCGTGATTAACGTGTAATTGCGTTGAATGTTAAAATACATTCGCGAGCAAATAGACTTCTGAAGTAGCATGCTGTCATTAACCCCGGCACGTCGGCAAGCTTGCCAGTATTTTTCAAGGCGTAAAGATTATAAGCAAAACGACAGCAACAATGGTGACACAGCCCATCCAGGCAGCTCATACAGCACTTGATATAACTACCTTCCACGGTCTATAATCACTTCTATAAACTCGCCTCACCCTGAATCCCCACTATCGTCACCCTTCGGGCTGACCCAGGGTTCCGGCGCTGGTGGGCGTGTCCCGATCCCTCGGTCGTTTATGGCACCCTCCGTTCCCTCCCCGGCGGTGTGTCTTGCGCGAGCACCCCGAGGCTCCTTTACGAGGAAATGTTCACTGGTTTAGCAGGATTGGAGCCGGCTGTAACAGCTGGCCCTCTCCCACCGCAGGTTTACGGCTAAATACTTGCAGCTGCCCTGGACCTGGGTGAGGGTGTGGGGGGGGGGGCACGTTAGAATATGGGACTCGACCTTGGCTGCGTTATGGCTCTCTGGCCGGGAGCAAGCGCAGGCAAATTGTCACCCGTTTCCCAAGAGAAACCTGACAGCGGCGTGGGCAAAATCTGTGTGTGTGTGTGTTCACGCCGGCTGCATGGTCAGAGCCAGAGGAGTTGTCCAGGCCAGACCCCCGCACTGTCTCACATGTGTGAAAGCCATTTAGAGAGGCACGCTAATGACTTCGCTACTTGGCAGCTGGCCTGGGCTCCAGGTACCAGCAACATGTGGAGCAAATCAGCATGGCCACGGAATTGTTGGCATCCTGCAGACTCTCCGCTCATCCACCCCTCCCCCCCCCCGGCTCTCTCCGGCCCAGATTACATGGATGGGGAGGGAGACTGGAGCGCCTGGTCGCCGTGCAGCGTCACCTGTGGAAATGGGAACCAGAAGCGCACCAGGTCGTGTGGTTACGCCTGCACGGCTACGGAGTCCCGCACCTGTGATGCGCCAAGCTGCCCAGGTTGGTCATGGGAGGGGAAACCCCACTTACCGTTAAGGAAACCCCACTCATCGCTAGGGCCTCATTACCCAGATCCACCTGCCTGTGACTGAGATGCGGGCTAACATATTTATCTTATTGCTTATTTGGATGCTTTTATTCCGGGTGACTTTCTACATTTTACAAATTTTACTGGAACAATTCAAGCCCAACTAATTATTGTGCTCAACTGCAATGGCAGCCCCTTCTCTCCATAGTATTATTTTCTATTTTGAGATGGGATTTAACAAAAAAAAGGGGAAAAACAAAACTGCAGATTTGGCATCAGAATTCGCAAAAATGCAAAAAGGCCATCGGGTTGTGGAAAGGACTAGAGCAACACAAATGAGGCACAGGTGAGGTGAATGAATGTCACTGTCCCCCTGGACATCTACGATGCTGTCTTTGCTGTCACAGGGATCGAGGATGCCTTCAAGACAGCCGCCACGGAAGTTAGTCTGCTGGCCGGGACCGACGAGTTCAATGCCACGGAGCTCTTTGGTGTCGGTAAGGCACCCGCACTTGGCTTTTGCCCCTCCCCCCGGTACTTCCTATCATCTGGTCTCATCTTTCATGCGGACAGCTGACTTATAAAGCATCACGCGCTAGCTCAGAACACAGAGTAATTCCACGGGCCCTCTTAGCATTCCAGCGTGTGGATGAAAGGCCGCAGGGCGGGGTATGGAGGGGGGGGGGGGGGTTGCCACTAGTCTTCCAGCCTTCTGTTCCCAATCACAGTCCACCATGGGAGGGTAGAGGGGGGACAACCCTTCACCCCTCAGATAAAACACCCCTTATTGTTGCACTTACACTACTGCCTGAGAGGGCCCCATCTTTAACTGTGACCCAATGCCTTCCAGACACGGACAGCTGCGAGAGATGGATGAACTGCAAGAGTGAATTCCTGAAGAAGTACATGCTGAAGGTGGCCAACGACCTGCCCAGCTGCCCGTGCTCCTACCCCACCGAGGTCGCCTACGGCACGGCCAGCATCCATGACGCTACCACTAAGAAGGACTTCCGCTGGAAGGATGCCAGCAGTCCCAAGGAGAAGCTGGACATCTACAAGCCCACGGCGCGCTACTGCATTCGGTCCTCGCTCACCTTGGAGTCCACCACGCTGGCTGCACAGCACTGCTGCTATGACGACACAATGAGGCTCATCACGCGCGGTAAGGGTGCTGGAACACCCAACCTCATCAGCACAGAGTTCTCTGCCGACCTGCACTACAAGGTCGACATCCTGCCCTGGATCATCTGCAAGGGCGATTGGAGTCGCTATAACCAGGCCCGACCGCCCAACAATGGCCAACGGTGTGACGACAACCCGCTGGATGAAGACTACTACAGACAGTTTGAGGAGGCCAGGGAGTTCTGAATCCAACAGGAAAGCAGCACAAAAGGATCGGCGGGTGGGCATGACAGAGGTTGAAAGACTCAAAGAAAAGAAAAGAGATCTTCAGAGCTTGCAGCCCGGCCATTGCAAGAACTTCCATTGAGTTGGGTGGGCCCCACACGCTTACTCGGCGTGGCCAGGAGCAGGGTACTGTGACCCAGGCCCAACGGACCCCTTTATCTCCTCCCGTCTCATTTAAATTCTTCTCGAGAGCAAGGGGCCCATTCTGTTCGCCATGGCAACGGCAACACGGATAGCAATTGGGTCCTTCATGTAAAATCGTATAGCATTCGAAGCTTTTTAAAGCTGTAATCCAAGATTTTTTTATTTTTTTGTAAATGTCACGTCTGATATTTCAGTCAAGGGGACTCGATGCAGTCGTTAGCAGATAGATGCAAAACATTTCTGTTGCACCAAAGTGAAGGATATTAAAAATTCTTCTGGTGGACTTCTTAGAAAAGCAAACTTTCTTGCTTGGCATGCTCAGAAGGGCCTAAAAAGGAAGACAGACAACGCAGCTACTGAACAGAAACCAAGGACGGCACGGCGGTGGTCTCAGCATCAGCCGACATTGACGGAAGCGAGAGACATGTCAAGGGAAAGTGAGCTGACACCTACTCTGTCATAAAGCACAAGCCATTTGTTTTGTTCTTCTCACAAGGGATGGTTAGGGATGACCGTCTGTGAAAGGGGATTATTTACAGGGATGTAGAAACCATAGGCAGAGGCCCTTCATGTATCCGGAGGACCTGGTCCTTCCCAGTATCGCTTTGGGTATAATATTAAAGTTCCCATTGTAAAGTTTGTCTATTTAGCATGTACCAAGTTTTTACAAATCATCTACAGTTGTATTTTTATTATCACCCCTTACATTTCCCCTCTTTTGTGGATGTACAAAAAAAAACCTTCATTATTTTTGTAAAGTATTTATTAAGTTGTAGCTATGTCCCGTACATTGGGTATAATTATGTGGTTAATGTTTGAAGTAGGTGATGCATACTGAAAGACTTCTGAGATGAAAGTTTTAATAAAAACAACTATAAGTTCTCATTGAAGTTCATTTTAATTATTTAACAAGTATTTGTGGCCCACGACTAAGGCCCCACTTTCTCTCATTTTTAGTTTTTTATTGGAATTTTTTACTTTCAAATTTATCCCACTTTCCACTTCTTTTTTGGGTAAAATTCACCTGCTATTAGGCTCCTTTCCTTGTGTTTTATTGCACTGTCAGAAAGGATTATTTCTGACAAAAAGCATTGGCAGCAATTAAACTTTTTCCAACAGCTGAACCCACCGCATTAGGCTCCCATTAGTTCCTGCCTTGTGGAGACGTTGAAATAATTACTCTGTCTCCTTTTCCGTTTTAATCTTCCTCCCAAACGTGGCTCAAATCCTCCGTCTTCCAGCATCTGTACATGCAGATTCCTGTGCTTTCTCTCCTCCGCATAACAGACTACGGTCTGCTTCTGTTCTTGAGGCATTTTATGGGATTGTTAATAAGCAATGTGAAGATAACGCATATCACTTGGCGACTGACCTTGAAGATTTCCATCTCAGATGAAGCAGGTGTCACCTACTTTATCTGCTACAGAGAGACTCCAAATTAAATGTTAGTTTTCCCATATAAGCGTGGGATCTAGCCCTACACACTTACAGCAGTTAAGGCAATGCAAAAACATCTACAGTCATATTCATAGAGCTTTCCCTCTGTTGGGGGGTGGGGGTGGACAAGGGTGCCACGTCAACACCAAAGGACTGATTGATGCTATACATCTTAAGTTCATACAAAAAAAAATTTCCCTAAATTTAGTATGACTTACAAGCACAATCCACACTGGAACACAAAATCCAAACAGTATGTTTAACAGGCTAGGCCAACCACAACAGTAAGGGGAGGGGGCTGCAGAGAGCTTGCAAACCAGTAAACCCTCATCAAGTGTCTATTCCCAAACTCTTTAAAAGCACCTCTGTGTTGTGGCTAAAATTACACCTTCCTGTGAGGGAAACAGACCCTACTGATCTGTATCTAATCATGTGGTCCATATCGGAGGCCTCGCTCTTCAAAAGGTACGAGGCACATAGCCGGCAGTTTTTACACGAGGAATTTATACTGCCTGTGTCTTTACTGACCCCACTCAGGTCAGGCACCTTCTTGGACACCTCAGGAGAGCCCTTCCTGAAACCTTAACCCGCAATAAATAAAAAATAATTAAGCAAAGAAGTAAACGAATAAAAGCTTAGGTACTACTAAAGTAGGCCTGTGATGCTAAGACACATGCATATACTCAGAATTTACAATACAATTCAATGGTCAAGATAATACCCATAATAATCCATCCGCCATCCTCTAATCACTCGTGCAGCAAGGCATCTTGTACAGCCATTGAGCCTCACCCAGGAAACAGGGCGTGAGGCAGATAAAACGAGAGCAGCGGGGTAACCCAGCGTGCCGCGCTGGGGCGCGTGTCACCACGGCGGGTTAGGACCTCCGTCCTCCGGCACGACGCAGATGTGGCATGGCTGTTTTTAGCCACGTTATGGGTGGTGCAGCACATTTTCAGGAAGTGTCTGCCCGCAGAGGCGCATGGTCGTCCTCGCTGCGCAGGAGGCGTAATTAAAAGGCCGCTCGGCGTCTTCTAATCTGGAGGAGCTGACCCGGGGCGTGCTCTTGACTGCTGGGCAGACAGGGTGGGGGTGGGGGAGCACAGCTGAACAAACAGGGTCAAGTACCTGCCAAGTACTTGAAAGGACGTGGGTCACGTCCTGACCTCTGCGGTGTCATGCTGGCGAGCTCCAGGGGCAGAGCCATGTGCTTTGACGTCCGAACTGCGCCCCCCCCACCGCTCTCCTCTTGGGCTAAGACCCTCGATGACCCCTCAAATGACCCAAATGGCCCAGCGCATCAAGGCGGCCTCGTTGGCCCGGAACCTCATGATTTGCTGGAAACGTAAGTGCTTCAATGAGACTCCTCTCACTCGCTGAATTTAACTGCCCAGTCTCCACAGAGAACGCAGACCGGACGGCTTCGTGAGGAACGTTCCTGTTGACGGCAAATTGTCAAAGATGAGAAGCGGCCACCCCTGCTTTGTTTTCATATCAGCCCAGCTACATGGGGTTGAGTGGGCAGACCGGGGTTTTAAAGAAGGCTGTCATTAACGGCTGTGGCTGAGACTGAGGGAAGCAGCACACCAAGCTGGACTGGGACTGGGTTTTTTTTTAGGGGGGGGGGGGGTTCTGGGGCAGAAGAGCACATGAAGGAGAGCATGATGGGGTCCCACATAGGGAAGCGGTCAGTCTATTTCCAGTTTGACATGTCCTTGTGTGACGAGCGTAGGAATGAGATGCGGGCGGAAAGATCGAAAGATGCGCCACTGTGATTTACTCTGACAGGAGCGTCCGGCATCCGAGGCCGAAGCGACAAGCAGGCAAGGGCCACTGCCTTTGATATCCCGCCCCCCCCGGCTCCATCCTTGCCACGCTACGGTCTGGTTCACATTTAGAGCCAGACTGGGCGGTGAACCGTTTGATGCACCTTGAACTGTTGGAGGAACCTTCTCCATATTCATTTCATAGAGCTACCTTTCCCAATATAGTGGCCTGGAGAACTTTATATATAAGCAAACATACAGCACAAGAGTGCAAAAAGAGGAAGAAAAACAAAAAACAAAGCAGCTGACTTAGCTATTGCCCGTCACTTTTGGTTAGGTCAAATATACAAGTTCAGTTAGGTAGGCAGGTTCAATGTGATCTAAATGCAGGAAACGACATTGATTCAACACTGCGTTGGCATGGAAGGGATGGAGAAGAGCTGGAAGGTCAACAGGAGTCATGGCTATGATTTTGTGTGGACACTAGCCCAGCACAGATAGCCATCCTGGTAGGTATTTTGATGCTCACCTCCATTCCCGTCCATCATTTTCTTGAGCATCAGGAAGTAATGCGACCCAAGAACATAACCGCTCAAGATGCCATCCGTTCGTGACGATTGGGCAGGGGTGACATCCCAGCAGATGAATATATTTATCACTGCAAACATCTCTATTGCACATTCCCCAGAGACACATACATGGCAGCATACCAGGGTCAGCAGGTGGCCACACTTGGACCTCAGTGGGTGGCACTGCTGCAATTGTTAAATATAAGCATTAACCTTACACAGTCATTAGCTCGGATCATTAAAGCACGACTAGAAACAAGACTGGATGCATTTTAAATTAGGACCTGTAGTAAAAATGCCGTTGCCAGGAGACACGAAAATAAAGTGATAAAAACATACATTCATTTTTGTCTAGCCAGAGGTTGAAAGAAAACTCTTAGTATTAAGATACTCCCAGGAAAAAAAGCTAAAAGCTTCCTATGTAATATTATCCTGGGATTCTATAAATACATGCAAACACACACTACCTGAAAGACAAATGGCATGAATGCAAATGCAGTACTTAAAAGTGCAAAGCTGACAAAACCTGAGGATCTTGGTTGCTCACATTGTTCCCCATCTATGAACAGTTTATAACGCTGCATTTTTTTTTTAGCGCCCCTCATGGTTCTTAAGTGGCGGGTGAGATATGAACAACATAGAAGACAAAACGCTTCCCGATGAAAACCAAGGCTATCATAAGCCTGTTTATTATGTGTAATTTGATGAGAGTCTAAATCATGTGCATAGTCACCAGGAACAGCTTCTCTGGAGGCACCTATTTTTGGTCCAGGGTTATTGTGCAACACGCGATGCGATTCTATACTATATATCTCCAGCAAGCCACAGTTAGGGTTATATAATGTGGATGCAAAGGGATCCACGGGCAAACTCAGCTGCCACACGGAGTCATGTTTGTGTTCGACTGTCTGTATGGGCTCCAAATTGAAGGGAAAGGAGGTGGTGGGGGGGGGGGGGGGCGAACTATCTCCATCTAAATTATAATCAGGCAATAAAGAGGTATACATGCATTATGAATATACACTAGTGGGCTCTCTATTAAAAACCCCAGTGCAGAGTCTCCACATTGTTGCTCCTAATGCATCTGTACTAAGTATCCACGGCTTTTGTGGGCAGTGCTGGCTTCATGGTTAAGGAAGCGCACTTGTAATCGAAAGATCGCAGAATTGAGTCCCCCACAGGCAAGTCACCACTGAGGTACCCGAGCAAGGTACCGTCCCCAAGCACTGCTCCCCGGGCGCTGAATTAGCTGCCCCCTGCTATGTCACGAACGTACAGTACGTACAGTATGGGTTAAATGCAGGGGACACATTTCGTTGTTGTGTGCTGTGGTGTGTTAACAATGACCACTGATCACCAAATTAAAAAATTTTTTGATTCCTCGATTGTGTGGTTCAAGTGTGCTAGGATTACATATAGCTGAAGTGTAATATTACAACTAATACATACAATAGAATTTATAAAAGGAAAAATCTATACCAGACTGAAAGGCATTTATAAATTTTATTCAGCACTGGAGTGAGATTAGTATAAATCTTGCATCTGAAATAACCTTCTGTTGCTGTCAAACATCAATTTCAAGTAATAGTGCATTAAGCGGCAAAATGAAATAAGCAAAACTCTTCGAAGCTTATCCGATTTATCACACTGACATAGCATAAAACATTCTGAAACATTTCAAACCTTTTTCTTAAAATATATATATACTTAACAGGTATCCCAGAGATATTGGCTATGGCATCTGTAGGCTCACGTCCCGTTTACATTGCAAATACATGAATAACAGCACCGGTTGATATTCATAAATATCTAGTTTTTTTTTTTTTTTTTTTTTCAATTTTGTATAGTCTTCCTCATTATAAAATGCAGGCCTATAATTTTAGCAATACAAATATATACTTGTGTCCTCTGTCAAGTTGGTAACAGTCATTTCGTGAACAGTGCTGAGATGACCGAGCGACTGCCTGAGCAGTGAACCAAAGTGCTTGCTTAATGCCCCCCCCCCCCGGCTACTCCCTCCCCCCACACGCAAATGCAGATTGCCACTCGAGTGACCGAGACACCCTGAAAATAGAAGAAATGCCTGTAAAAAGCCAATGTGTGTATGCAGCCAAGATGTGTAATCAAACCTCCATTTACAGCATTTTAAACTTCACATTGATTGATAGCTTAACTACGAAAAGGTGGCAGGGATAATTACTATAATCTTTTAAATGGTATTTCCTACATTTGTGCATTATATATATATACACACATACACACACACACACACACACACACACACACACACACACACACACACATCTACATACATACACAGAACCACTCCCTTCTAAGGACTCTGAAATTACAACGTGCATCTTATTTTGAATATGTAAAAAAGTATAATCATACATATTGACCCCGGCCTTAACAAGCTCAATCAAAAGCAAACCAACAGACCTTACTGTCAAGGGCACTCATGGATCAACGTCCGATATTTACAAAGACCTTTGCAACAAACAAAATAAAAAATGTGATACATAAAATAACATGGAATTACAAAGTAAAAATAAAAATCTATATCCACCCTGTTTGAAGACCATGTTTAGCTTATATAGGAAAGCATGTGCAGAGGCGCATGATGGATAAGCAAAGTAAAGACCTCAAACAGAAGCTTGGGTTAGGGGGCAGGGTTAGGGGCGGGGTCAAATGGAAGAGGCAGCGCAAAGCTAGGGCTGTTACTGGCAGGGATGCAGGATCTATAGTGCACTGAGACACCCCCCCACCCCGCCCCAGCATCTGATAATGACGCTAAAGCTGAGTCCTGGGGGGGTGTGGCAGAGGTATCGCTGCAGGACAAGCTGGGTGACATCAGTCCATGGGGTTTCCAAGGCGACAAACTCCTCCCTCGATGGCCAGCGACTGGCCGGCCACGGCTCCGGGAGGCAGCCGCGAGATGTGTGTCTGTTGGGGAAGACAATCCCGTTCAAAGATATATTTGCCATTTGCACAAGTACAGATACACTGGAATTCTTCTTTTTACATATCCCATCTTGCTCTTTGAGATACACACACACAAAATATCGAGAGCAAAGCCTGGGGTTCGACCACTGGGTGAGCCAGTAATCCAACACACCTGGAGCATTTTAGGGAGTTAAGGACCTTGTTCAAGGGCTCAGTGGACATTGTGCCAAGGACGGGATTTGAACCAGTGACCTTATGGTTACGGGCACAGAGGCCTAACCTGCCAACCCCACCAACAAAACATTTCTTGAGCAAAACTCAGATACACCTAAACCTCTATACTTCAAACCATTTAATTTCACTGTGCTGTTTTAAAAAAAAAAAAAAAAAAGACAAATTGAATGGTGTGAAACAACGCACACGCATAACTGCAGAGTAGCATGAAGAACCTGACACATGACAAGCTGGCCAGAACGAACTTCGTGAACTTTCCTCAGTGGAACACATGCAGAAGAGGCGGGGAATGTAAAGGGGGGGGGGTGTGTAAGAATGTCCATGATTTAATTTATTTCTTCAAAGGACGACAGTCAAAACAAGCGGGAAGGGAACACGGACACAGGCATGCGAGTGTCCACCCTGTTACTCCAGATCCAGGCCTGAAATGTGCCCCGAGGCCAGATCCAGGCCTGAAATGTGCCCCGAGGCCATTTGCCCAGGTCTGAGGCCGCTGCCAACAACAACAAACTGGGTTCAAATCGGTACACAACTGATGAGTAACAGGTGGCACGAGACACGTGCGTTCTATTTTTACGGCAAGCTCACGGCAGGCCGGGCACGGGGCTTTCAGAAGATGCAACAGTCTATTTCGTCTTTTCAACACTGCTTCTTGTCCTCCGCAAAAATATGACTCAAGTTACGCATGGGCTGCGATTCTGTCAACCAACCGACATGGGCGGAGTCGATTTTATAAACAAGCCAACAAAAAATCTTATTAAAAAGATTAAATCGCTGCCTTTAAGGACCTTAAATGTAGCAGCCTGATTTATTTATGTTTTCCACTTCAGACAACTTAATCTAATACATTACTTTATCAGCAAAACTGCATCTCCATCCAAAACAATTCCCAATTCAATAGCCAAGTTCTGTCATGTGATCCGTCACATGACTCCTCCTTGGCAACGTCAAGCGAAACAGCTCAATCAGAGTGTAATAGCTAAGCAGATCTCCTGCTTTGGAGTACAGGACAGAGGAATGAGAGACCCCACGTCAAGGAACATGACTGACAGGAACGGCATCCACAGCCCCCGCATACCAGCGGGCAGTCTGTTATCTCTGCCAGTTCATTTTGACCGGCGGTCTGCATTATGATTTAATGCAAATGTATTTTCCCTCCAACTTCACTGCTTTACCCATTAAAAAATAATTATAAAAATTCTTATGCAGATATGTGTTTAAGAGCAGAAAACCACTACATTTCAGCCACAGCTCTCAGATAGATATAAATAGCCCCATGACAGCGTTACCGCTTCTGCTGTGGTTTTACAATATACTTGCTGGTAGCCATTACCCTGCTGCTACACAGTGAGCGAAACACAACATAATGTGCTGTAAAAACTATTAGTCACCCTGCAGACAGGCAGATGCCCAGCACTTATTAGGCCAACTGCCCTCCGGCCCACTTTGAGCATCACAGGGCACCATGTGACTGCATGCGCTGGCCAATCCCAGGAGCCTGACAACTGCATTGCCAGCAAACCGAATGTTCTAACCATTACGCCCTCTCCTGGTCAAGGATATATTTATCCCACCCAGCAGTTAAGACCCCATCCTCCCATATCTGAAACACATACAGAAACAGATCTAATACAGTAAAGCCAGAAAAGCATCAGGAAAAATACCGCTTTTGTATTAAGCAAACAAAAAGCGACACACTATTGAAAGCAGGGTCAGACGGTCCCTGGAACAGCTGAGGGTTAAGGGCCTTGATCAGAGGCCCAGCAGTAAAATCATTGTCAACCCTGGGATTTGAACTAATGACCTTCCAGTCAGAGGCACAGTGTCCCACCCTGCTAAGCCACACGGCGCCCCCAAGGAAAAACTCGCAGAGCCTCAGAGATTCAGAGAACTTTAACCATTAACCCAGCGCTGAGTATGTGTGAATAATACACATGGGCTGTGAGCTCACTCTATACTGGCTCCCTACACTGGACTGCAGTGGGTAAACCTGGGAGGCAGAAGCCCTTTGGCCTCCAGACAAACGCCGTAAATCCATTTCACTCATACTCACAAAAGGACAAGGTGCATAAAGTGTGATCTGCTCAGGACATTGCTGTCTGCTCCACCCTCAGGCATGGCCATAGTCAGGGAAAGCAATTGGCCCGCCTGCGGGGGGCGTTTTGGGGATGGGGTGCGCATGTGCATTTAACGTATGAGGTGATGAAGAGTCTAATCCAGGTTTTCATCTTTGCTATGTACCTGATCTCTCGGGGTTTTATGGTCTGGCCTATGATCACAGTGTCTAGGTGTAAGCGCTTGCTGGGGGGGGGGGGGGGGCAGCTCTGGCAGCTGCTCTTTTGGGCCAAGATTCCAGCCGACCAGCTGCCCCCCTTTCAAATATAGAATTTCTCTCCTTGGGGCTGAAATTAAGGGCCGAATTACAGCCAAGGAGGAAAAGTGGGCAGGAGCACGGGGGGGGAGAGCCGTAAAAACGGAGCAGGCCTCTGAGGTAAGCGGCCTCGCAGGACGCCGCCACGTGCCCCGGCCCACGGAGATGGGGTCCAACTGACTCCCAAAACCAGCCCCGGGACACCCTGCAATGCCACCTCGACCTGCCCGGACCCCGAAATTCCCACAAAAAAAGGGGACACACGTGGTCACATGACCTGCTGCGAGCACAGCCTGGCAGACGCCCGACCCTGGCAGGTCACAGGCATCTCCTGGATTCTGCCGAGTTAATGATCCCCAGATCTATCTATTATAATACAATAGTATTCCACAGAAAATGACCAAAAAGGAAAATGCGTCCCATGTCTGAAAGAAAATAAGTGACTTTCTTCAGAGTGAGCACACAAGCATTGTCCAGGCTCATGTCAACTCGCAGAGCAAGAGCAAATTTCAAAAGTAATTAGCAAAGTCACTGTTCTGGCGTGCGGACATGGCACGCTTGGCCAATGGGGGGGTGGGGGGGTGGGATCCTCTACAGCTCAATCAGCAAAAGGCATCCAGAGCAGTGACACCAGCAGCTTTGCGAGCTGCAGGCTGAGGCTGCCGTCTTAATACCTCCGGAATGCACCAACGCTTTGGAGACGAAAGCGGGCTGCGTGTGTGTGACCGGGACCTCATAATCAGCCCTGCCTCTTGGGTTACAAATGGGCCGGCGATAGCAGCCAGACAGCCGCAATACTCTAGATTTAATTTATAGGTCGGAATTTTAGGGGCGAAGGGGCTCCGCAGATATCATTATAAGCCCTAATGTCATAACGAAACGCAACCGCAGAGCGGCCATGTTTCATCCTCCCGAAAAAGCTGTAAAACAACTCCACACCTCACATCTGGGCAAGCGCCCAATTTCGCGTCCAGGTGAGCGAGTGCTTCGGACCCGAAGGTCTCCACTTTCATTTTGGAAAGACAGCGATTTACAAGGGCTGACCGGGCCCATTCTGACAGCGGCACTTCTCTTGCCCCCCCTCCACCCCCCCCACCACCTTCTCTCTCTCTGCCGTTTGATCCCGTTTCATGCTCTTAAATTGCCCATGGAGAAACGTGCGGTTAAACGTCACATCTGGCCGAAAGGCAAGAAGCAAGTTGGAGAGGGCAGTGTTGAAAAGAGAGCAGGGCAGTACCCCCCATGAAATGAATACGTATCCACCAGATTTGAGTGACAGCCGACTTGATTTTAAACACGCCGTCCCATTAAGAGATGCAGCCGAGCTGAGGTTCGAGGACAGGGATACGGTAGCCTTACGCTATGTTGTATGAGTAAACACAGCATGGTGGGTTTATCTGAACGGACAAGGCCTGAAGAAGCTAGCAGCACAGAGTGACCTCCAGACCCGCCTCGGGAATTCTGACTCACTCGGGCCAAGCAACCGGGCCCTCTGGCCCTGGATGACGCACTGAAAACCAAAGCCTTGTGGAACAAGTGGAGGGGGTGGGCAGAACCCAGTAATGAGGGCTGCCAGGAGAGGTTACATTCAGCAGTGAAGGAAATTAATTGGTCTTATAATTCTGGCAAAAAGAGGCATACAACAAATTTATGAGGTTAACTTCCACTCGGTCTTAGTCGTCGACCTCACACTCAATAAAAGCATTGGGGGTAGATAAAGCTGGTAATTTTGGTCACAGATAGTCACTTTTCACTTTCCACTAAGGCAACAATGGCCGCTGAATTAGCTAGGTATATTTAATGCTCTCGACACCTAGAGGCTGAAATGCATGCCAGCAGCTGCTCATATGGAAAATCTCATCAGTTCGTATGTCAAAAGGGAGGGGGCGAATCTTCAGGCGAACACGTGCGATTCAGCCAGGGTGGGAATGAAAGGAATGTCCCAGGTCTGACCTGCTCAAGGCGAAGGGGCTGCATGCTTCTGTGACTAAGCACTGGCCTGTTTAGGGCCGTAATCAGCCACCATGGACGTCCCACAATTCTGCCGCTGTTTTGGGTCTTTATTGGAATGTCCTTAAAAAGAGTCTGAGCACCTACCGCAGGTGAGAAAGCTATGCATAGACCTCCATGTGCCGTGCCACTAGCTCAGAGACACACAGTCATTCCTCTCGGACGACCCTGATGGTCGTGGTGTGATTTCCCAGAATGAGTGGAGTCAAGCGGATGAACGGAAAGAAGATGCACGTGGCCTTTGGGTATTTTTGACGAGGCCTCAGAAGTCTGTTACACAACCCACAAGACGGAGGACAATGAATCTTAGGTCTTCACAACCCCCTAAATACAGGGGAAGAGAAACATGGCAGGCGATGGCAGGACGGCATAGGGGGAAAAAAAAACGACTATTATAATACAGGAAAACAGAGTCGTATAAAGAAAACAAAAACACATAAATCAAAGAGACGACGCGGAGAATACATGAGCAATGTGCCAATCCCGCTCCAAAACCAGACAAGAGCGCGCACAATGTTTGGAGCGGGGCAGCCTGCCTTCAAGCCCTGGCCCGCCTAGCTGTGATGGTCCGCTCTGGAAAGCATATGCGGCCGTGGGGCTCGCGGCGGGTCAGGTGCGGGTGGGATGGTAAGCCTCCTTGAAGGACAGTCAAAAGCAGCTTTCAAAGCTGCGCGGGAGCAGCAGCTGCACCCGTCGCGCTGGTGAAGGCGCAGACAATGCGAGCCAGATGCCCCAAGCCAGCCCACGCTGGGATGGCAGGTGGCCACACCTCTCCCCTGTGGTCACACTCGTGGCATCTACCTGGGGCCAACACCAGGTGGCGCAAGGGGTAGAGGAACAGGCAGCAGTCAGACAGCTGTACTTCTACCACTGCCTAGGAGAGCACTCCCACCACGTATAAAGCACATGGATAAATATCAGCACCTTTGTGCCAGCAATGGAGAAAAGCCACTATGCTTAACGCTGGAATAAATGGCAACCAGTGGTCAAGAATCAAAGCAGAACCCAAGGCAGCCATGTCTTGAAAATAGCTGAAGACCTTTGCTTTTCCACATGAATCAATCACAGCTGAAAATACATACATATTAGGGTGCGCAAATACATGTATGTTACGGTGATGGAGCATCCATGAGTCCTTCACCTCAACACAACCTCAACGCTTCAGGGGCCATGAGGACTAAATCTGCCTCTCACTGTTCAGGAGATGCTACAATATGCACTAGGCCCCAAATTGAGCACGTACCAACTTTCTGTAGTGTATGGTCCTCAATATGATTGGAGTTATCGGGTCTACAGTGGCGTGAGGCATCTGCCACCTTTTGGGCAGGACTAATAATAATTTAAAAAAAAAAAGATGAAGAAGAAGAATTGGAAAAAATGTACTTATGCCTGACCGAGGCCTCCTGGTATATCAAATAGATGAGGGAGGTAAAATATTGGACGTGGCAAAATACTTCTGCGATGTTGTTTTGCCGGGAGCTGGGAATTCTGTGTCCCACGCACACAGACTTTTCATGCCTGAATTTCAGTTTGTGCGTGTGAACGAGTGTCGAAATATGTTCAAAAGGAATATTAAAGAACATCAAGCACAGGACTGGCACTAGTTCAACTTTTTTTGTTCACATTTCCAGTTATGTTGGGCTGCACATAGTACATTTTTACAACTTTTTCTTTTTTTTTTTCTTTACACACTACCACATACTTTTCCAAAGAACTAATTTGTTTCTCCTGTCATATTTTTCTAATAAACTGCTGTAAAATTCTGGAAAATTTGATGTAAAACAACTTTCAACAAGGCCTGCAGCTAGTCTATGACTCAAACCGCAGGCCCCGAGTGAAACACATACAAAATATCTTCATATAAGAATATCTAAATGAGCCTTAATTAGGAAAAACATGGCATAACTGACGTTGCCTTTAGCTATATTTGGAGGAATAAGCTTCCCATTTTGAATGTAAACTTTGAATATTTTTCCTACAAAGTTTTTAAAATGCCAAAGCTACAGTGATTAGCAGTACAGTCTCACACCCCTATACTGGCAGTTAGGTTCTCCTGGTTGGCTGGTCTCCTCCCTTACAGGGGTATGGCAGCACTGCCCATCCACAGGACCCTAAACACTTCAGAAACTGAGGCACAGACGCACCCATCTGTTCTACACACTAGACAGACAGAGCAGTGCTATTCCAGGTTCTCTCGAAGGACTCACCTTGGCCTTGCCGTCCTGGGCTGACATGTACCCCACACACATGCTCTCTGTCGTGTGGCTCCACAGGAACTCCACTGCCAAAGCGAAAGGGAAAACGGAGACAGGATGTGACTGGTAATCCCAGGGTGGTGGAAGGACGTGGAGGTGGTTGGTCAGGAAAACATTTCTATTGGTTACTGAAGAAACAAAGGACTAAAACCCTGAAGTTCAAAACTGTTTCCTCAACTGTTCCAAAACTAGTTCTTCTTTTAGGTAAAGAGACCTTCCAAGACCTAAACTCTGAAACTGTAAAAAATAGTCAAGGTGCCCGATACATGACCACATTTCCACCTGTGAAAATACACATTTTGCTCATATACTTCCGAAAAAATGCCGATTGTGTCAAAAAAAACTAATTGGCACAGAGGGTGTCTGTTAGGAGTGTTACAACTCTTGTTTTGAGAGGCAAAAAATAAAATTATTAGTTGTGCATGATATTTCAGTGAGCATGCCGGGATACTCTGTCAGAAGAATACTTCCCAAAATCAACACCTTGCACATGATCCTCTGAAAGCCATCCACAACCAGCCTCCATCTTAATAATAAGGCAAACATTTGTACCGCTTCGTAGATAACCGACTAAAAGTCTAATCTGAAACAGCAAAGAAATTAAAACGAGGTGAAAAAACACTGACCCAGTGACTCACCACCAAACATCGGCAATGCTTCAGGCCGGGAGACTCACAAAATAATTGGTACAGACGACCCCCATGGGAGTATCCACATTTACGGGCCTGGTGTGAAAGCCCTGGGCCCTGGAACTACTCACGGATGCGTGCTGTGATGAAACTAGGTGCCTGTGCTCACAAACGCAGGACATTACATAATGGGTTTCACCCCACACCGAGATCGAAGCCACATCTCCAGTAAGCACAGCCTGCACAACCCCCCGGTGAGACACATTAGCTTGCCAAATTAAAAACTTAGCCCCCCGCCCCCAAGCCAATCAAAAACATACGGAATTCTTTCCTCGCCTCTAGGGGGCGATGTCACCATTACTGCAGGTTCCCAAACTCCAAGAGGTCTGCCACTCTTTAACAAGTAAACTCTTTAACAGCTGGTGAACCAATGATCAGTGTGGGCCAATGCACCAAAGTGCTGCCTCTGGTTCTTGGGTCAGGAAGGGGCCCCTCTTACCTAGCAGAGCCCGGAGATCCGGGGAGGGCGGGGGATCTGCACATCTGCAGCATCTCAAGACGATGACGCCCCCCAGGACACAGTCTTCACTGGCCAGAAACGGCGAGCCTGGCAGAAAACAGCAGCAACCCAAGAGCTTGATACCGTCATTTGGTTTTGTGCTCAATTAATGTATAAGATGATCTGCTTTAGAAACAATTCACAAAATTAATGTTAACGTTTAAAAAAAAAAAAAAAAAAAAAAAAAATCAGCCAACCTGATTTCCACCAATGATCAAAGCTTCATGAGAATATTTTTACATAATATTAATTACTCAAAAATGTCGCCCACTTCTTCATAACCAGGGAAATACATGCACTGTTTGAGTGATAAATATTACTATCAGTATTTTGCATAAGTGAGATGCAAAAGTCTATATCTTGAGATTTTTACCCAACCAATCAGTCTTGCTGACTTAAGTGCAATAACTCATTCAGCTCACACCTGATAATCCTCTCCTCCCTCTGGCTGATAAGTTTTTTGTAGTGCATTTTTTTGGTGTGTAACTTTTCTTTTAGGGCACTTCAGTTCATCTGACATTTGAACCAACAACCTTCCGGGCTCCTTACCCACATACAGGGCTGCAACCTGTGATGGCCACCACCATGTCCACAGTCAGAGGAAATGGGGGGGGGGGGGTGTATAATTTGGCTTCATTTATCCCACCAATACAAAGATTGTCATATATAAATTATGTTGTGTGTGTCCCTCCCTCCAATGTCAAACTCCACAGTGCCAAAACACTGAATCAATCCAGCCAAATTTCTACTTTTATGAAGAACTTAATGTGCTGTGTAACCTATACACTATCCTTATGTCTCCGTCCAAGCCAAACAACTGCTAACAATTATTGCCTCTGTATCCTTTATTTCAACAAGCAAACGAGAAACAAATTTCATGTCATTCGCACCGGTTCGAGTTCAACAATCGGATTTTGACGTTTTTAGCAATTATCAATTACGCCAGGCGTAGGTTTCCTTGATGAAGTAAACATTTGTAGGAAACCTTCAAAATGAAACGCATATATTTTTGACAGCTTGGTAAGGGGAGAAGAAAGAACAGACTGGGATCTTTTCCATAGAAGAGACAGAAAAGGTTTGGTTATGAGAGGAAGCCATGAAGGCCTGAGGTCAGTTGAAGGCAGGTATGCAAGCATGTGGTTTGTTGGTGAATAATTATTAAAATTGAGACAAAAGTCTTTAATGCAGCTCCGGCATATAGCCGCCGATTTAGGCGAGAGATGAAACAAATCCGGAAAGAACAAGTTTATTTCCTGTCATCTCCCGCCCCAATCTGCACGCCAACCGCCTAGCGTGTCGAGACTTAAGAGCTTGTTCCGCCAAACCCACCACAGACTTTCCCTTTCCTCAGAATGCACACGATTGCAAATGGTTCTCCATCTTGGTCATGCGAAATATTCCCCAATAAATGCAGCCAGCTGAATTCCACAAAAACATTCCAATTCTGGGATATGTTCCAATTGTGTAGTAAACATGACTAAGCAATCAGGTAAAGCCACACTTTGCACTTGGCGTTTCACCATCACAAAATGTTTTTTGAGGATGTGCGTGCATGCACATGGTCAAAACTGAAAAACTGGATACTTAGCAGTGGATTGAAAATCAAAAGCCTGTCCAGTGTCTCAGCCACAATGTCTATCTGTGTTAAAGCAAACCAAGGGCAATAAAAGGCCCAAAACAAGAAAAGATCCAAACTCTTCCCACATACAGCCCACAGGGTCATTTATTCCCGTCTTCCTTTCAGCGTAAACGGTCACTTGCTTTCATTGGCCTGGGATCGCCATGCCAACAGAGCGGGCTAACCGAAACACTGACCACTTCTGAGCAGTCCGATTTAAATAAACTGTCAACAGAATATTTACTCTGTTTGGCAATGCCTGTGGCTGTTAAATACAGATACCCGGGCCATATTCGCAGACCCTGCTCGAGCGTAAAGAGGCATTCCGCAACTTGAGGAGACTAGCTTTGCCGATTTCGTGACTCCTAGCAACCGAGCTGATTAATCATCCCCCACTCCAACCCACAATGCTTGAACCGCTCTGCAGTGACCGTCAAAGGCGGCAGAGGACAGAGTATGTATGGTATTCAAACTTGATTTGAATAGTGTCCAGCTGAGACTGGCGTGCGTGATACTCACCAATAAACCCATAGGGGCTGGTGGGCGTGATACTCACCAACAAACCCATAGGGACTGGCGGGCGTGATACTCACCAACAAACCCATAGGGACTGGCGGGCGTGATACTCACCAACAAACCCATAGGGACAGGTGGG